>CM034351.1:36293690-36858537 GCA_019925275.1 Mytilus edulis
ATTAAACATAAGCTAAAAGAACTCGCCAAGGAATTTGTTTTTGTCCCGGCTGATTGGGCTGTTAATAATATCATTATTGTTTGACGTAAATTTTACATTGAGGATCTACAAAAGGAAATCACTAATTTACCAACATTCCAACTGACTCTATTTTCGGAAGATGACATCTGTAACAAACATGAACTTTCAGCTACCTCTTTACATGCAGAATCAAATACAATGAAAGTTCTTACTATGTACTGGCCTCCGAAGTTGCACAAAACACCTTACGACTATAGATTTATTTCGTCTTCAAGCCATTGTTCCACTACTAAACTATCTATTCTACTTACAAGTAAACTTGGTACAATCAAAAACCTGATTACAAATTGTTCAAATAAGGTCTTTGAAAATAGTGGAATGAATTACTTTTTAAGTGTCAAAAATTCGTTGAAAGTACTTGATAAATTGCATGCTTATAGTGGTGATATCGAATCTGTTCAAAGTTTTGATTTTTCTACTCTATACACCACTTTGCCTCATAATCTTATTATGAAAAAATACTCACCTAATTTAATGGGCATTTTAAAAGTCAGAATGCGAATATATATGTTAAAACATTTTTGGTCATTTTTTAGGAACAACAAACAAGAAATATGTCAATTGGATCTGCTTTGATACTATAATTGCCCTTGAATTTTTACTAAATAATATTTTTGTTCTCTATGGAGATTTTGTATATCGTCAATTTATCGGAATTCCCATGGGGAATAACTGTGCACCACTTATTGCGGACCTGTTTTTGTATTGTTATGAGTTACAATTTATGACTAAAATTAGCAAAGACCCATCGAAACAACATCTGATACAAAAATTTAAGAACACTTTTAGATATTTGGATGATATATTGGCTCTTAATAATGACGACTTTAGTATGTACACTAAAGAGATATATCCTGTTGAACTTATTTTGAATAAAGCTAATACTTACAATGAACAATGCCCTTTCCTGGATCTTGATATCTATATCTTTAACGGGAAGCTTAATAACAAAATTTATGATAAAAGAGATGGTTTATCATTTCCTATTGCTATTATCCATTTCTAGATGGTGATGTGTCCTTGTCACCATCCTATGGTGTTTATATATCTCAACTTGTTCGATTCGCTCGTGTATGTAACAACGTATTTGATTTTTAACGAAAGAAATCTATGTATTACTGAAAAATTATTACACCAGGGTTTTCGGATATCACAAACTAGTCAAAACATTTACTAATTTTTATTAACGGTACAAGGACATCATTCGTAAAATTAATATGAATCAACATGCATACTCCATATACGTTCAGGTATTTCACATCCAATTTTTTTATTGCAATATTCTATGCAAAGCACAAAAATGTCGACATTTACCTAAAAAGCTAACAAAACCTTTAAAATAATTTTTCAGAAGGTATATTGTGATGATACTGTTGTCAGTCCATTAAAGATGTCATATTTTGGTATTGATAGACAGGGTCTTTGCATCGGAAATAAGCACATTATTTATTCTAAAACCAGTTGTTGACATGATACGGGTTATGTTCTTCTCATATATTTTATGATGGTATGATTTTAAACCCCTAATGGGGGGGGGGGGGGGGGGGGATTGTGCTTGATTTTCATATGATGAAGATATAATCTTTCAATCAGTATAATCAAGGATGGAGCTGGCATGTCAGCAAATGCTAGTAGTCCCTTGTTATGTTATGTATCATTGTCATGTTTCATGTTTTTCTTAATTTCTTTATTACCTTTTCTGACATAGGAATCGGACTTCTTTTAAACTGATTTTTACTGTGCGTATTACTGCGTGTTTGTTTATTCTTCATCGGGTAGAGGTTTAGGGGGAGGGTTTAGATCTCACAAAACATGTTTAACCCGCCGCATTTTTGCGCCTGTCCCAAGTTTGGAACCTCTGGCCTTAGTAAGTCTTGTATTTTTTTTTTTATTTTAGTTCATTTATATGTTTTGGAGTTTAGTGTGACGTTCATTTTTATTGAACTAGTAGATATTGTGTTTAGAGGCCAGCTCAAGCACGCTTCCGGGTGAGGGATTTTCTCACTGTGTTGGAGACCCACTGGTGGCCATCGGCTGCTTTCTGCTGTTTGGTCGGGTTGTTGTCTCTTTGACACATTCCCCATTTCCATTCTCAATCTTAAGTAAAACCTAAACACACTAGCATAAACGGTAATATTAAACAGTTAGTTTAAACATATTTAATTTGCTGAATTAAAGCAAAATGGATTAGACACAAGTAAATCATACTTATGAAGTCTTCTCCATAATACAATATAAAGTTACAATGATAGTATAATATAATGGACATGCATATAAAACAAACAATTTATGCAATATAATACTAGCTTTGATAACGTATATATGTGAAATTCGAATCGGATGTAGCATTAAGGATGGCTATTAGGTTACTTAATTTGTAAATGATTCTGGGCTATGAAATGATAAAATGTATTTAGTTCCATCCCCATTTCCATGTATTTTATAGCATTAATATTGTCAATTTTAAATCGTTTATTAAAAAGAAAATATACTTTAAGTAATTTACACACGAATCTTTCTGCCTATTTTTATAGACGTCTACGTTAAGAAATATCCTAACATATCATATTATTTTATTTTGATATGCATTCTTTTTCAAAATGTAAAGAACATTGTTTTTTTTTTTGTGCTGGTCATTAAACTTTTGGCTGTAAGTTATCCTCTAAACCACTTATTCTATTCTATAGTTAATGTTTAAATACAAAGTTAACACTGCCGGTAAATAAAACCAATATGGCGTAAAGTTTCTTTGTCCTTATTTTTGATGTAGAGTTTTGGATAGATTGATTTAAATGAAATAAAATCACTTATGTACTAAAACATCTTAAAAATTACTGATTTATGGCCGCAAATAAATGTTTATTCAGAACCGAAGAGCTGATTTCATTCATTTACAAAGACCGTGGTATTGTTTCTTACATCAATAATGTACAAACTCCTGATAAGGTGAAGAGGCCTCATAAAAAGATGTCCAAACGGGTTTCAATGGATCATATTTTTCCCTTCGCCATTATAAGCGTCTGGATTAGAAAGCATAGGAACCAATCCCAAGATTGTTACTCATCCACACCCGCAATGGTATATTGCATGTTTTACATGCTGAAAAAATAGACCGATACGTTCAAATAGCCTCATAAGCGTCTGGACAAGTTAGCATAGAAAAAAAATCCAAGTATTGTACGTTTTACATGCTGAAAATACTAAACCGAGTCAATCAAATAGCATCAATAAGTCTTTCCTCTTCCAAAAAAAAATTGTTTTGCTTCGTAAACCCCATCTTATAAGTTTGTTCGATCTTACTACAAAACCACGTATCGTTTTATCAATGACATTATCAAATCCATAGCTGGTGATTGTGGCTGATCAATCATCATTATAAATCATAAAGTCACATCTTCAAACGCAATTCATGTCAACAACGAAGTTCCCTTTCAAGTAAACTTGCATTAGAAAGGTCATTAATATATATATATGAGTCTGAAAGATTGTGTAACAATACCGATAAATAGATGGAAAACAAAACACTAAAAAGTGTTGAATATCATTGCACAAAGATGGAAAAACTGAACAGATGATATAAATTATACAATAATTGCAAATATTTCGGCTCAACAAATGGCCTTCTTCGGTGACAAAAGTTTTATAATTTATATCATCTGTTCAGTTTTTCCATCTTTGTGCAATGATATTCAACACTTTTTAGTGTTTTGTTTTCCATCTATTTATCGGTATTGTTACACAATCTTTCAGACTCATATAATTTTTCCTGTTTGTGTAGTATTGTCAATTTTGATGATCCAATACCTATTAAGTTTACTGGTTGGTAGATTCGTATAGACTCTATATATATATATATATATATATATATATATATCTAAAGCTTTTCCCACTTTCAAATGCAAGCCAAAGTTCGTCTGTCCCTATGTCAAGGAATAACGAAATAGCAATGACAGCAACATCAGTCTTGACTGTTCGAGTCATGACCCAGTTAAGTATGTGTATCACTGCATCAGACACATGTATCGTGATTCTAGTATCAGCCTCTTCATGTTGACATTGGGCTGAACTTGAAACACCATCATGTGGTGGATAACACAGAACATCCTGAGCATTTGTTTCTACAACTCCCTTTTCCTCAAAATCTATTGGGCATGCTCCTCTGAATAAAAACTAAAATGCTCTTTCTTAATGTCGTCAACTCTAGAAAACTTTGCCAATTTTGAGAAATTGGTTTTGCTCTTAGATTCGTCTATGTATTCTATTTCCCCTAAAGCCCTGGTCACAACGAACCTACCACACACATACGTAGTGCCATGAAATTTGGTTAAATCACGGGTCATCTGTGATCGGCGTACGATATTCGCACGACAGTCGCACGATATTTCGAGCATCATGGCGCTGTCGTGTGTCGTGGGACGAAATTTGTGCATGCACCTTTTTTGCTCTACGATTTTTTGTCGTGTTACTGTCTTGTGGCTTGTGAGAGCGTCTTACCGCAGTTGTGCGACTGTTGTAAGATTAAACACATTGTCGTGGGTACCAAAATATTTTTTTTTAATAAAAACGATCGTACGACTGTCTCAAAACACTCGTGATACAGTCGCACGATTGTCCCACAAATACCAAATTTCGTACGATGCTAGCACATTGATTGTATGTTTACGACAGTGGTACGTTAGTCGTGCAATATATTTTCGTTTTATTTAGAAGAAGGCAATTCGGCGAGAGAAGAGATGACTATTCCACCACGAACGATTAAGCTTGACCCTACTGAATATGCGCCTTGCCGGACTGCACCAATAGCAACATAATTATGTTCTTGTTGGTGTTGATTCAAGCCCGTGAACAGTATAGAACAAGCGATACGCCCGACGTTGGTGGGTTAGGTCGTCAATCGAACAGTTTAAATTCGCTTCATCAAGAAGAAAAATAATATAAACTAACACGAAAACGCCGTTTACCTGGACCGATTTTATAAATACAGTGAATAATATTGAAAGCAATTGGCAAATGACCCGCAATAAATCTGGCCTTCTTTGTATATACATACTAGTAGTTCGGAGTCAAATGCGCGAGTGACCCACGACTGTTGTGCGACAAACGTACAACAATGGAACGACACTGGCACGATAGTGGCACGACAGTATAACGACAGTGACACGAAAGTGACACGACAGTGACACGACAGTGACACGACAGTGACACGACAGTGACACGACAGTGACACGACAGTGACACGACAGTGACACGACAGTGACACGCCAGTGACACGACAGTGACACGACAGTGACACGACAGTGACACGACAGTGACACGACAGTGACACGACAGTGACACGACAGTGACACGACAGTGACACGACAGTGACACGACAGTGACACGACAGTGACACGACAGTGACTCGACAGTGACACGACAGTGACACGACAGTGACACGACAGTGACACGACAGTGACACGACAGTGACACGACAGTGACACGACAGTGACACGACAGTGACACGACAGTGACACGACAGTGACACGACAGTGACACGACAGTGACACGCGCATCCAGTGACATGAAAACCAGAAAAAATAGTCCCAAACAACTCACGATTGTCGTCCGACTGTCGCACGACCAACTTTCGACAAACCAACGACAATACAATCACAATTTTGTTTCTGTCGTGTACCCATCTTGGAACCATCGTTGACATGTCGTAGCTGATGTGACCACACAAAATATTTTTTTGACATTTTGTACGAGTGTCACGACAACTATTTTATAGATCTTCCACGACAAAAAATCGTTCGATCTGTTGTGACCGGGGCTTTAATGTAGCTCTAGATCTTGTTTCTTTTAGCAGCATTCAACCTACCAGTACGCATCCTAGACTACATCCACTGTTGTTACAGTTCCTGGATTCGTCTATGTATTCTCTTTCCCCCAAATGTAGCTCTTTTTTCTTGTAGCAGCCTTCAAACTACCGGTATTGTCTATGTACGCATCCGAGACTGCATCCACTGTTGTTACAGTTTCAAGATGTTTCACAACGAGTATGCTGATAGGGTATTATGTCCTTACCCCCCCCCCCCCCCCTCCCAAAAAAAACAAACAAAAAAAACCCCGTGAAACTGTTACAAGAGTCTATGAAGTCTAGGATGCATATGGTAGTTGTAGCAACACATGTTCAGTATATTCTATCTTGACCACCACGTGATGTATTTCAAGTTAAGCACCGTATTCACATTAAAAACGAAATATCAAGTCTTAAGGGATTTTATTTTGTTTTAATCAATCGATCCAAAACTCTGCATCGAAGATATGGATTGAGGACTCATCTTTGACATTTACTTCATATTGTTTTTATTTACCGGAAGTGTTAACTATCAACTACAGAATATTAGAGGATAGCTTAAAACCAAAAATGTAATGACCACCACAAAAAAACCACTTTCTTCACATTTTGAAAAGAAGTTGAATATCAAAATGACATAATGATATTTCTACGTCCGCCATTTTGAATATAACAGGAAATAAGGGTTTTTATGACATATGGCTTATACATTGTTTCCTTAGAATCATCAAAGAAATGTTCCTTCAGAATTTAATGATAGTAGCAATACGTTAAAATACATTTCAATCACCCTCCCTAAAAATAAGCTTATTTTAGTACAATGTTCGCCATGTTGGATTTTACCGGAAATAGGGTTTTTGAAGACATCTAATCTATATGATATATCCAGAAGTAGTACATAACAAAGATGTGTACCAAATATTATTATAGCAGCATGATAATAATACCTTTTCACACACTTGTCTTCGATATTGGGCCGATTTAAGTATGATGTCCGCCATTTTTGATTTTACCGGAAGTGAGACACCTTTTTCAAATGCCTCTCTATCTGAAATAAAAGAGTAATAGTTGAGGAAGGTCTATGTCAAATTTCATGCTTGTAGCAGGATGTGCACAATTCGTCTGAAATATGATTGCAGCTGCCGGACTAATTCGACACAAAACACAAGTTTAAGTATATTTATTCTAATTTATATTATTCATATATTATAAAAAATAATACTTATCTAAAGTCATTAATAAGGCCTGGTTGCAAATGATGCTGCGTTATTTTGATATAAAAGTAACAAAAAATGCATTTTTATGTAATAGGAACAACATTTTAGTATCTTTTCTCTGAAATTCAGCATATTTAATGAAACACAATCAATCCTGATGTACAAAAGTACTGAAATCAAATGGCGGTTCAAAATTTCTATCAAAATAAATAAATTTTTGCATCCCTATTCAACACAAAAAAAGGTTTAAGTTAATTTCTCATTATATTATTAAAATGTTTATAAACAAACTCATCTTGAGGCTTTTGAAATATATATTTACAATTAGCGTTGCATTATTTTGATAATAAGCAGAAAAATTGGTAATTTAAAACAATGCGAAAAATATTTAAGTATCTTTCCTCTGACAATGTCTGATAATCAATCAATTTTATCAAAAACAACCAATCCTGAACTACAAAAAGTAAAGAGAATCCAGTGGCGGTCATTTATTTCCATTAAAAAAAGATATTATTGCATTCCTATTCAACAAAAACAAAAGTTTATACATATTTATCTTTAAATTATTCACATCTTATACAAAATTGCTTAACTAAAAGCATTTAAAACTGCTGATTGCAATTGATGTCGCAATATTTCTGATATAAAAGAATAAAATTTGCATTTTTAAGCAATGCGAACAACACTTTAGTATCTTTTCCCTGAAGTTCAGCATATTTTAAAAAAAAAACAACAACCAATCCTGATGTACAAATTTACTTGAATCAAATGGCAGTTCATAATTTCTATTAACATAAAGATATAATTCCATTCTTATTCAACACAAACCAAATTTTAAGTATTTTTATCTTTATCATATTAAAATTCTATCAAACAATACTTATCTTTAGGCCTTTAAAATAGCTAACTACAAATAACATTGCATTATATTTTTATAAAAAGAAGAAATATTGGTGATTTTTAAAGATGCGTCAACATTTTAGTATCTTTCCTCTGATATTCATTTAATTTTGTTAAAAAAAAAACACATTATGATGCACAAGTACAAAAATCCAATGATGGTCACTAATTTCTATTAAAATAAAGAAATAAAGGCATTCTTATTTTAGTCAAATAAAAGTTTAAGCATCTTTATCCTTCTAGTATTCACATCTAATACAAAATTCCTTATCTAACGGCATGTATAATAACCGATTGAAAATGATATTGCTTTATTTCTGACATAAAAGAAGAAATATTGGCATTTTTAAACAGTGCAAACAACATTTTAGTATCTTTCCTCTGGTATTCATTTAATTTTGTGAAAAACAACCAATCCTGATGTACAAAAATCCAAAGGTGGTCAATAATTTCCATTAAAATAAAGAAATGTTTGCATTATTATTCAACAAAAACAAAAGTTTGTGCAAAGTTATCCCTAAATTATTCACAAAGTACTCTCTTAAGGTGGTATGGGTGTCTTTCGCCATCTTGGATTGTAAAAAACAGAAAATCTAAGGTCCATATTTTCTATCAAATTAGCAAAATTGATGCAAGAATGCAGATATTTCATGTGTTTTAACATTTCAAAGATCCAATTTATAAGAATATAACTTATAAATATAAATATATGTACAAGTGTAGATTATTTTTGGTTGTTTTTAAATATTTTGAAATTGTCATTTTAAGGGGAGGTAACTCTAAAACAGTGCATTTTCTGTTGGATTGTTCATGGAATTTTCCTACTTTGTATTTTAGCCGGAAAAAACGCACGGTGACCCTATCTTTTCTTTTGATATTATCAAAGCATTGTTTGAAAGCTATATTTTCCTAATTTATTTTACAATTCTATCATTTCGTTTAGTTTCTATTCACAAAATGGTGTTTTTTCCTGTATAATCCATACAAAATGTGTCATTTTGTCACGACCCGTAGCTTGAAAAAATGCACGGTGACCTATCATTTTTATAATATTTTTTAACATGTATCAATAGATACTACATTTTGGCAAAGTATGAACAAATTCTATCATTTTTATTTTAGACTCCCATACCACCTTAAAGCATTTAAAATGGCTGATTGCAATTGGCGTTGCATTATTTCTGATATAAAAGAAAAAATATTTGCATTTTTGAACAAAGAGAATACAAATTTAGTATCTTTTCCCTGAAATTCAGCATATTTTATAAAAAAAAAAAACAACAACCAATCCGGATGTCCAAAAAGTACAAAAATCAAATGGCGATTCATAATTTCTACTGAAATTATATCATTTTTATTCAACACAAACAATACTTATTTTAAAATAACTAATTACAAATAATACTGCATTATGTTTGATAAAAAGAAGAAATATTGGTAATTTTAAACAATGCAAAAATATTTTACTGTCTTTTCTCTGATATATATCACTATTTGTAAAAAATCATCCCATCCTGATGTACAAAAAGTACTTAAAGCTTTTATACCTCAGGCATATATCACCTTACCTGTATTTGGGTTCTCAATGCTCTTCAACTTCGTACTTATTTGGCCTTTTTAACTTTTTTGGATTCGAGCGTCACTGATGTAGACGAAACGCGCGTCTGGCGTATATACTACATTTAGTCCTGGTATCTATGATGAGTTTAATTATACCAAACAGCCTATTCATTTCTACCAGTGAATTTTCCTTAAATTTTTAGGTGAAGGTATTTCATTATTTGAGGAACAAAATATGATGAAAAAAATTTGCGGTCACCGACTTAGTTTTGTCACTATAGCAACCTCATGTTCGTGTTTTCCCGAATATTACTTGTTTACTTGTTATCTAAACTCTTAAAATATTCCTTTTTATACTGCAATCAGCTATTTTACTATACAGATAAAGCGATACGTATAAACGTTAGCTTTATACGTCAATGTCCTCAACTAACCTATAAGCCCGCCTACTTACCGGAACTACTGTATTTCATCAACAACGTCACGTCACGACCATGACAACGCAAAGAAACAATGGTCAAACTTTTCTAAATTTAAACTTGTTATGTCTTCAAATTGTTTTTTTTTATATACCATGTTTATCAAATGTTATCAATTAAGTTCATTTTCCCTTTCTAATTCCTTAATATGTCAATGTCTTACCGCCTGGACTACGCTCATAGGGAAATACCCCAAAATGGTACCCCAAAAGGGAAATTCCAAACACTGTTTTTTTTAACATTTTTTGTTACATATTTTTTCATTATTTTTTTTTTTATCGATTTCAGTATAGAGACAATATACGTATAGTGTCTTGAAATATGAAATGTATTTGTATTCGGCACGAAACGGATAAATGCTAGATAGAACCTCGCATTTTCCCGTTTCTAAGCCTCATACAAATAAATTTCATATTTCAAGACACTATACGTATATTGTCTAAATATCCAACCTACAAGCCTAATTCTTGTTTCACGTTGAGCAGAAGATTTTTATCTATCAAATACATGTTCAAGAGTTTAAGACTCATATTATTTTCATCTTTAAAAATATGATTTATTTCATTCCCGCCAAAAATAAAACTTAGAAATGAAAAACGTTTTCAGTATTAAAAAATATCTACCAATGATTTCTTCATAAAAAATTCAAAAAGGGAAGTGCCATGTGTACTCTTCAAAATAAAGCCAAAAAAATCTATGTCACCGACCTTTCGAAAAAGTTATGAGTAATTTTTATGTTTTTTCTCGTTCGTTTTGAAGAAAAGAGTTGTCTTTCTTCAGAACATTGCATCTGACGTCTTAGTACAAACTCTCCTTGCTGGCGCACTATTCGCAAAAAATCACAAATTGGAGGATTGAAACCCACATTTAAATTTCCAAGAATAACTACACTATTCACCTACTTTGTTATCCGGTAATACAAGATATTAAATGCATGTATCAGTATCATTACATGTCTTACAGATCTTACATGTATGATTTTGATGTCGCACAATATTAACCTTCAGAAGCACCATCCGTCGGAATGAAAAATTGTTTGAAATAACCTTTCACGCCGCTTTTGTTAGGAAAGTCTGTATTTGTCCTCAGCTCCTCATTTGCAAAATTATTGAAAATAAAAAAAGAAATGAAAGATAGCACTGGCTAACTTACAGAGTACTTGACTATATCTGACTAGAGTCACTAGATGTGTGGGTTTTTTTTCCGCGTAAATTTCAGAAGTTTGCCGTAACGAACTCATTTACTACTGTTGACAGACGGACGTACAAATTTATGGACGGACTTCTTTATTCCATTATTTTTCCCGACTGAGACAAACGTATAGAAATTATTCCAACTAATGTTTTCATTATTTCTGAATATTTAAGATATGAGGAAATTAAAATTATAGGTATAATATATGAATTAAAGTTTTTGATTCTAAAACGTAAAACATCTATCATAAAATACAATCCCTGTCATTTCTACTACCTCACGTGCTTTGAATAAACGAGACAGTAAATATAAAATACAAAAAGTTTTTAATTCAACTATTAATTAATTTAGAAATAATTTTCCGTTGAAAACTACAAAGTAAGATTTCTCCAACAGGATAAAATATAATAAATCTAAATTGCTTATTTTGTTAATTAAAACAAAGACAAGATTGTTGCCGGCATTGAAAGTCGAAATTTGTTTTCAATCTTTCCGGTCAGAGGTTTTATGTTGGATATTATTCTTGGAGAATTTTTTTGTCATAAGTTAAATTTAATACAATTTAGTTTTAAACACAGAAAATTATGATTTTTATTCACATTCGCTGAATATTAATTTTATTATTATGTTTTGCCTTACAGCTAATTTCCTAATGCATGTAGGGTAAAACTTTGGTTAAAATTGAGAAAGGAAATGGTGAATATGTCAAAGCGACAACCACCCGACCATAGAGCAAACAACAGCCGAAGGCAACCAATGGGTCTTCA
Organism: Mytilus edulis; assembly: GCA_019925275.1. Classification (NCBI taxonomy): domain Eukaryota; kingdom Metazoa; phylum Mollusca; class Bivalvia; order Mytilida; family Mytilidae; genus Mytilus; species Mytilus edulis. The sequence goes on from CM034351.1 coordinate 36,305,728, forward strand.
ATGTAGCGAGAATTCCCGCACCCGTAGGTGTCCTTCAGCTGGCCCCTAAAATATGCATAATAGTACAGTGATAATGGACGTCATACTAAACTCCGAATTATACACAAGAAACCAAAATTTAAAATCATACAAGACTAACAAAGGCCAGAGGCTCCTGACTTGGGACAGGCGCAAAATTGCGGCGGGTTAAACATGTTTATGAGATCTCAACCCTCCCCCTATACCTCTAGCCAATGTAGAAAAGTAAAAGAATAACAATACGCACATTAAAATTCAGTTCAAGAGAAGTCCGAGTCTGATGTCAAAAGATGTAACAAAAGAAAATAAATAAAATGACAATAATACATAAATAACAACAGACTACTAGCAGTTAACTGACATGCCAGCTCCAGACCTCAATTAAACTGATTGAAAGATTATGTCTTCATCATATGAATATCAGGTACAATCCCTCCCGTTAGGGGTTTAGTATCATACTATCATAAAATATATGAGAAGAACATAACCCGTGTCATGCCAACAACTGTTTTTTTAGAAATAAATGTGTTTAGTTCCGATGCAAAGACCCTATCAGTGAATCAATGTTAAAGCCAAAATATGCAATCTTTAATGACCTGACAACAGTATCGTAACTATATCCCCTTTTAATAAGTCTATTTAAAGGTTTTGTTAGTTTCTGAGGAGAATACTGACATTTTTGTGCTTTATAAAGAATATTTCCATAAAATTTTGGATGTGAAATACCTGAACGTATAAGATGTCTGCATGTTGAGTTATATTTACGAATTATTTCCTTATACCGGTGATAAAATTTAGTAAATGTTTTGACCAGTTTGTGATATCGAAAACCCTGGTGTAATAATTTTTCAGTAATACATAAATTTCTCTCGCTAAAATCTAATACATTGTTACATACACGAGCGAATCGTACAAGTTGAGATATATAAACACCATAAGATGGTGACAAGGGAACGTCACCATCTAAAAATGGATAATTAACAATAGGAAATGAAAAATCATCTCTTTTATCATAAATTTTTGTATTAAGCTTCCCGTTTATGATATAGATATCAAGATCGAGGAAAGGGCAGTGGTCATTGTTATCATTAGCTTTATTTAAAGTAAGTTCTACAGGATAAATTTCTTTAGTATACATACTGAAGTCGTCATTATTTAGAGCCAATATATCATCCAAATATCTAAGAGTATTGTTAAATTTTTGTATCAAATGTTGTTTTGATGGGTCTTTGCTGTTTTGATGGGTTTTGTTGGCTTCTTTGCTTTGTTTGCATATATGTTTATTCAAGCTTTGTAATTAAGATTGAAATCTTCATACAATATTATATATGTAAACCTGTATATATATGATATTTAAATTAAATTGGCCGTTATCAAAATATAATTATACAAAATATAAAAACAAAGCAAGCAAGCTAATAAAAGAGTTGATCTACATACATTAGGAAAAAAGCTGTAAGCTTCAGTGAGATCAGGCGAAATGTTTATCATTTCTCATTAAGACAATTTGAAATGAAACAAATGACAATCGACAATAACCCTTTGTCATAATTTTATTTTTACTATAAGATTTTTGACGGTTTTTCATTGCTAGAAACAACGTCATAGAGCTTTAATGTCACTACCAAGTCGCGTTAGCTGATACGCATAAACAGTAGGCTGTTTGGTCTTTAATTCCAATAGTGGTTCATGATTTCCATTAAAATAAAGAAATAAATGCATTCTTATTCAACTCAAACAAAAGTTTAAGTATATTTATCCATTAACTATTCACATCTTATACAAAACTACTTATCTTAAGACAATTATAATGACTGATTGCAATTGATGTTGCATTATTTCTGATACAAAAGAAGAAATATTTGCATTTTTAAGCAATGTGAAAGAAAAATAAGTATCTTTTCAGACAAATTCGTCATATTTTATGAAAAAAAAATCCTGATGTACAAAAAGTTCTAAAATTAAATGACAATTAATAATTTTGCAAATAACATGGCATTATTTTGGATAAAAAAAAGAAATATTGGCATATTTAAACCTTACGAACACAATTTTAGTAGCTTTATTCTGATATTTATGTTTATCATTATTTGTTAAAAAAAAACGATTCTGATGTACAAAAAATGATACTAAATTCCAAGGGTGGTTCTTGTTTTCAATTAAAATAAATTAATACCTACACTTAATCAACACAAACAATGTTTTAGGTATCTTAACCATGTTAACTGTTACATTCTTTTTATTATCATCATCTAGTGACATTAGAGGCATAATTGCTAAAAAGGGTCCTCAATTATTTCAAATGATAACATGTTATCTCTTTTTAGTGATACGGAAACATTCTGAGCATGACATTATTCTGCATTTATAAAATTTATTTGGTATAAAAATAAGAGAACCAATATGAAGTAATACATATAATGCGTGAAAAGTAATTTATGTAATTTTTGATGACTTTGTGTTATTTCGACCACATTAATGAATAAAGGTGTCTTCGTATAGGTCCGCGTTTATCGCATCGCATGTAAAAACTTCGAGAGACCTGCGTTTTACATAAAAAATATAATTATATATGTATCCGTCTGATCTGTGCATATTGTTTATTTATTTGTCGATCGCTGTCCGTTGTCACGGTAACTCTCACAAACTTGTTTGGCGTATCTGACGGATTCTGTGAGTCATCGGTCACCGATCAATCATCGATCAGTCAAAAATCCGTCACCGATCATTCACCAATTAGTCTAATTCCCGTCCAACAATAACGCAGAGGGTTGCAAGTATTGTATTAGGGTATATTGAATATGACCTGTTTTGAAGTACTCTTAAACACGGTTAAAACACTAGTAAGCATAACTTATTGTGTGTGTCTGTGCATGTTCTCAATATGAATATCTACGACTGTTTAAATGGGTAGTAGAAACATATTTTAAAGTAAATTACACGCCATGTTAAGATTTATAGCCATAAGGTAATTTTTCAACATCTTTGGAAAAGTAGATTAGGGTGGCCGTTTCAAGTAACATAACTTAATTTTCAAACTTTATCAGAAAAAAAAAGTTATCGTTCAATTTCTGCATTGATTATAAACCTTGAAAATTTCATTTTTTTTAATTTGAACATTTGAATGTAATCTTCACATAATTTTTGCATACAGACATGACAATATGAATATGTTTTGGAACGAATTGACATTGCAGCATTGCAGTACTATCTGTGTGCTACTGTAGGTTATCTGTTAGCATTAGCTTGTAATAGGATGGTTGTTTAGATCATACGTTCTAGTGTATTTATTTGCCGTTTGTTATTGGAAACCAAAGACATATTATTGTTTCATTTCTTGCATACATGTTACTGTTTTACTTTTTAAGGTTTTGACTTTTAGGTCACTTACAAAAAAAATATTATTTCTAAATGTTATGCTTGGTGGAATCAAAATTATTCAACTTTATTAGAAGCTGAAGAATCGGTCTCATAGACATAAATGCTTGGTCACATGTTTGCGCCTGTCCCAAGTCAAGAGACTCCGGCCTTTGTTAGTATTGTATGATTTTTAATTTTAGTTTCTTGTGTATAAATCGAGTTTTTTATGACATCCATTATCACTGTACTAATAACATATTTGTTTTAGGGGCCAGCAGGGCCTCCGGGTGCGGGAGTTTCTCATTGCATTGAAAACCCATTGGTGGCCTTCAGCTGTTATCTGCTCTATGATCGGGTTGTTGTCTCTTTGACACATTCCCCATTTCCTTTCTCAAATTTATTGGTCACTGTTTATGTCAAACATCGACGAAGTATAAGTAAAGCATGTTGTAAATAGTTATCAAAGGTACCAGGATTATAATTTAGTACGCCAGACGCGCGTTTCGTCTACATAAGACTCATCAGTGACGCTCATATCAAATATTTATAAAGCCAAACAAGTACAAAGTTGAAAAGCATCGAGGTACCAAAATTCCAAAAAAAAGTTGTGCCAAATACGGCTAAGTAACATTATTCCTTGAGTAAAATTTAGGAAGAAATGTTTATAATATTTAAACAATAACTGCTAGTTAAACTTACAAATGACTTTTAATACATTTAAAATTCAGGTCTGTTCCTGAATAAAAATGTTGTGCGTTTGATCTGTATTGTTTCATATTATATTAACGTTATATTCATGCAGAATTTAAATGTTAAGTTGTACTTGATAAGCACAATCAAAACTTACTTTAGATTTCTGTTAAAAAGGATTTCCGAGAGAGACTGGAGAAGGAGACCATGGAGAAGAAAAAAAATGAAGGTATACATTTAAGATTATCTTTAGCTCACCTGACCCAAATGGTCAAGTGATCTTGTCTCATCATTTGGCATCCGTCATCGCCTTTCGTCATCTGTCGCCGTCGTTAACGTTTACAATAATCTTCTCCTCTGAAACAATTAGGCCAAATTTACCCAAGCATGGCCATAATCAATATAAGGGTATGAATTTTACGAAAATGTCCAAAGACTCTGCGTACCAACCGATATGGCAAAAATAGAACATATGGGTAAAATGCCATTTGTGTTTATTATCTTGAAAACCGCTTTTAATAAAAACAAGTCTAGAAACAATTTTAGACCATGTTTGAGCTTAAGTGCAAGTTGAAGTTTTGGTTGCAGTCTAAAAATTTTAGTTAATCGAGTAGACAATGACCAGAAGACTTTAAAAATACAAATTTCGGTAGCAAGTTTAAACAAAACTGTATTATGAAGTGTTCGAAACAGATGTCAATTCCTGAACAATTTGTATTAAGTTTTACTGTAGTTTTAAATCAATCAGGTATTCTTTACATGGTTAGAGTTAGGACCCTTAAAACCTGTTAGTGATAAATAAAAGTACCTTGACTGCGTTGATTTAACGTATAGTTATATTGGGTATATTTCTATGAGACATTAACCCATGGACATACACAGCTTAAAAGCATCTTCACATTTTGTATGGTTCTCGTGTGTTTGTTCAAATCTTGTTCTTATGGATGTGATCAGTTTAATAATCATAAAAAGTAAAAAATAAACAAAAATAAAATAAACAAAGACATTTGTTTTCAATTTAGTACAAATTTATCTTAAGCTGATTGACAGACATGAAAGAAGGTTGGTAATAAAACAATCAAGTATTTAGATTCAACTATTGTCTCTCGTATTCGACAAGTGTTCTGTTTTGTATTAATTAATTTGCAAAAGAGAGAAGACATAAAAAGAGCAACCAGTTGTCCTCGTCAATTGAAAAATTAGTAAATTTATTCAAGCATTTGAAAGTTGTATTGATTTTATTGATAAAAGAAAGGGATTATATAATGTACTGATTAGTGCAGAACTCGTAATGCCACTATGACGTCACAGAAGATAAAACATCTACAACAGTTCTATGAATGCCCATACCCGCTAATCTTTGGTGAACTAAATTATGAGCAGTAGTTTGAAACAAAAAAGTTGTGTATACACACCAACATCGTTGGTAAATACATTTGGTGGTAAAGATTTCGTGCCGGTACCCTTTATCTCAAGTGTACATAGTTATGACAATATCCCATAATGAGACTATTTTTTGCAGTTTCCGCTGTTTTCCATTTTATGTAAGATATTTGAAGCTATGATACCAACATGTACAACACAATTCAAATCATTTTATCTGTTATCCTGCAGACTAATGTCTTATAAACATCTGCAGGATGTTTTTGGTAGATGAATGATTTTCGAATTGAAGGAGGCCATAACAGTGGCATACTCATATGTTATCATGTCATTGTTTTGTATACGTCAACATGACAATTATAATACAAAGAATGTACACTTAGCCTATTATTCCGCACTTACATAGTTGATGTAAATATACGCCAGATAAATACACAGCCTAACACCGTATCTCACTGTAACCGCAATTATTGACCTCTAAGCTGTTTTTGTCTTGATATACATGCTTACAACTCTAGCACGTTAACTTCATTTAAAATAATATTTACACCTAATGTGCTGTTTTTTTGTTTGTTTTGTTATTACATCTAGTAAACCGCATCCTATAAAACGTGTGTTGGTACAGACAAAGGTATAAAGAATTATAAAATATGTGGATACCTTGTTAACTTCTAACGTTAGCTAACTTTATCAAATGCTCTCAACTGGTTATGTGTTAAAGTTGAAACAAATACCTTGTGTATGTTTATTCCACATTGTTTTTTTTTGTCTAACAAAAGGCAAATTTAAAATACTTTGTATACTATAATATTTACAATCTTATGGCAAAGTATTTGAAATTTGCTTTTTGTTAGACAAAAAGAAAAACTCCGATAAGCTGTAGAACTAATATTAGTCACTTTGATCGGATCTGCAGATACTATTTCATTTGTTTAAACTTATCAAAAAAATACCATCATGCAAGCCACACGAGTAACGAAGGCGTCAATATACAATCGTTGAATTATTTTCTGCTTGATGAATCCGGAAACACTTTGATACATAGATATAGAAAAGTTTACGTACTTTATCAGTTTACAATTGAAAAAAAAATATATGAAACACAGTCTTCTTACAAACATTATTTACAGTGACAAAAACGTATCGAGCATTAATGATGATAACTGTACATGATAATTTCTAAGAAAAAAGATTAACACTGACATGACTAATTTTACCATGTTTAATTAGGATTTTATTATAAACAAATCTTATATTTCTCCAAGGATAACAGTTTCTGCATAACATCATAGAAGATGTAAGAAAATTGATACTTTTATCATTGGTAGTCAGACAGTTTTTCAAATATAAGTTGTGATTTGATACATTATTTTATAGCAAGAAGTTATAGATAACTCATCCCAGATTACATGTACCTATGATGCAAGTTTCTTTGATAAATTCATTGCAAGGTTAATAAAGGAACATCATTAACCTTGATTTTCAACCCAGTGATTGAATTGATGACACTGGTAAATGAATTGTAGTCATAACTAAACATTTTAAGTCTTGGTAAGAGTTTAAGGAATTTTTCAGATATTTTCCGCTTGCAAATTCAGTACTGTTCAGACATTTTCCTTGCAGTCAATTTCAAACCTGCGTCGTATCTTTTAAACAATTCAATATAGTGTTGTTCTTCATATATTGATACTACCCGCTGAATATTCTAATCATAGACTGAACAGATCTTAAATGACTGTTAGCGAATTGACTTAGTAGTACTGAATTAAACGCAGTGAATACGACTAAAAATTGACCAAAATACTAAACCTGAAGTATAATTTGATTTTTCAGTCTTTTAAGAGCTGTTAAGATAAAAACCAATATCGTTTGAATTGGTTTACTAGTATACACACTTTGCATAACGTGATACAAACATAACATTCATGCTGCAGTAAGTACAACCATCATAATTTACTGTCAAAGGGAAGCTTATAGCTAAATGATTCGAGGACAAAAGATCTAAAATGACTTAATGGACTTTATAATTTATTGTATAGAACATGATTATTGTCAATGATTTGTTCATTGATTTTATATTACAGTGCTAATTAAGAGGTTGTTGGATGAATGGCAGAAGGACACAAATACCTTTGTTGAAACTAGAGCGGCAAAACATGTGTTGGAGTGTATTCAGAAAAATAGTGTTGTCACTATAACAGCTAGTTCTGGTGTTGGAAAAACAGCTACTCTACGATATGTGGCATTGAAAATGGCAGATGAAGGGTACAATGTACTACCAGTAACTAATCCAATGACATTGGCAAATTATATAATCTAGATCATAAAACACTTTTTGTTATTGATGACTTTTGTGGAACTTATTTAATAAACCAATCTGATGTTAACAGTTGGGATCCAATTATGGAACAGATACAAGTATTGATGCAAAACAAACTTACCAAAGTAATTGTGGCATGTCGATTACAGGTTTATCGAGATGAACAGTTTGAATCTTTATCCCTCTTTAGGACAAATGAATGCAACCTGTTATCAAAGGAATTGTGCTTGTCACCAACGAGATGTATTCAATAGCAAAATTATATTTGGACACAAAAGCTGAAGAAATTATTCAATACAGTGATGTACATGATTGCTTTCCACTTCTCTGCAAGTTGTATCATGCAAATTCTTTATTCAATATTGCAGAGTATTTCTCTTCTCCATTTGCACAGTTTGCATTGCAAATTCATCAGCTGTATGCAGAAGGCTATTATGGTAAAGTTTTGTGCTTTGGCTTTGTGTGTCATGTTTAACAATAGACTGGAGGAAAAATGGCTGACAGGAGTTCTTTATACAGAAGAAACAACAACAATTATACATAACACACTTGAAGCCTGTAAATTAGACAGGGGAACATCTCAAATCCTGCTGATAGATGAACTTGATTCACTTTTGGGTACATTTTTAAAGAAAGAACAAGGTGTATACAAAGCTGTACATGATACAGTATTTGACTTTTTGGTCTACTGTTTTGGACAAAAATATATATTACGTTTGATGATCAAATATGCCGTTAGTGAAGTTATTATGCAGAGATTAGTTTTAGAACTGCATGAACAAATGGATGCTATACCCCAGTTTACCACTGTTATACCACATAAATACCATCAGCTTTTCTTTAACAGAATGATTCAAGACTGGTTAGAACGCAGAGTACAGTGTGTGTTTCATAACATTAATATGAAGGTGTGCATGTTTAGACAAAGATTCCATACTTTTTTATGCACACTTGACCTTCGTGTACAGAACCAATTAGCACACACGTGTGATGTTAAATAACAACGAAACTGTACTGTCATTTTGTTCTTCCTTAGGTGATATTAGGTTAGTTATTGGTGTTTAGAGCATGGTGCTGATGTTAACCAGTGTGACTCTTTTGGATTGAGTCCTCTGTATATTTCAGCACGGAAAGGTTATACAGAGATAGTAAAATTACTACTGGATAACAAGGCATATGTAGATAAGTGTATCGGTGATGGGACATCACCTTTATTTGTTTCTTGTCGAAATAATCATACAGACATAGTAAGATTGTTGTTAGAAAAAGGGGCATATTATGATAAATGTAACAAAAAAAGGTATCTCACCCAAACAGATTGCCAGCGAAAATGAAAATAATGACATTATAGCTCTCATCAATAAACACTCGAGGTAGTTTGATCATCGAGAGGATGTGTCAAGTTAAGGTGCTGTCAAAGATTCTGTTTGTACATGTTGTAGGAGGAAGCAGACAACTTTTAATGCAATTAGAGTAAAGTTTAACTACACGAATTGAATATTAAGGAATATATCATTAAATTCAACATTGATGTAACAGTGAGATATATCTTTACACTATCAATGTAATTATTTGTAACAACCAACAATACTCATTTAGGGACTTTCCGTTTTGAATTTTCCTCGGAGTTCAGTATTTTTGTGATTTTACTTTTTTCCCTCTCCAATAATTTAACAACCACATACACATGATAAAAGCAAAATATACAATGAAACAATATAAAGATAGTATATCTTGACTTGTTATCCAAATGTTTTCTAAAATATTAAGTTTGTAAAGTCCACAGCTAACGCCAAAATATGTGATAATCTACTCATGTAAGACATAACTCATTTAGTGTAATTCGATTTTGTCAATTTGTGAAATATTGACTACATATTAACTGTTTTCAGTATTCAGGATTGCATGTTTATGACAACTGTATGTTCAATTGGTTTGCAACACTATTAATATTTAACCTTCCATACTGTAAACAATTTTTATTAGGTCTAAAATCATTACTTACTAACCTGTCACAATATTGACATTAGTAAGATGGATTTCTTTTATTCATATTTTGACTGTAACATGTGTAACACTGTAGATTAATGTTGTTTAATTATTTTATGCCGTACGGTAAACAATTTTTATTAGGTCTAAAATCATTACTTACTAACCTGTCACAATATTGACATTAGTAAGATGGATTTCTTTTATTCATATTTTGACTGTAACATGTGTAACACTGTAGATTAATGTTGTTTAATTATTTTATGCCGTGTGATAATTGATGCAGACTGTCGGACATATCGATGCTTATCGGTTGACATCCATGGCATGAGTTATTTATCTAAAGCATTATAGTTAAGAAAAAAATCATGGCACCCGTACATTTGTTTCATTTTACCATGGGATCGGGCATTTATATTAGGTAATTTTATCCCGAGGGACAGTGAGGTGTAAGATACAAATATAAATGCCCAACGCATGGTTAAATGAAAATAAATCTACGGTTACCATGAATTATTTCGATTTTAAAAGGACAAATTCGCAAATTTAGTGAAACGTGACAGCCCTATGTACAAGATACTTTGTTAGCAGTTCCGTTTTATCCCAATATAATAATATTAACAATATTATATTATTCAATAATAAATAAAAAAACTCATATTTTTTACCTGAAAATGTTCTTTTGATCTTATTTTATACACCATGAGGTTAATAAGGACCCTGGAAACGCCTGCATTTTGTATTTGACCACAGAAGCATACATATCCCGCTGCAAATGTTTGCACCTGTCTAAGTCAGGAATCTGATGTACAGTTGTTGTCGTCCGTTTATGTAGTCTATACGTGTTTGTCGTTTCTCGTTTTATATAGATTAAACCGTTGGTTTTCCCGTTTGAATGGTTTTACACTAGTAATTTTTGGGGCCCTTTATAGCTTGCTGTTCGGGGTGAGTCAAGGCTCCGTGTTAAGGCCGTACCTTGACCTATAATGGTTTACTTTTATAAATTGTTACTTTGATGGAGATGTGTCTAATTGGCATTCATACCACGTCTTCCTATATCTATCTACATATAACGTCACCTTGTTTCGTTTTATTAAAATTTCCTCCGAAATAAAAACTGAAATGAACTGATGTGATTATTTTGCGTTAGAAAAGAGATAACTGCACTGTATTTAAAGCTCAGCCTTGCGTTTAAAGTAGATATACTGTTATTGTACTGCTTGACGATATAGAGGTCGTACTATTTTTTATAGAATAAGAATATATTGATGATCAATATCTTAAATTGAGAATTGCATTGTTCAGTTAAATGGAATGTGTGTATCACATGTTCTCATCTGATTTTGATATTTTCATGTATGTGGTATCCTTTCTAAATATAAATAAAAATAGAACATGTAGCATGCTTGCTCATAAGCTAACTCTTCACTAGAAACTAAATAATGTCGAAATTATCAACTATACATTTTAGGTCACTGTTTGGTCTTGAACAATGAGCAACCCTATACTGCATAGCAAGCTATTTAGTATCTTTTCGTAATAAGGTCTATAAAAACGTACACGTAAAATGTAAACTGTATTTGGTGTATATAAGGATTGTAAGGTGTACATGTTCTTCCTGTATTGTTCCCTACACCTTCACATCTTGTATTTTACCCCTGATAATATACCTGTACATTTTCAACAATAAGTTTTATCATAGTCAATAAAGCAAGAAATAGTTCGGTATAAGCACTTTTATTATTTTATTATCGTTATAAGTTGTGTAGCTTTTACTCTATATGAATAAGAAAAGTGTTCAAAACTGTTGAGTGTAGTGTAGATTACAGAGACTGGGTACATGTATGTAACATAGACATGGACAAGATATTTTTGATGTATGTTTTAATTGGTATTAATAAAGCATATTGGTTAATACTCTGTATTTCTTATGAAAGTCTTATTATGTATGAAACAATAACTGTGTGAAATACTATACTACAGGTAATGATTGTAGTCTGAAACATATTCATAATTGAAGCAAATCAGTTTAATTAACATTTAATTAAGTATAGTAAGAACAATTACAATATTATGATTTTTATAGAAATATTGAATAACTGTCATATGAATATTTCATAAACTATGTGAAGTTCATGTTATAAATTACCAATTCATAGTAATAATCCATCCACTGTATAATCCAACTGAATGTCTTGTATTTTTGGTGATGATCAAATTGTAGCAACTGTAGTCATGGTAGTAGATCTAGAAATCGTGGTAAATTCCACGCACCTTGCTTGAATTTATGAATGAAATGTATTGACATGTGTCACTTGGGACGATATTTCAATAAAAACACTATGTTAACATTGTGGCAACTGTTTTCACATACTTTCGTAATTCCTTTTAGTATTTGTAGTCAAAGTCTTCAATGTTTTGTAGATGTTAATCATGTTAATGTTCACTATCCTTGATATTTATCATTTTGATCCGCCGGTGACACACATAACATTTTGCAAATGTTGTTTACGTATTGTGACTTCCGGTGGTGCTGTATTGTTGTATTTTTAGCTACCATAGAAATTTGTTTAGTACCATGCAAAAATTGTTTATTATATAAAGGTTACTAAAATTGTGTATAATTATGATTTTTGTAATTTATTTGAGATTTCAAATATTTAGTCTGACGACAAATAGAGGCAACAGTAGTATACCGCTGTTCTAATAAAGGACAAGCGCGATCAACATGACGACAGTTTTTTTTATTAGTATACTATCATCACATGGCATATTATGTGAGGACTTTTTATACTATCGCAAATTCATTTGCGTTCGTATCATGTTATGGTGTTGTCTGCGTCTTAAGATATCTTGGTTGGAAAACAATAACTTGAGTATGAATTCATGGATCTCTATGAAATTGTATCACAAGGGTTCAATACCACTAAAGGATGGTTGGGATTGTTTTTGGGGACTATTGTCAAAGCGGTTTTGTAATAAGGGACCAAGAAAGGTCAGTTTTACTGATTCATAGATAATAAATTAATTATTGAAGACTTTAAATTTAGTATAAGTGTATTGAACTCTTTTAAATTTGAGCACAATGTTCCATATCACACTAGGACGGTTTGGATCTTTTTTGGGAGTTATTTTCGTAGCTATTTAGGAATTAGGGGCCAAAAAGGACCAAAAGCAATCATTTTTCATGTTTCAGGACAGTATTTGGTGTATAGATTCATATGAAATTTTACCACAAGGTTCCATACTTCAAAAAGAAAGTTTTGATTGAATTTTGGAGGGTTATGTCCCAAACTGTTTGATAATTATGGGTCGAAAAAGGGTCCGACAACAACTTGTTTTCTGGTTTGCAGGCAATAACTTGAGTATAAGTGTATGGATCTCTATTAAATTTTAGCACAATGTTCCATATCACAATAAGAAGGTTCGAATATTTTTTGGGTTATGATTGTTGCTGTTTATTAATTAAGGGTAAATAAGGGTAAAAAAAACAAGCATTTGTCATGTTTAAAGACAATAATTTGTGAAAAGGAGTATGGATCTCTGAAATTTTACCACCAGGTTCCATACTTTAAAGGGAAAGTTTGGATTGATTTTGGGGACACAATCGTTTAATAATAAGGGAATAAAAAGTGGCCAAAAAACTAGGATTTATCGATTTCTGGACAATAACTTAAGTATAAGTCTAGTCATTGATATTTAAAAAGTGCCACAAGATGCTATATCATAAAATAAAATTGGGGATTGATTTTTGATATGTCCCTATTGGTCTAGTTAAAAGGGGCAAAAATCAATGGTATTACTTGTTTATTTGTTTAGCAATTCAATGGGGTTGATTTAAATCAAAACTGTTGAATTATTTGGGGTTTTTGATATGCTGAATATAATTCGGTATTTAGAATTTGGATTTAAGAGTCTGTTTTTGAAATGATCCATATCAAGGTCCAAAGGGTCCAAAATTAAACTGTTTGATTTCTTCAAGAATTAAATCGTTGGTGTTCCTTGATATGCTGAATCTAATTGTATATTTAGATTTGTTTATTTTCGGGTCCACATTAAGGTCCAAAAGGTCCGAAATAATACTTTGTTTATCTAAACATAATCGAATAAATAATTAAACTCTGAGAGCTTGACTGTACGGGATACTTTTTGTACACCTCTCAGAGTAAAGCGGTTTGCTCCTCTGAGAAGGCTGTTACTAAACGGTTACAGGAACTTTGCGGATTTTTTCCCAAACGAGGTGATAAAAAATGGGACATAGATAAAGGGTTTGTCCGTGCTCACATTTACAGCCGCAATGACCTATTACAGTACAAACAGAAAAGGCGACTCGAAATAGTTCCATTTGTTTTAACATACATTCTCGCCTTTACATACCTCTCCCGTTTGATCCATGCCAATTGGTCGATATTGCCAAACATCCAAAATTATCCAAGATCCTTCCCAAACCTCCTGTCTTAGATTTTCTGAGGAGACCAGCAAGTCTGAAAGACTTATTTGTGAGAACTGATGTCTCCTCTTATAAAATGTTAACAGTCTATTTCTCTGAAGCAACTGATAACACTGTGCCTAAATTGATTTCCAACATCGTAGACAATTGTTTATAATCCTTCTAAATATTATAAGTCCATCATCTCACCAACATGCCCATATTGAGTAAAAATAACCCAAAGGGGTGAAATGTGCTGTCAACATTCAATGTAATGTTATCCGCCGTCAGAGCAATGGTTGCACGCTAGCTACCTAATGGCCGTTATTTGTGTTTTACAAAATACAAAAGGATATAAAAATAGTAAGAAAACAAAACTAAATAATAGTTATCAAAAGTACCAGGATTATAATTTTATACGCCAGACGCGCGTTTCGTCTACACAAGACTCATCAGTGACGCTCATATCAAAATAGTTAAAAAAAGCCAAATAAATGCAAAGCTGAAGAGCATTGAGGACCCAAAATTCCAAAAAGTTGTGCCAAATACGGCTAAGGTAATCTACTCCTGGGTAAGAAAATCCTTAGTTTTTCGAAAAATTCAAAGTTTTGTAAACAGAAAATTTATAAAAATGACCATATAATTGATATTCATTTCAACACCGAAGTGCTAACATCTGGGCTGGTGATACCCTCGGGGACGAAACGTCCACCAGCAGTGGCATCGACCCAGTGGTGTAAATAATTATCAAAAGTACCAGGATTATAATTGTATACGCCAGGCGCGCGTTTCGTCTACACAAGACTCATCAGTGACGCTCATATAAAAAAAAGCCAAATAAAAACAAAGCTGAAGAGCATTGAGGAAATAAAATTCCAAAAAAAACAAAATCTTACAAAAGATAAATGAATAGCAGAATCTGTGTAGACTATACTTCAGTGTTCATTTATAAAACAATGTGATGGTAAACATGTTTTGTCTTTTAAACAAGAGAGACGGAAGATATTAAAGGGATATAAAAACTCATAAGTTAAAGAAAAACTGACAACGTCATGAAAAAAAACAACGAAAAAAGACCAAAATAAAAACAAAACACAAATAACTTCTTTCAACACGATATATCAAGTGAGTTGGTATTACATAATAACGATTGGTAATTTCCTCTCTTAAATGAACATTAGACATACAAAAAAACGTAAGCCATCGTTTATGTAAATGTTCTAACCCCGAAACTGACCAAATGTGTGAAATTTGGAAATTGAAACACACTTGTCATGACAAAGAACCAGTATTAACCGCACAGCCATCAGACTGATCAACACTTAAACCAAAGAAGGAGCAACAGAAAATAGGTGAAGCAAGGTGCCCCGAATGAGAAATGAGATCCATCTCAACATGTATTACCCGTCATTTAGCTTACGTTAGTACAGATTTTTTTTTCAAACTTCAAATATTGCATTGCACTTCTCAGTTGTGAACAATGTCCCTTAGCGTTACAACAATGACGTTAAAATTCCTTCATGTGTTATTTATTGCTAATGAAACCAGGGTATTTAATTAGCAAAATGTATCATTTGTTTTATTAATGAATTCCGAGTTTAAACCGAAAATAGAATTAATCGAACAAGTATGTTGGCCACATGGCTTGACAAATAGATTTGATCAAATGGTAAGTAGTTTATTATAATCATCTATTTAATATTATCTCATTATTCAAAGAGTTCGGACTTGAAAGAAATGCGTAAATTTTTAAAGCTAAAGTGTTCGAATATTTCTAGTCCTATAATATAAGACGCTGCAGGTTCATATCATTTACATTCAACGATTTTTATCGGATTTTTTTTTCTATCAATATTGAACCGCAACATCTTATAAAAAACCATTCATTTCTCGCAGTGGATTTCCAACGAATTTTTGTGGGAACTTTGAACGACAATTTGTCCCCCCCTCATTTCAAATTGTCAAGTGGATCAAGTACGAGAAGTTCCGCAAGTCTTTTCGAATGTTAATCAGTTGTACATATTTCAGAATATTTACTTGGAAAACGAATTTCAGATGATAATAAATGATGCAATGATGTAAAATCAATTCTAATTTCCTCACTAATAGAAAAGGAAGCTTATCATCAATGTTTCTTAACCCTAAAGAGGCGACCCCGTGTGGTGGTGGTGTTGCCACAGGTTTGTGTATGCGCCTAGTGCAGTTGGGAGTCACTAACTCTTAAACTGCCGCTGGATAGCTTATATTCATAGGTGAAAAGAAAGCCGAGTGCGTAAGTTTTTCCTGCCAGTACATAGCCTCTACACTAACAAGACTTCTACAGTGCCTCCCCGCGACAGCACACGGTAACTAGGACCTTGTGTCCTAGGCTTTACCGTAGAGGATCTCGGAGTAGCAAGGACCCTAGAGATGAAGTATGTAGGCCCACCGGCGTGTGGATACGCCCTATAACTAGCAATCATCAACCTTGCCCCAGCTATGGGTTAATAGCCGGCTAGATGAAAGTCGTCAGCCTTGAAAGGCAATTCATATAGGAGAGGAAAACTCTGATATAAAATACTGGGTAGATTTGACTCGTCAGCCTTGGTCGGCAATGGATCTATAGGAAAAAAACTTTGAGTAAAGATTCTCTGGTTCTCCAGGTTGGGGATTGAGCATTAGGCCAACAACCTATCCTTGTAAAAAACTTTAAAGTTACAGAAACGCAAAATGGAAGAACGACTTTTCTGATGGGAAATACCGAGGTGAGACCAGAAAACAGAAATCAGCTAGAAGGTTCAATGAATGATGTTGGCCAAACCCAGAATCAATTTGAAGCAAACATCAGGAGAGAACCTTTTGTTCACCCTAGAAAACAGATCAAGGTCGGATGCTGGAATGTTAGAACAATGTATGCACCTGGAAAGACATACCAGGTAGTCAATGAAATGAACAACTATGGAATTGATGTATTGGGTATTAATGAATGTCGTTGGACCGGAACAGGAAAGATCAACCTCATAGGTGGTGAGACTATGCTCATTATCGCCCTTTGCGACACATGGCGCTAACGGGAGTTGTAAGTTGTAAAGAGGCGACTATTTAGTAATCCTAAAAAGGTAAAGGATGATTGTTTAAATGAATATTATATCCCAATAATAACAGGAATTATACACGGTGATAATTCCTACAAAGAGTTATTAAAAATAACTTTGCTGTGTCATGAAAATAATGGTCAATGCTGGAAATGGTGACAATCTTTACATACATGAACAAGGTAGATAGCTTTCTCGATTTACTTGTTTTACAGATTTTTTTTTATGTTGGGGCTTTGCCATTACAGTGGGGTCTAATTTCATAATGCTTGTAGAGTAAAGCTTTGGTCGGCTCGCTTGCTTTATTTGTATAAACATCTACATGTACCCAAGCGTTGTAAAATAGAGTATCTTAATACAATATATATCTATATATAGTTATACAGTTAATGCATAGCTCACCGATCATATGCAGAGTATCGGGTCAAATGTGAATCAATAAACGGTAAAATGTGATTCTATAAATATTTTGTAATTAAAAATTGATCGATTCAAATGTTATGAAGAATATTACACAAATTACGCAAAGCAATGCATTTGTGCATTACAATATATTTCATGTTTCTTATGTAACAACTCGATTCATTACTATCAAAGCTCCCTCTGACTCTACATCTACCCCTACCACCACGCCCACGTTTTCTAGTAGATTTTGGTGGCATGCCTGTATTGTTTCGGAGAAATCGACGTATTTTAAATCAGAAGTAGAAGGAATGGAAGAGTATTGATATGGAACACGATGTTGACGTTATTGATGAGAACGTAGTAAGATTGCGATATAAACGTAGTATAATTGTGGCAAGAACGTTGTATAATCGCAGTAGAAGCGTGGTGCTATCGTGTTGCAATCGCATAAATCGTGATTTGGTCATAGTGTTAACGTGATGAGCGTAGAAAGATCTTGATAAGCGTAGTGAGGTCGCAGATTAAGCTCGGTGAGAACGTGGTGTAATCGTAGCGGGATCGTTGTAGAAGCGTAATGAGGACGTAGTAGCACCGTGAAAGCAACGACAATTTACCTTTTCATGCCGCTCATACTGCGACCTCACCATGATCTGAATTTATTTTAGATCGCGGTGAGCGTAGTGCGATCGTGGTCTATTTTTAGTGCGTGCTGAAATATTTTGGTGATTACAGAGAACTGCTCTTAAATGTAGAAAAACATCATATTTTGCTGTATATTTATCTAATTTAAAAAAAAAATGCACGATTTACGTGGCGACGGTTTTTTTTTTAACCATAAAAATTTTTAAATCTTGTTTTTAGGAACTTTTTTCTGATTTTTTTAATTGTGATTTATTATTAATGGATGGACCACAATTAATTATGCATGTTTTATTCATTTTTTTATTATTATAGTCACTGGCATACATTATTATCTAAGAAGAAAAACATATTTTTTGGCTGTATATTTATCTCATTTAAAAAAATTTGCACAATTTACATGGCGACGGGTTTTTTTTAACCAAAAAAAATTATAAATCTTGTTTTTAGGACATTTTTTTATGATTTTTTTAATTAGATTTTTTTATTAATGAATGGACCCCCATTAATTATACATGTTTTATTCAGTTTTGGTTTGATATAGTCACTAGCGTTGTGTCAAATAAACTGGCGTAACTAAATTTTCTTATAAATTATTGTAAACTTTGTGTATGTAATCCAACATAAAAAAATGTGCTATATTCGACGGCAAATTGAATTGTTGTTTTGTAACTTCTTCATCATAATATCTCCTGAAGAAGTCTTGATTCATTTTTTTTTTTACTATTCAACAGAATATATTCTGGGGATGTACAGAAGAGACCAATAAAAAAAAATGTAAAAAGCGCCCTAGGTCTGTACATGAAGAGACATCTATATCAGCAGTTGAGTACTAGTGCTAGTCTCAAGTATTTTTGGGACTTGTCTGTCTGTCGGTTTACGGTCCTTGGACAGAAAATTCACTTAAATTATTTCCGCACTTTTGCATTATGCTTGACGATATTTACTTGATATTTGTTATATTCAATGTAGTTTAAAGAACAAGTTTAACCGATAGGGGACTATATATATTGCCATGCAATAGACAACTTTCGAGTGCGATGCATTTCCGTCAAAAACTCTGGTTTTAGTGAACATCATTCGTACGTTTAGGGGCATCGTCACTTCTGTTCCAATGTTGAGCGAGTGGTTGCAAAACTACATTGCTTTATTGTACAAATTATTCGGCAAATAAAAATCCTCATAATTGACAATCAGCATTGCTGTCATAAGGAGACTGTGATTAAGTACTTACAAAACAAACTTTATTTTAGTTTATCCTGTATAATGACGATGATGAACGGTAATAGTGCAGGAAACAGGCGACCCCCTCTATCTAGTAAATGACGTCAAAAAGGCGTGCATAACAGTTACTGACGGGTTTAATGCCTAATTTCACTTTTGACGCCGGTGGCGGATCCAGAGGGGGACGTAGAAGGCGTACACCCCCTTTGGTTGGACTTTTTTTTGTTTGTAAAATGATTAATCAGACTTCGTGAATTTTGCCATTTCCTGTGTATTTCATTTTTATGCGACAATTCTTTACTTATAAAGATAATTTCGCTGGTATTTACTGATTGTGTCAAAGTCATGTGATTCTCTATGGTGGAGTTGACCAGTGCGTAAAAAAAAACGTCACTCACATTTTGAAATTTAAATTACAGTAACACGTTGATTAGGCTGAGGATGACAACCATGCATGAAACCTTCAAAGCGACACAGGATTGACCAATAACGTAGTGACTTCTATTTCACTATTCAACCAAACAGAAAGTAAAACTCTATTACACTCTCATGAAAAAAATAATCCGCAGCAATATTATTTACCAACGAAAAAATGTTTAACTCCAAACGCCCCAGCCCTATTTTAAAATAACATGATAGTTTAAATTGACATAATAGCTGAATAATGATCCACATTCAGTATATTAAGCTCGCTCTGTACGAACCATTTGAATTGAGGAGGCAGTCTAGTAAGGTATTTGAGAGAAAAAAATCTGACTCTTATTTTTGCATTAAATAAAAATTCGGGCCGTATCTGGATTTAAAACAATAATCTTATCAATTTTTTTGCTATTAGAAACGGAAATTTCCAACAGAATTATTTAGCATTAAATGATCATGATGAATAAAAAACGGGCATATTTTTTTGAGGCCGGGGTTTGCATATCTGACCGGAATGTCTGTTTCGCCGAATTGTTATATTGAATACTTTTTTTCAAGACTACAACCTGACTGCTGAGTGTGGCCTTTATCACGGTCTCCATTTGTCGACCGTCATTCACAAATTCTTTGTCATTTCAGACTCATTCGTATCCTTTGGTTGATTTGGAACCCCTAACCTCCCTTGATTTTGTTGGGTGAAACATATCAACCAAACATTTAGATAAAAATTGCTTGTTTGGATTTTTTAACTCGTGTCGGTTGTATTCTAAATGTCATCCAATAGCCCGGTGTATTGTCTGTCCATAACAAGAAATCTGTGAGGTTATGCTAACTTAACATACAACATTAAACGAAAATTTTCCATGTCTATTTTATTGACAAGTCCCAAATCAAATATATCAGTGTATATAGCTTTGGATCCATACTCATGAACATTTTATGATAGACAATCAATAGGGAGAATACAACATGAAAAATGTCCAACCCTTACACTTTACAGCAACTATAGAATATACATGCCCCACGCCAGGAACCATTTAAAAGGTGCATTTTACACTTATTTTATGGTTTTTTTTTAGCCAAAACAGGTCCCAAAAACTTTTAAAACTTCGACCCCTTTTCAAAATTTCTACCCCCTCCCCCCCCTCCCCCCCCCCAGTATAGAACAATTTTGTCATGAAATTGCCTCCTTTGAAAGTATGCAAAGTGCATGCAGGTCATAATTTAATTTGTTGAATGATTTTTTTTTTACTATTAGTGGGTGCCATAGGAGGTCCACTGGAATTTTTAGCGAGAATAACTTGGCATGGGAGAAAGGAAGAAAGACCATTCACAAGTTGACTAACATTTGTTTTCTCTGTTTTGATTAAGGAACACCTCCTTTTTTTGTGCTCTAAATTTTCAACCCTCGAATTAAGATTTTCGATCTAAATTAAAATGAAAACCTTGCTTTCTAACCGATCTTTATTATGTGCCGATCGGCAACTTTTTAATTTTATTTCATAAGAGAAAATCTGCATTGCCGTTAAACACATGCACGTTGTCTGCTTTGATACCCGCCACAAAAAGAAATAAATAGCCTAACTCAAGGATAATAAATTCTTGCATCACGTGATTTTTGCCACAAGGAGCTTACCTAAGGATAAATACCGAACATGGAAAGTGAAACTAAAATTCAAAACATAACATCTGAAGAAAAGAAGGTTTTATTTTTTGGCAAAGGGTTCCTAAGTAATCTTCTCTGCATGTGTTCAAAATATACATCATTCCAAAATGTTAAACAGTTACACCAAATCAATACTTTCGTTTCCACAGTTTTTACGCAATTCGACTTTTCTAACTCGCAACTCGACTTCCTCAAGTCGGAACTGGACTTTCTTAACTCGCAACTCGCTACTCGGCATTCTTAACTCGCAACTCGACTTTTGTAACTCGCAACTCGACTTTTGTAACTCGCAACTCGACTTTTGTAATTCGCAAATCGACTTTCTTAACTCGTTCTTAACTCGCAACTCAACTTAACTCTTATTGTGCCTACAAATAGTAAACAACCGTACCATACTCGACATTTATCATCGGATAATTGTATTGTCACTAAATCAAATACAGAATTATACAAATCAAGTTTTTCTTTTACTGGTCCAAAAGTGTGAAATTCATTATCCAGTGAAATTAAAAAAATCAAAAAGTATACCTGCTTTCAAATACTCCTACCAGTCGGAAAGCCAGTTGAAATAGAACAAAAGAATCGAAGCTCTTTGTTAGAGAAGGCGATAAGTGCTTACTGTAATGTTTAATATAGTAACAACATTTTTAAATGTAAATAGAAATGAATAAAACGACATTTTTCTCCGAATACGGAGTGTTTTATTTTAAAAACACCATTTGCATAACAGTCAGGATCCTACTTCGTCAAAATTATCTCCCCATTACGCCAGTTCATTTTCACAATCGTAAAAATGGAAGCCATTGTAGCGATGACGCGCTACCAATTTTGCTCTTGGAAACATTTCATTGATATATTCCGTTTCTGTAAATTAACTGTTTAAGATATTGAATTATTTAGAACACTTTCTAAAGTTTTACCCAAAAGAATGATTTAATGCTTAAATTTTATGTTTTAACTGATTTCCTAAGTTGAATGCAATCTTTCACAACATAATCAATAGAAAAACGAGGCTTATTGTATGTACGGCAGGTGAGCGCTTTGTCTAAGAAAAACGCTAAAGTGTCTCACAGAAAACAACAATCAACGTTCGAAATAAATGAGCATTGTGGACCGAAGATTTCAGACCGAATGAGCCAAATACATCTAACCTTATCAATTTTTGGAATACAATTTTTTTTTGAACAATTCAATGTTTTCTAAGTTTATTTTATAAAATAAAAAAAAATCATATCAATGATAGTTCATGTTAACACAGAAGTTCATGCATCTTTAATGGTAAGCAAACTTTAATGTATAACTAGAACACACCCGCAAAATCGCGGGGAAATAAAGAGTATGTAAACTCTTTTTGCCCTCCCCCTTTTTTCCAAAAACCGATTGTTATTCCTTCTGTTTTTTCTGTATACTATGAACATACATATACACGATAATTTATATGAACGGTCACTGATATATTTTATATATATACATCAGTGACCGCCTTGAACAGTAAAGAGCCCCCCCCCTTCCCCCCCTGAAATACTTTAAGCAAGGAAGATAAATGCTAGAACACACCCGCTAAATCGTGGGCATTTAGAGCGTGGTTGAAAGTATGTAAAGTGTTGTAGGATGATTTTTTTAAAAAGATTTAATGACTGAAGAATTTCAGGAAAGTTATAGGTACTCTATTGTTTTTCTTTCAATCCCTCATTCTTTTCCCCAAAATTCCCATTTTTTTTTTTTTATTTATTTCAATATGAACATAGTACGTTTATTATAGTATAAGCATTCATTACTATAAATAAAGTGTGTTTGCTTTTTGCTATCAATTCTCAGTTTACTAATGAATCAACGGCGGTCATTGAAATACATATATTCTATAGATCCTCTCTATTTAATATAATTATAGTGGCTCGATGAATTTTTGTAACAGATTTTATGACTGGAGAATTTCAGAAAAGGTATCAAAAGTCATAGGAACATGACAATTGTTTTTCTAGCCCGGCTCCTCATTTTTTTCCTCCAAAATTCCCATTTTTTTTTTACTATCAATTTCAATGATGTTAGCGTTTATCTGTATATTATGAATATTCATTACTATAAATAAAGACTATTTGCTTTTTACTATCAATTCCCAGTTTACTAATCGATCCACGGCGGTCATTGACATATTATATAGACCCTCTCTATTTAATAAACTCTGTGACCGCCGTGGATAGTTAACTTAAAAATGATAGCAGATAGCAAATACACTTTATTCATAGTCTTTGTATTTTCAAAGTACAGAAAAACGCAAACCGGAAGTTTAGTCTGACTTAAAATTTCGTCCAATGACGGGAAAATATCCAGACGCATTTTTTTCGTTTTTCTCCCAAAACAACCCAAACTTAATAATCATAAGAATGGATGACAAATGCGACTATACATGGTACCTATAGGACACAGAGACAGGATGATTAATTTATTGTGGAAGGAAGAGAAGCGACACATAAAATGAGGTCTGCTCGTTTACTAGTATAGAAGATATGTAGTAAATAATGAAATCATTACATTTACCAATTACAATAATATATAGTAACAATTGATAATTGCTCATGATAACTACATATATATATATATTCTTTTATGTGTTAGGTCATCCGAAATTTTATGCATTTTTAATGCATTTTTATTTTTATGTATATCATTTTTCAACTTCTCTGTATTATTTGTACTTGTATTGTTAAATGATAATTTATAAACTATCAATCTATCATACAACTATAAATGTACTTATTCATTCATTATCCGAATAAGCTAAAAAAAACTTACATTTGTACTCTTTAAACTCCGTATCAGTAGGACAAGGCTCACCGTTATTGTCGTGATTCCCAAGACAGTCAACTTTTTCTTTCATGAAGGAAAACCCATCATAGGAAACTATCTACAAAGCTAGGACTAATACTATTAGATCAAAACCATCCATAATGATTCCACGGGATAATACTGTATGGTTATCGCGCAATCGAAAAAATAATATCCAGCAAATCTTAACACAATGATAAATTGATAAGAGAAAATGTATTTTGTATACTATTTCGATTTCCGCGAAGATCGAACTAGCCAATAAATAATTATTAAAAGGCTTACTCTGGTAAAATTACAAAAAAATGTTTTTCTATGTCGTATATTCTTCTGGCGAAGGCTTTTTAATCTAGTGTAATATGCACATATAGACTTCAGTCTTCCTGATCATGTAAACCGCAACAACATATATTCATCGTTGTTATGCGCATTTTAATTGACATTGATGACCTTAACCTTTTACAAAGTCAAAAGAAAAACAGAATGACACAATGTGTATATATACAAATATGGAGTAACCATACTATACAAGTTCTTAAAATAATCGGTCGACATAATACAATAAACTTTCATTACTCATGTTCTGGAGTTCAGTATGTTTGTTACACTTTTTTTCTTGGTTTTTTTAAGAAATGTACTGTGATATAATAAAGATAATGATTTTTCCCATATGACATTGCTTAAAATAAAGAAGCATTGCTTTTTTGATGTTTTCAAATTTTTTACATTTTTTATTTTCATACAATACATAGGTGACCTTCTGCTGTTGTCTGCTCTATGGTCGGGTTGTTGTCTCTTTTGCACATTCCCCATTTCCATTCTCAATTTTATTATGTATATACTAAAGAGACATTATATGATTGTGAATGACAAAATATCAAAAAGACCATATGACGTGGATACCAGCAACTTTGGTCTGTCGATCCCTACATTCGGCAAATAGGCACCTCTAATAAAGATCTGGCCCTTCTTTACGACTGTTGCTTTACATGTGATAATCTTATTCCGTACGTGCAGTAGCAATCTGATACGCATTTAATAACTAAGTATTGCGCAACGAAAATGGATATTATGCATTAGTGAGAAAACATCCATCTTATCTTGTATCACAATTATTTAACACGAATGAGACATGGTACATATATCATATAAGAATAAGCATTTTGCAGATATATATCTCAACGGGAATCATACCACATTTCCTTATTTTTATATTTATCAACTGCATGTTGTAGCAATAATTATTAAATAAAATTTTATAAATATATATCAAAATCGAAAAATACCCTCAGCAGACGGCTTGATTATTTTGACTAGATGAGTTGCTAGTTAACTTTTGTATTGTTTTGATCCTAAAAAATTCAGTTTTTTAGGATCATTGTGCCCAGAATGAGATGAGTTCAAAAACCCTTATAAGTTTCCGATACAGCTATATGACCGAATCATTTACACACTATCTCTCAATTAATTTTTGTATATTACTGTTATATCGAATGTTTCCAAAAATTATGAAGGTAGAGGAGAACAAATTATTCAACCAAAAATTTGAATAAGTTGTACATTGACGCATTAGATGGTAACATTAAGTCTATTGTTTACAAGTGTTGTAAATAGAAGGATTTTATAATACTATTTTTGTTGTTTCGTCATAACGGACATATGTCCATTCTATACAAATCGCTCATGTACATGTATTTTATGTTTATACCGAATGACCGTTATCTTTTATTAACAGTCTCCATTATAACTGGCCAATTATAAATCTAGTTTTGATACAGATTTGAGTCTGTTTATTAGGTCTTTCCACTTTTCTGTGGAAAGACCTATTGTTTTTCTTCTGATTATTTTTTTTTTTTTTTTTTTCTTCCGCCTAATTTTGTTCTTGCGATAAACATTTGTTTCGCAATAAGTCGCTTAGATATTTGCTATATGATATCGAACAGTTTATGCGCTTTTGAAATCTACCCTGCGTAAACGAATACTTTTCTTTGTAGGAGTTATCTCCCCAAACACTGTTTTCCTTGTTAGCGCATCTCCTTCGCAACCGTAAAAGATTATGACAAATTTATTTTACAAAATTGCTCGTTATATCCTTGGCATGATTTGTCCTATTTTGACCGAAGCGATATGACCCCTCCATATGAGAGTTATTTCCCCTTATGCATCTGATATAAGTGATATGAATTTCTATCTTATAAATCATAAGTGATAGAGACCTAGGATCTTTTGATTTGAGGTCCTTGGTCCCAAAAAATGAAAATTAGGTCAAGGTCAAAGGTCAAGGTCATATTCTAATATTTGAATTTGGCTTATTTTCACTTATATCCAAAGACTGTATAAGATATCAACAAATTATTTTTACTAAATTGTTAGTTGCGACATGTCGTAAGATGTAAATTTTGATTGCAAGCGTACGTTGAATGTAAAAGGGAGTTTTCTCCCCTCTTGTATTTAAAAATACGCGTTTGGTGATATAACTCATTAACTAAATATAATTAAGACCTATGGTCTTTTGATTTGAGGTCCTTGGTGTATGACCTTGAAATTGATCTCAAGGTCATAGCTTAATTTGATGTTCTAGATTTTGACCTTTGCTTTTATTCTATATGTATACATGATAAAGATATACAACTTTTAGAAAAAGGTTTCAAACCATTTAACCTTGAAAAAAACAACCGGAAGTGACCTTTTGTAAACCGGAAGTAGCTATTTTTTTGTACTTTATTAATATAAAAGTATAAAGAACCAGATATTTTTGGAATTAGTGTCGAGTAAATATTCAAATATAATCGGAAGTAACATTTTTCAAACCGGAAGTAACAAATTATCTCCCTTATTTAAAAAAAATGTATGGAAACAATATATTTTTGGAATCAGCTTACCAGGAGCTATCATTTGACGATTGAAATGACATTTTAAACTTAGTTTCACAACTTTTCATATCAAAATACATTGTTTTGATGGAAAGACCTTCAATTGTTCTCTGAACAATTGGTTTTTAATTTTGACTGTCTTTGTTCGACGATGGTTTTTCTTGTTCAGATTTTGGATTAAGCACAGTAATATATATTGACATGAAAATATTACTAGTAGTCACCTGTTTCCGATTTCTTTTGACGTAATTGTGCTCTTTTAAATAACAAAAACAAATCTATAAATATGTGCTTTTTTAAGATTAATTTGTGTTATGATATGGTGATTCCATCATAGTGTTGTATATCATCAAATGATATGGTTTTTTTAATCAAACGCACAACGTTGATTTTTTTTTGTCTGATAACAAAGACTTGCAGTTGCAGGACACATTTAAACGCAGACAGAAATTGATTAACAATTGATATCGATCAGATGGCATTAATACTACGTGTCCGTTTTATATTTTATCAGGATTACTTGGTTTTTAAATTTTCTTTTGTTTAAGTTTAATCGAAAATGTGTCAAATTGATAATCCTAACAATGTATCACTTAACATGCTTAATAAGAGTATTTTATGTTGTGTTATTTTTTTACAGCGTTGACGATGTCTCATTTATTATCTTAGCCTTTTCCTTGTACATGGAAATAATGACATGCCTAACAATCAATTCCTGCTGAACTTTGATGTGTATATTGTCTATGGAATTCAGTTTGGTTGATTGTGTAATAGCCTAACCATAAAGAATAACCGATGATTGGGCTCAAGCAGAAATGACTATCAGGTGCTGATACTTTAATCAAGAACCAATCTTACAAATAGTAAAATGCTGAAAATAGAAAATGAAATACAATTTTACAATGTGTTGGATTAATGTTATAATGTATGAAACGTCAAAAATAAATAATATCACAGTCCATTGAACGCAAAACAAAGCTGCAATTACAAACTTTAAGGTGAAATATCCAATATATCACGGATAAAGAGTTCAAATATGTGATGAACGGTTTGAAAGCATCACATACAAAGTTATTAATGTAAATCACTCTGTGATTAGCCATAAATTGTGTCAAAGATGACGATTGTCATTGAATGTTCTCCAGTTCTGTGAGAACCTTACAGTTCAATTTGAGATACGTGTAAGAAAGTTGACAACTAATATTCCCCCCGCTTATTAAACGGGAGAACAACAGGTCCTTACGTAGGAGAAATCTAGTTATCTCCGATGTATGATTGGTTTGTTGCTGGTTTGCAACAGTCATTTCCTCTGAAACGCCCTATTTTGGGGTACAGCAAGCTTAAGGGTCTCCTCTGAAACGACTTGTTTTTGTATGCCACTTACTGTTCCCAGATCTGGGAATAAAGTAAATTCTGGTGACTAAGTATCTATAAGCAAGACAGCAGGTGTTTGTAAAGGCAAGTTCGATGCCACGGATGGCACGAACTCTTGTGCTTCATGACTAAGCTCAATCTGAACCGGAGTTTGTGTTTTTCTAATGAGGGACTGTCACTTCCTGTACGGCAGATATTTCAGGCTGTTTATTGACGAAATCTTGCAAACATTGGAGCGGGTCGTACGTCTTGTCAGGAAGATCGTCTAATGCTTGGTTGTCCTCTAGGATACAAGTCTCGGCTTCTGCGGCTGTAGCTTCTCTCTGTGCTTGGAAAAGGTTCAAATTGGCCTTTAGTTTAGCCCTTTACCGAATTGCATATGCAGCCTCTTGATCTAGTTGAGTTTTTCAGCGTATGACCTATTGTTCTAGTTGAAATTTTCTTTGTGCAGCCTCTTCTTCCATTTGAAGTAGTTAACGTAAGGCTTCTTGTTCCATTGGATTTTTTTTACGTAAGGCTTTTTGTTCTGAATGAATGGCTTGTTGCTCCATTTTGGCTTCATTTGAGTTTGTCTAAACAGAGCCTGGTCCTCTAATATGGCCTCCTGTTTAAGGATAAGGGCATGTTTTTCGGCAAAAGCTATTTTAGATTTAACAGCCCCTACTTTGGCACGCTTCCTCAGTGCTAGGCTTGACATGTCGGAGACATTTGAGCTTCCGCTATTGGAGGTTTTCTTCCCCTTTAGATGTCTCCGTTTTTGTGGACTTAGCCTTTGTCAGGGCAAGGCGATGTTCGTGTAAGGTTTCCATGGCCAGGTCCACTTTGGACAGCAAAAATATCCAATGAGAGATTACATGCGTCTATGTCCTTTAGTCTGGTCAATGTTCTGGTTCTTTTCAGAAAGTTCAGGTATTCATATGTGAGCATACGATAATTAGTACAGGCTTTTACAAGTTTGTCCTGGGCTGTTAAGAGTTGCTGGAGCTCGTTGGGAGGCGTGGTGACTTCCAATAACTGGGATTCTATATCTAACCAGAGGGCCTTTAGTTCCTAACAGAACCTGTAACATTTTTTTGTGAATGTTCACTGGCTTTTTTCCGTGAGGTCACATACTCGCCTAGCCGCGGGATTTTCACCTACTTTCGACGGATTTTCGCTAGGCTGTCCACCATCTATTTGCAGCCCCGCTTCTGTTTTGAGTTCTGTTTCGTCTAAGCGTCCGTCGACTCATCTTGGCGTTCTGCGTGATCATAATCCATGTTTCCTAATCAACTAACGGATAGTAAGCTGTTGCTAAGGTAGGTGATTTGCTGTCTGGTACACACAAGCTGTGTTGCGTACTGCCGATGTAACAGCTAAGAACGTTGCTACGTTGTCGTTCCTTGTCCGGATATGTATAGACAGGTTGTCGTCAATTTACTGCACTCCGAGGAATGACGTTTTATTGCAGGGCACAACAGGAACGCTGTAGACGTAGAACTGACGTGGAGTGGCGTAATTTGTGAGACACACCAGGCAAGTTGTAGACCTTTTACTGTAATGGTCTGACTATTAAATATACCGGCGATTAAGATACTAGAACAAACGGAAAAGACTGTCAGGTGCAGATACTTTAATCGAGAACCAATCTAACAAATGGTAAAAAGCTGAAAATACAAATTGAATTTTACAATGTGTTGAATTAATGTTATAATGTATGAAACGTCAAAAAAAATAGCACAGTCCATTGAACGCGAAATAAAGCTGCAATTACGAAGGTGAAATTTCCAGTATATCACGGATAAAGAGTTCAAATATGTGATGAACGGTAGAAAGGCATCAAATACAAAGTTAGTAATGTAACTCACTCTGTGGTTAGACACAAATGTTGTCCAAGATGACGTTTGTCCTTAAATATCTTCAGTTCTATGATGACCTTGCAGTTCAGTTTGAGATAACGTGTTAGAAAGGGAATAGGTAACGATGATAACGATATTTGAAGTTCTTATACGGTTTAAAGATGAATAACACTCCTAGGCCAGGAACAAATAAACAGATTGAGAATATAATTTAACGAACTATGTAAATTGAGGAACGAGATAACAGAATAGATTGAATGTTGGTTACTTAACGTACAAAGTCAAATTTGTCAGGCATGTTCAAAATGAAAGCAATATACACTAAATACAGTAGGCAGGTCCGATAGCAAAGATTGTCCGCATGAAGGTCTGGGAAATTTGGACTGCCACTGAAAAATAAGGGTATATTTGAAAGGGACCGATATTCTACCTTGCAAAACGACACCTACGGACCCCGAATATAGATGTTGCATTGGTTTATGAAATACAGAGAGTGTGCAGGGCATTATATTTAAAGTACCCATTCTGACTAGACGTGGCTGTGTACTTGTACATCCTGCACATCCATAATGACAACCTACTTTGGCAAGGGTTTCACTTGCACGTAAAAAACACCCTTGTAGATTTCGATAAAGAGCAGACTAATGCCGCTACAAGGTAGCACTTGCACCCGCAAAGTGAAAAGGGATTAATTTAAGTTGCAATAACTTGTTTCCCAATCCACTAAAAATAAATATATGTAAGGTAAAGTATTACAATGAAGTTAAGTCAAAATATGAATTAGACAAATACATGTACATTCCTAAAAAATATTTTGAAAACTAAAATTGTATGTAAAATTAGTGTAAGTGACAATTGCTGTGAAAAAGAAAGGGTTAGCTATAAAAGAATTCAAAAATGAAATATGATTAGTGAAAATTGTCATATTAATGAGGTTGAAGATAAAACACACTTTTTCTAATATGTACAATTAATAAATCTGTGCGAAAACAAATAGAAAATGATAATTATATTTTCTTTGTCCAGGATTTTTAAAATTATCTGAAAAAAAGAAATTACATTTAGTTCTTTATAATATTAGTCATTCGATGCTTACTGTTCTGTTGATTAAAAAGTCATATGCGCTGAGGAGATTAGACGCAATACCTGTATTTTCGAATTATGGTAATAGTTCACAATGTCACTTTTCTTCTGGTTATATAAATATCTATTTTTTTTATTCTGTTGTTTTCAATTCCGGTATACATTTTTTTGTTAAATATATTTTGTTATTTTTTGAATTGTGTATATGTTCCGGACCATACGAGTATTTGGACCATACGCGTATGGTCATGACCATATGGTTATAAACTCATATGGTCCGACCGTACGCGTATGGTCGGGGTAATCAACACGTTTACTTTAAATACTTTTACACTCTTCATAAGGTATGACCCTTCTAGTTGTTACGTCATTAGAAATGTCATTCTATTATATTTCAATAATAAAAAAGATTAATTAAATAAAAATAAGCAGTTTCACACATTCAATTTTACCTACCAATTCAAGTACAATAAGATGTCAAAAACATAATATGCACATATTATAAAAGGAAGTTTTGTTACTTTACGTATACCGGGTCTAGTGATTTACCACGTTCATTGTGTAAAGTAGATGACATTACCGACAAGGACCTTAACTCATTTAATTTGATCTGTAAATATGGTGTACTACAGTCATATTTCGATATTCAAGATTTAAAGCTTTTTAAAAACACCATAGACTCATCGGAATGGCACGAGATCTCGATATCACTGTAGGCAGCTGCAAAGAAAACTTGCTTGTCACTCGCAAGAAAAAGGTGTAATTGAAAAGGTTCGTGCACAATCAAAACGTGCAAATGCAGAAAAGCTTCGGTATCTTGTGGAAGTAAATGTCATTCTTACCTTGCATGCAAGAATACAATTAGCGATGAAAACTAAGATCAACTGACTGTGACATTTATAGTTAATGTTTATGTAGCCTTTGCATTGTGAAATACAAATACATTTTTTATGTTGACATCATTTCTTTTTAAGATAAAGATTATTGTCTTATTGAAACGTTTCAATTGCATTTTGGAAAAAAAATACCTATATGGTTCAAATAATCATATGATCCGACCCGTTAATAACCAAACGAGTATAATAAGTACTCATATGGTCCGACCATACGCGTATGCTCCAAATACTCATATGGTCCAGATCATATATATATATATATATATATAAAAATGACTGAATAAATAGTCAACGATCAATCTTACAAGGCGATGGATCATGTAATATGATTCTGTACACTACAAAATATAATATATAACAAGTCAAAAAGGGTACAACATCACCATAAAATAACTATAAAATATACAAATATTAGATATTTCGGATAACAGATATCCTTCTTCAATAATAGCACGATGTCAAATGAATCATGTCAATTCAAATTGAGACTCTATCAAAATCTTGATTTATACAATTTAAGCGAACGCTGGAACAATTTTAAAATTTCCAAACACACCGCAAAGACTACAGAAATATGCCAAAAATAAAAATAG
Source organism: Mytilus edulis (assembly GCA_019925275.1). Taxonomy (NCBI): domain Eukaryota; kingdom Metazoa; phylum Mollusca; class Bivalvia; order Mytilida; family Mytilidae; genus Mytilus; species Mytilus edulis. Next base: position 36,338,828 of record CM034351.1, read on the forward strand.
TTATTTACGATGTGAAATGGCACAACTTTAGATTTCCAAAGAATGTGACAGTTGAGATGTAATAACTGCATTGATGGCAGTCCTCGAACAAAAAAATCAAAATAATCAAAAATGTCCTTACCGATCCAGGATGTATAAATTAGACAACGGTAGGGCAATTACAACGGAAACTACATATTAAAGCCTTCCAAACGAATAGCAGTCTAATAGTGATTGAAAAAATAAGTTTTGTATATTGAGCTTAAATAATTGAACGTGGCAACGTACTTATACATCATCCCGAATCAATGAAAACCTGTAATTTAAACGGTAATTTTAAAAATAATTTCGAACTGTAAAGCCAGTACTGAATCCGGCGTTCTTTAAAACAGGTGGTCACAGGAAAATGAGGGACTCGTTCTATGTTTTTTCATTTATGCCCTCTGGGGAGACTGTCCGTAACTTTCTTATCCAAAATCTTTCCCGAGCGACTCTGTCGACCTTCGACCAACACTCGTTGTGGTCTATGATCGTGATGGTAAGGTTTTTGAGATCAGCTTGTGTGTGTCCAGGTGATCTCAAATGACGACTTACGGGTAGGTCGGGCTTGCAAGTGTAGTCACTTCGATGACCATTCATGCGTTTGTTAAATGGCTGCTCTGTCTCGCCAACATACTGCATGCCACATCGACACTGAAGGAGGTATACAACATTCTGGGTTTTGCAAGTTACATTGCAATATATAGTGTACACAGACCCAGTCGAGTGGCAAGTGAATGTTTGAGTATTCAGTATTTGTTGACAAGTCAGGCAACGTCTGTTACCACATGACTTGCACCATCCTGCAGTTGAACAGCTTTTATTTGAGGAAACGTCAGCTCTAACAAATAAGTCTTTCAGACTTGCTGGTCTCCGAAAAGCTAAGACAGGAGGATTGGGAAAGATCTTGGATAATTTAGGGTGTTTGGCAATAGTTTGCCAATTGGCACGGATCAAACGTGAAAGGTTATTAAAGGCTGGATTGTATGTAAGAACAAACGGGACTATTTTGCTGCGCCTCTTCCGTTTGTACTGTAAGAGGTCATTGCGGCTGTTATTGTTAGCGCGCGCAAACCCCTTATCTATGTCCAATTTCTTATAACCTCGTTTTGTCAAAAATCCGCGAAGTTCCTGTAACCGTTTCGTGACAGCCTCCTCAGAGGAGCAAATCCGCTTGACTCTGAGAGCTTGACTGTACGGGATACTTTTTGTACAGTGTTTTGGGTGACAGCTTTGGGGAGAAAGGTATTGATGTTTATCTGTGGGTTTACAGTAGAGGTCTGTTGATATGACACCGTCCTTTATAGATGTGGTTGTGTCTAAGAAAGATATCTTAGAGTCGGAAATTTCATACGTAAATTTAATTGAATGGTGGGCGTTGTTTGCATGTCTGATGAAATCATCCAGTTTTTGTTGAGATTCAATCCATTTCATGTCAACATCATCAATGAAACAAAACCAAGACAAAGGTTTGGATAAAGATGTTGCAATAATTTGTTTTTCTAATTTGCCCATGAAAATATTGGCGTAAGACGGTGCCATTTTCGTCCCCATCGCTGTCCCGTTAATTTGAAGGTAATGCTCACCATTAAAGGTGAAATTGTTGCATTTCAGGACCAGAGTAAGCAGCTGGACTAAACATTCAGTAGGTGGTTCTAAAATGTTGCGCGAGTCCCATATTTCCCTACAAGATTGTATGCCGTCATCATGAGGTATGTTGGTATACAATGAGGTGACATCTAAAGTGACAAGGAGGGTTTCCGGAGGAAGAGGGTTCATGGATTCCATTTTACGAAGATAATCTGTAGTGTCTTGAATGTGGGAAGGAAGATTTTCTACATGAGATCTTAAATGAAAATCGACGAATTCCGAGATTTTCTCAGTCGGATGGCCGTTTGCGGATACAATGGGTCTACCAGGGTTGTTAACCTTGTGTATTTTGGGAAGAAGATACAATCGACCAGGCTTGGCATTCTCTGGCTTTAAATAACCAATTGTATCCTCATCTATGTGACCGTCATTGTACATGGTTTGTAACGCAGTGATAATTTTGGAGCTAAACTCGGAAGTAGGGTCATAGTCTAGCTTCTTATAAAATCTCTCATCAGAGAGCTGACGCACTGCTTCCGCGATGTAGTTAGCTTTGTCCATTATCACAACGGCACTGCCCTTGTCTGCTGGTTTTATCACAATATCATCTCGGTTTCTCAGCGATTGTATGGCTTTTTTCTCGTCAGGAGAGGTGTTGTAAAATGACGAGTACTTGTTGCTAGCTAGATGAACAACATCCGATTTGATTTTGTTGATAACATCTTCCAGTGTAGCAGATTTACTAGGTTTTGGAATCCATGAACTCTTCTTTTTAAAATGCGGAATTATGATTTCTTCCTCCGAGTCAGACGTGTCTGTGTCCTCCTCGTTATCCACCTCTTTATCCTTGTTACCAAAATATTCTTTGATTCTGAGGGTTCTAGCAAAGTTATCAAGGTCATCTCCCAATTTCATATCATCTATGTTATTGGGAGTAGGGCAAAAATTCAAACCCTTGGACAAGACTTTAGTTTCGTCCTCAGATAAAGAGACTGAGGATAAATTGACAACCGTGTTGTTGGGATCCATCGGAACTCGAATTTTTCTTTTAAATCTACGATTTCGAGGTTTTTTCTTAGATTTTGTAGAGGGTCTAATTGAAGGGGTGTTAATTTGCACACCATCACGTTTAAATTTGTTGATCTGTTTGACGTGGAGCTTATGTGATTCAATATGGTTGATATCACCAAGACGTACTTGAATTTCGTCAAGTTCAGGATCAGACAAATGTTCACGGGATCGGCAGTGCAAATTATCACGTAATTTATAAATATAATTAACTTGATGAATTGCTTCTTGGCGTAAGAGATCCATCAGACGAAAAGAACTGTTGTATAAAATGTTGTTCCATCTGTGAAAAAATCTGTTCGACTTTTCTCCTGTTGTGAGTGGGGAGGCCTTTAAAATAAGTCCTTTCGGAATAATTCCTTGATTAATGTAGGTTTCTAAATTTGAAATGTGATGTTCTGTTTTGATAATTTTGATAGTAGAAGATCTTAATTTCTTAAAATAAAATTGAAAATGCATGATGGAATATGCAGTAAGAAAATCGGATCGGGTGAACACACTCGATGCAGACTACCAAAAAAGGTAAAAATATTAAATGACTGAATAAATAGTCAACGATCAATCTTACAAGGCGATGGATCATGTAATATGATTCTGTACACTACAAAATATAATATATAACAAGTCAAAAAGGGTACAACATCACCATAAAATAACTATAAAATATACAAATATTAGATATTTCGGATAACAGATATCCTTCTTCAATAATAGCACGATGTCAAATGAATCATGTCAATTCAAATTGAGACTCTATCAAAATCTTGATTTATACAATTTAAGCGAACGCTGGAACAATTTTAAAATTTCCAAACACACCGCAAAGACTACAGAAATATGCCAAAAATAAAAATAGTTATTTACGATGTGAAATGGCACAACTTTAGATTTCCAAAGGATGTGACAGTTGAGATGTAATAACTGCATTGAGGGCAGTCCTCAAACAAAAAAATCAAAATAATCAAAAATGTCCTTACCGATCCAGGATGGTATAAATTAGACAACGGTAGGGCAATTACAACGGAAACTACATATTAAAGCCTTCCAAACGAATAGCAGTCTAATAGTGATTGAAAAAATAAGTTTTGTATATTGAGCTTAAATAATTGAACGTGGCAACGTACTTATACATCATCCCGAATCAATGAAAACCTGTAATTTAAACGGTAATTTTAAAAATAATTTCGAACTGTAAAGCCAGTACTGAATCCGGCGTTCTTTAAAACAGGTGGTCACAGGAAAATGAGGGACTCGTTCTATGTTTTTTCATTTATGCCCTCTGGGGAGACTGTCCGTAACTTTCTTATCCAAAATCTTTCCCGAGCGACTCTGTCGACCTTCGACCAACACTCGTTGTGGTCTATGATCGTGATGGTAAGGTTTTTGAGATCAGCTTGTGTGTGTCCAGGTGATCTCAAATGACGACTTACGGGTAGGTCGGGCTTGCAAGTGTAGTCACTTCGATGACCATTCATGCGTTTGTTAAATGGCTGCTCTGTCTCGCCAACATACTGCATGCCACATCGACACTGAAGGAGGTATACAACATTCTGGGTTTTGCAAGTTACATTGCAATATATAGTGTACACAGACCCAGTCGAGTGGCAAGTGAATGTTTGAGTATTCAGTATTTGTTGACAAGTCAGGCAACGTCTGTTACCACATGACTTGCACCATCCTGCAGTTGAACAGCTTTTATTTGAGGAAACGTCAGCTCTAACAAATAAGTCTTTCAGACTTGCTGGTCTCCGAAAAGCTAAGACAGGAGGATTGGGAAAGATCTTGGATAATTTAGGGTGTTTGGCAATAGTTTGCCAATTGGCACGGATCAAACGTGAAAGGTTATTAAAGGCTGGATTGTATGTAAGAACAAACGGGACTATTTTGCTGCGCCTCTTCCGTTTGTACTGTAAGAGGTCATTGCGGCTGTTATTGTTAGCGCGCGCAAACCCCTTATCTATGTCCAATTTCTTATAACCTCGTTTTGTCAAAAATCCGCGAAGTTCCTGTAACCGTTTCGTGACAGCCTCCTCAGAGGAGCAAATCCGCTTGACTCTGAGAGCTTGACTGTACGGGATACTTTTTGTACAGTGTTTTGGGTGACAGCTTTGGGGAGAAAGGTATTGATGTTTATCTGTGGGTTTACAGTAGAGGTCTGTTGATATGACACCGTCCTTTATAGATGTGGTTGTGTCTAAGAAAGATATCTTAGAGTCGGAAATTTCATACGTAAATTTAATTGAATGGTGGGCGTTGTTTGCATGTCTGATGAAATCATCCAGTTTTTGTTGAGATTCAATCCATTTCATGTCAACATCATCAATGAAACAAAACCAAGACAAAGGTTTGGATAAAGATGTTGCAATAATTTGTTTTTCTAATTTGCCCATGAAAATATTGGCGTAAGACGGTGCCATTTTCGTCCCCATCGCTGTCCCGTTAATTTGAAGGTAATGCTCACCATTAAAGGTGAAATTGTTGCATTTCAGGACCAGAGTAAGCAGCTGGACTAAACATTCAGTAGGTGGTTCTAAAATGTTGCGCGAGTCCCATATTTCCCTACAAGATTGTATGCCGTCATCATGAGGTATGTTGGTATACAATGAGGTGACATCTAAAGTGACAAGGAGGGTTTCCGGAGGAAGAGGGTTCATGGATTCCATTTTACGAAGATAATCTGTAGTGTCTTGAATGTGGGAAGGAAGATTTTCTACATGAGATCTTAAATGAAAATCGACGAATTCCGAGATTTTCTCAGTCGGATGGCCGTTAGCGGATACAATGGGTCTACCAGGGTTGTTAACCTTGTGTATTTTGGGAAGAAGATACAATCGACCAGGCTTGGCATTCTCTGGCTTTAAATAACCAATTGTATCCTCATCTATGTGACCGTCATTGTACATGGTTTGTAACGCAGTGATAATTTTGGAGCTAAACTCGGAAGTAGGGTCATAGTCTAGCTTCTTATAAAATCTCTCATCAGAGAGCTGACGCACTGCTTCCGCGATGTAGTTAGCTTTGTCCATTATCACAACGGCACTGCCCTTGTCTGCTGGTTTTATCACAATATCATCCCGGTTTCTCAGCGATTGTATGGCTTTTTTCTCGTCAGGAGAGGTGTTGTAAAATGACGAGTACTTGTTGCTAGCTAGATGAACAACATCCGATTTGATTTTGTCGATAACATCTTCCAGTGTAGCAGATTTACTAGGTTTTGGAATCCATGAACTCTTCTTTTTAAAATGCGGAATTATGATTTCTTCCTCCGAGTCAGACGTGTCTGTGTCCTCCTCGTTATCCACCTCTTTATCCTTGTTACCAAAATATTCTTTGATTCTGAGGGTTCTAGCAAAGTTATCAAGGTCATCTCCCAATTTCATATCATCTATGTTATTGGGAGTAGGGCAAAAATTCAAACCCTTGGACAAGACTTTAGTTTCGTCCTCAGATAAAGAGACTGAGGATAAATTGACAACCGTGTTGTTGGGATCCATCGGAACTCGAATTTTTCTTTTAAATCTACGATTTCGAGGTTTTTTCTTAGATTTTGTAGAGGGTCTAATTGAAGGGGTGTTAATTTGCACACCATCACGTTTAAATTTGTTGATCTGTTTGACGTGGAGCTTATGTGATTCAATATGGTTGATATCACCAAGACGTACTTGAATTTCGTCAAGTTCAGGATCAGACAAATGTTCACGGGATCGGCAGTTCAAATTATCACGTAATTTATAAATATAATTAACTTGATGAATTGCTTCTTGGCGTAAGAGATCCATCAGACGAAAAGAACTGTTGTATAAAATGTTGTTCCATCTGTGAAAAAATCTGTTCGACTTTTCTCCTGTTGTGAGTGGGGAGGCCTTTAAAATAAGTCCTTTCGGAATAATTCCTTGATTAATGTAGGTTTCTAAATTTGAAATGTGATGTTCTGTTTTGATAATTTTGATAGTAGAAGATCTTAATTTCTTAAAATAAAATTGAAAATGCATGATGGAATATGCAGTAAGAAAATCGGATCGGGTGAACACACTCGATGCAGACTACCAAAAAAGGTAAAAATATTAAATGACTGAATAAATAGTCAACGATCAATCTTACAAGGCGATGGATCATGTAATATGATTCTGTACACTACAAAATATAATATATAACAAGTCAAAAAGGGTACAACATCACCATAAAATAACTATAAAATATACAAATATTAGATATTTCGGATAACAGATATCCTTCTTCAATAATAGCACGATGTCAAATGAATCATGTCAATTCAAATTGAGACTCTATCAAAATCTTGATTTATACAATTTAAGCGAACGCTGGAACAATTTTAAAATTTCCAAACACACCGCAAAGACTACAGAAATATGCCAAAAATAAAAATAGTTATTTACGATGTGAAATGGCACAACTTTAGATTTCCAAAGGATGTGACAGTTGAGATGTAATAACTGCATTGAGGGCAGTCCTCAAACAAAAAAATCAAAATAATCAAAAATGTCCTTACCGATCCAGGATGGTATAAATTAGACAACGGTAGGGCAATTACAACGGAAACTACATATTAAAGCCTTCCAAACGAATAGCAGTCTAATAGTGATTGAAAAAATAAGTTTTGTATATTGAGCTTAAATAATTGAACGTGGCAACGTACTTATACATCATCCCGAATCAATGAAAACCTGTAATTTAAACGGTAATTTTAAAAATAATTTCGAACTGTAAAGCCAGTACTGAATCCGGCGTTCTTTAAAACAGGTGGTCACAGGAAAATGAGGGACTCGTTCTATGTTTTTTCATTTATGCCCTCTGGGGAGACTGTCCGTAACTTTCTTATCCAAAATCTTTCCCGAGCGACTCTGTCGACCTTCGACCAACACTCGTTGTGGTCTATGATCGTGATGGTAAGGTTTTTGAGATCAGCTTGTGTGTGTCCAGGTGATCTCAAATGACGACTTACGGGTAGGTCGGGCTTGCAAGTGTAGTCACTTCGATGACCATTCATGCGTTTGTTAAATGGCTGCTCTGTCTCGCCAACATACTGCATGCCACATCGACACTGAAGGAGGTATACAACATTCTGGGTTTTGCAAGTTACATTGCAATATATAGTGTACACAGACCCAGTCGAGTGGCAAGTGAATGTTTGAGTATTCAGTATTTGTTGACAAGTCAGGCAACGTCTGTTACCACATGACTTGCACCATCCTGCAGTTGAACAGCTTTTATTTGAGGAAACGTCAGCTCTAACAAATAAGTCTTTCAGACTTGCTGGTCTCCGAAAAGCTAAGACAGGAGGATTGGGAAAGATCTTGGATAATTTAGGGTGTTTGGCAATAGTTTGCCAATTGGCACGGATCAAACGTGAAAGGTTATTAAAGGCTGGATTGTATGTAAGAACAAACGGGACTATTTTGCTGCGCCTCTTCCGTTTGTACTGTAAGAGGTCATTGCGGCTGTTATTGTTAGCGCGCGCAAACCCCTTATCTATGTCCAATTTCTTATAACCTCGTTTTGTCAAAAATCCGCGAAGTTCCTGTAACCGTTTCGTGACAGCCTCCTCAGAGGAGCAAATCCGCTTGACTCTGAGAGCTTGACTGTACGGGATACTTTTTGTACAGTGTTTTGGGTGACAGCTTTGGGGAGAAAGGTATTGATGTTTATCTGTGGGTTTACAGTAGAGGTCTGTTGATATGACACCGTCCTTTATAGATGTGGTTGTGTCTAAGAAAGATATCTTAGAGTCGGAAATTTCATACGTAAATTTAATTGAATGGTGGGCGTTGTTTGCATGTCTGATGAAATCATCCAGTTTTTGTTGAGATTCAATCCATTTCATGTCAACATCATCAATGAAACGGAACCAAGACAAAGGTTTGGATAAAGATGTTGCAATAATTTGTTTTTCTAATTTGCCCATGAAAATATTGGCGTAAGACGGTGCCATTTTCGTCCCCATCGCTGTCCCGTTAATTTGAAGGTAATGCTCACCATTAAAGGTGAAATTGTTGCATTTCAGGACCAGAGTAAGCAGCTGGACTAAACATTCAGTAGGTGGTTCTAAAATGTTGCGCGAGTCCCATATTTCCCTACAAGATTGTATGCCGTCATCATGAGGTATGTTGGTATACAATGAGGTGACATCTAAAGTGACAAGGAAGGTTTCCGGAGGAAGAGGGTTCATGGATTCCATTTTACGAAGATAATCTGTAGTGTCTTGAATGTGGGAAGGAAGATTTTCTACATGAGATCTTAAATGAAAATCGACGAATTCCGAGATTTTCTCAGTCGGATGGCCGTTAGCGGATACAATGGGTCTACCAGGGTTGTTAACCTTGTGTATTTTGGGAAGAAGATACAATCGACCAGGCTTGGCATTCTCTGGCTTTAAATAACCAATTGTATCCTCATCTATGTGACCGTCATTGTACATGGTTTGTAACGCAGTGATAATTTTGGAGCTAAACTCGGAAGTAGGGTCATAGTCTAGCTTCTTATAAAATCTCTCATCAGAGAGCTGACGCACTGCTTCCGCGATGTAGTTAGCTTTGTCCATTATCACAACGGCACTGCCCTTGTCTGCTGGTTTTATCACAATATCATCCCGGTTTCTCAGCGATTGTATGGCTTTTTTCTCGTCAGGAGAGGTGTTGTAAAATGACGAGTACTTGTTGCTAGCTAGATGAACAACATCCGATTTGATTTTGTCGATAACATCTTCCAGTGTAGCAGATTTACTAGGTTTTGGAATCCATGAACTCTTCTTTTTAAAATGCGGAATTATGATTTCTTCCTCCGAGTCAGACGTGTCTGTGTCCTCCTCGTTATCCACCTCTTTATCCTTGTTACCAAAATATTCTTTGATTCTGAGGGTTCAAGCAAAGTTATCAAGGTCATCTCCCAATTTCATATCATCTATGTTATTGGGAGTAGGGCAAAAATTCAAACCCTTGGACAAGACTTTAGTTTCGTCCTCAGATAAAGAGACTGAGGATAAATTGACAACCGTGTTGTTGGGATCCATCGGAACTCGAATTTTTCTTTTAAATCTACGATTTCGAGGTTTTTTCTTAGATTTTGTAGAGGGTCTAATTGAAGGGGTGTTAATTTGCACACCATCACGTTTAAATTTGTTGATCTGTTTGACGTGGAGCTTATGTGATTCAATATGGTTGATATCACCAAGACGTACTTGAATTTCGTCAAGTTCAGGATCAGACAAATGTTCACGGGATCGGCAGTGCAAATTATCACGTAATTTATAAATATAATTAACTTGATGAATTGCTTCTTGGCGTAAGAGATCCATCAGACGAAAAGAACTGTTGTATAAAATGTTGTTCCATCTGTGAAAAAATCTGTTCGACTTTTCTCCTGTTGTGAGTGGGGAGGCCTTTAAAATAAGTCCTTTCGGAATAATTCCTTGATTAATGTAGGTTTCTAAATTTGAAATGTGATGTTCTGTTTTGATAATTTTGATAGTAGAAGATCTTAATTTCTTATATATATACTTTGGTTGAATATTTTATTATTACCAATATGTGATTAAATGTTATATAGGGAACGCACTATATTTGAAACAACGCCGTTGAAAGGTGGACCTAGTATATTATCGTTGTTTTATGTATGAGAACATACAGCATAGTCAAGTTTGTGAAGGTTAAATATCAGAACGTTTAATGTAAATACCAGGTATAATACCCGAATCATACCACTGACATTACTACACATGTGAGATAGCACTGTAGCATATGAAAACGAGCGTTTGTAAGTGTATGACACGTAGTATAACCACTGACGTCTACTTCACTTGGATTAGATACAAATGTACTGACTTCAAATCATCTTGAAAAAATAACTACAGGGTAAGTCTAAGAACATTACTTCACACAATATATGTAATGTCAAGGAAATAATGCAAACCATCAAGTTCTCATAAAAAAGCATTGCTTTTTTTTTTCAACCAAGATGTTATAATGCCGAACATATTAAAAATGCTTTAGATCTAATTTATAGATATATTTATACAGTAAAAATATCAACAAATATTTTTATTTTACAAAGAAATCTTACTAATAAAAAAAAAATCATGAATTATTTATTAAATTTCATATAATAAAAAGATTGATACAGTTAGTAATTATTACTTTTACTAGGTTTTAAAATTTTAACAAACTTAATTTTGTTCATGTAGTTAACAAACTTCTTTTACAAAACGGACAATGCTCAAACTGTGACCAAATAGTGGTGGCGAAAAATCGATAAAATGCATGGGATAAAATGATAATATAACACGTATATCCTTGCATCCCTGTTGTTGGGCCAATGACCTATGCATTTACTAGGACTTATTTTAGGTATAATAGATTGACCTTACATAACCTACCGTTTGATAACGTGACTTGTGATAGCGATAATAGGGCATACTAAAATATGTTAATATTTAGAACGTTATACTTCATAACAACCCCTTTATTTGTATATAAATAAGTTAAAAGTTGCTTTTTATTGTGACATTATTGGCTGAGTCTGATAACGAGTTGAGGTTTGTGTATTAACAGATTCTTTTTTTTTTCATTATCCTGTACATGTATTCTTAAATTTTACTGATGCCATCACGAGCTGATTGACCATTATGAAATATCAGTTTTGGATGATATCGGATACCTTCCTTGCCGTACTTTCAATCCAGTTCGTTTTTTCGTGACCTACCGAATTAGACTTTTTAAAACGACGGGTGACATATATGTGGAGCAGGATCTGCTTACACTTCCGAAGTATTTGAGAATATCTTCATTTTTGAATGGGTTTGTGTTGCTTAGGCTTTAATGTTCTATGTTGTGTCGTATGTACTATTATATGTATGTTTGTATTAACCTCAGGTATCTTTTAGTTACTTATCGAAATGGCATTGTAGTGCTTTTTTTGTATATGAGTTTGTGTTGTTAACACCATGAACAATGAAGCCACATGGCAAGCCCTGTTCATATTTTTCAATTTCTAGATACATGTAGCTAATCAATTTTATAAAATATCGGATTAATTAAGTTGTGTTCGCTATTTTGTATACTTTATGAGATATCGTATTCAAATTGAAGTTAATAAGATACCGTATTAATACGGCCTTCAACACGAAGCATGGGCTAATAATGAAGTATACATATACATGTTTAAGTATTCATTTCGCCTCTGCAAATATTTTGATGACATATCTCTTTAATGTTATTGTTTTGAGGAAACAGTAGACCAATTACATAATGTACAACAGATGTGGCTGTCACGATATTATCAAGACCTCAAACTATGACCTTAAATGTTGATAATATCAATATAGCAAATACAGCAATATGTGTAGATACCCTCTAAAATATCTAGTATGAATAGTAAAAACTACATCTAAGCATCATCAACAATTTGAATTTTATAATCACTAAGGACACACTCGACGTTTGTCTCCACTAAAAGGGATATTCAAACTCACGAGACGAAAACAAAAAATAACAACAACAACAAAAACAAAAGTACAAGACACAACATATATAAAACTCAAATTTAGGCAACAAGAGCATCATAAAAAAAAAACGAAAAAGAGGAGGATCTCATGTGCTCCGTAGAATAACCAGATCATGGTTCACAAGTGGAACCCATCCTGTACGTAAATGTAGGTTTCTTTGTGTGAATTTTCCCGTTTTTTCTCTGTTCCAATATATGGCACCGTTATAACTTTCTGGTATGCTATTGTTCAAGGTTTCACGAATTGTGACACCAATTTTCACATGTGGAGCAGGATCTACTTTCCCCTGAATTACCACCTGATTTTCCCCCTGTTTTGTGCGGGATTATAGTTGCTCAATGTTGTATGTTGTACTGCTGTTTGTCTGTTTCTTTCTTAGTCATGGCTTTGTCAGTTTATTATATACTTTTTATTTTGAATGTGCCTTTGGTATCCTTTGCATTTTATTTATTGCAAGTCTAGAAAGAAGGCACGATATAAATGTACATGTAGGTTCTAATTTAACACAAACTAGCCTGACACCGCGTACAATACAAATTATTGTAATTTCGTTATAGGCTCAACAGTTATCTTCTCGAGCTCGGCAAATATACAATGAATATTATTCAAAGAGTCAACCATTAGAAATTTATACTGAAATTAATTTTTATTGCAGAATTATATTACTCAAACTATGGCATTGGATTTGGAAAAAAATTAAGAAAATTAGAGAGAGCTTAGAACCTGTTCCCTTACCGGAGCATGATGGAGTTAGTTATTCATCTTTCCTTCAATTTAGAGAGAAAGGAGCCGAACAAGCTTTAAAAGATATCACTAATTTCCAGTCAAGAGATACAGATATTATGATATGCACGTACGCAAAGTCAGGTATTAATTTTATCTATAACAACAAACAAACACGAATGATTAAAGTTAAGCTCGAGTCATATGAGTTAATATTCATGTATTATATTCGAATTCCACGCGCATTGCATGCATTTTTTATTCGACCGTACGCGTATGGTCGGGGTAATCAACACGTTTACTTTAAATACTTTTACACTCTTCATAAGGTATGACCCTTCTAGTTGTTACGTCATTAAAATGTCATTCTATTATATTTCAATAATAAAAAAGATTAACTAAATAAAAATAAGCAGTTTCACACATTCCGAATATATTTATGGACCCATTTCCCATGTTATAACAGGAGATCTTAACATCGTTCAAGACCGAGAGTTAAAATCATTCCTCAGTAAAGGACCTAAATATCGTCCCCCGTCAATTATTAATTGGAATGAGTGTCGTACTTACTGTATGAAATGGATAAAACGGGAAAAAGCTGACAAAAAATCTTTGGACTCTTTTTTTAATTCAGTAATGAAGATAGTTGATATACGTATTCAACATTTTAAAGAACATTTTACTATAAACAATAACCACAATAAACCTATTTCTCGTATCAAACATAAACTAAAAGAACTAGCCAAGGAATTTGTTTTTGTCCCGGCCGATAAAGCTGCTAATAATATTATTATTGTTTGACGTAAATTTTACATTGAGGTTCTGAAAAAGGAAATCACCAATTCACCAACATTCCAACTGACTCCATTTTCAGAAAACGAAATCTGTAACAAACATAAACTTTTAGCCACCGCTTTACAAGCAGAGCCAAATACAATGAAAGTGCCAACTATGTATTGGCTTCCGAAGCTACACAAAACCCCTTACAAATATAGATTTATTTCGTCTTCAAGCCATAGTTCAACTACTAAATTGTACATTCTTCTTACCAGCACACTTGGTACAATTAAAAACCTGATAATAAATTGTTCAAATAAGGCCTTCGAAAATAGTGGAATAAATTACTTTTGGAGTGTCAAGAACTCGTTGGAAGTACTTGATAAATTGCATGCTTATATTGGTGATTTTGAATCTGTTCAAAGTTTTGATTTTTCTACCCTGTATACCACATTGCCTCACATTCTCATTAAGAACAAATTTACACACCTAATTAAATGGGCATTCAAAAAATCAGAATGTGAATATATCTGTTCAAACTCTTTTAGGTCATTTTTTAGTAGCAATAAACAAAACAACTATGTTAATTGGACATGCTTTAATACTATATATGCCCTTGAATTTTTACTAGATAACATTTTTGTTCGCTTTGGGGATTCGGTATATCGTCAGATTATCGGAATTCCAATGGGGACTAACTGTGCACCACGTATTGTGGACCTGTTTTTGTATTGTTATGAGTTACAATTTATGACAAAAATAAGCAAAGACCCATCGAAACAACATCTGATAAACAAATTTAATAATACTTTTAGATATTTGGATGATATTTTGGCTCTCAATAATGACGACTTCAGTATGTATATTAATGAAATTTATCCTGTTGAACTTACTTTAAATAAAGCTAATACTAACAATGACCACTGCCCTTTTCTCGATCTTGATATCTATATCACTAATGGAAAACTGAATACTAAAATTTATGATAAAAGGGATGATTTTTCATTTCCTATCGTTAATTATCCGTTTTTAGATGGTGACGTTCCCTTGACACCATCTTACGGTGTTTATATATCTCAACTTGTACGATTCGCTCGTGTATGTAACAATGTTTAAGATTTTAACGAGAGAAATTTATGTATTACTGAAAAATTATTACACCAGGGTTTTCGATATCACAAACTAGTCAAAACATTTACTAAATTTTATCATCGGTATAAAGACATCATTCGTAAATATAGCTCAACATGCAGACTTCTAATACGTTCAGGTATTTCACATCCAATTTTTTATGGAAATATTCTTTATAAAGCACAAAGGTGTCAGTA
The DNA here is from genome assembly GCA_019925275.1 of Mytilus edulis. Lineage (NCBI taxonomy): Eukaryota > Metazoa > Mollusca > Bivalvia > Mytilida > Mytilidae > Mytilus > Mytilus edulis. The sequence goes on from CM034351.1 coordinate 36,353,849, forward strand.
TTCACCTCAGAAACTTACAAAACCTTTGAATAGACTTATTAAGAAGGGATATAATTACGATACTGTTGTCAAGTCATTAAAGATTGCATATTTTGGCGTTAATATTGAGTCACTGATAAGGTCTTTGCATCGGAACTAAACACATTTATTCTAAAAACAGTTGTTGGCATGACACGGGTTATGTTCTTCTCATATATGTTATGATGGTATGATACTAAACCCCTAACGGGAAGGATTGTGCCTGATGTTCATATGATGAAATCATAATCTTTCATCCAGTTTAATTGAAGTCTGGAGCTGGCATGTCAGTTAACTGCTAGTAGTCTGTTGTTATTTATGTATTATTGTCATTTTGTTTATTTTCTTTGGTTACATCTTCTGACATCAGACTCGGACTTCTCTTGAACTGAATTTTAATGTGCGTATTGTTGTGCGTTTACTTTTCTACATTGGTTAGAGGTATAGGGGAGGGTTGAGATCTCACAAACATGTTTAACCCCGCCGCATTTTTGCGCCTGTCCCAAGTCAGGAGCCTCTGGCCTTTGTTAGTCTTGTATTATTTTAATTTTAGTTTCTTGTGTACAATTTATCACTGGACTAGTATATATTTGTTTAGGGGTCAGCTGAAGGACGCCTCCGGGTGCGGGAATTTCTCGCTACATTGAAGACCTGTTGGTGACCCTTGCTGTTGTTTTTTATTTGGTCAGGTTGTTGTCTCTTTGACACATTCCCCATTTTCATTCTCAATTTTACATATTATAAAAGGAAGTTTTGTTATTTTACGTATACCGGGTCTAGTGATTTACCACGTTCATTGTGTAAAGTAGATGACATTACCGACAAGGACCTTAACTCATTTAATTTGATCTGTAAATATGGTGTACTACAGTCATATTTCGATATTCAAGATTTAGAGCTTTTTAAAAACACCATAGACTCATCAGAATGGCACGAGATCTCGATATCACTGTAGGCAGCTGCAAAGAAAACTTGCTTGTCACTGGCAAGAAGAAGGTGTAACTGAAAAGGTTCGTGCACAATCAAAACGTGCAAATGCAGAAAAGCTTCGGTATCTTGTGGAAGTAAATGTCATTCTTACCTTGCATGCGCAAGAATACAATTAGCGATGAAAACTAAGATCAACTGACTGTGACATTTATAGTTAATGTTTATGTAGCCTTTGCATTGTGAAATACAATTTTAATAATACATTTTTTTATGTTTACATCATTTCTTTTTAAGATAAAGATTATTGTCTTATTGAAACGTTTCAATTGCATTTTGGAAAAAAATACCTATATGGTTCATATAATCATATGATCCGACCCGTTAATAACCAAACGAGTATAATACTCATATTGTCCGACCATACGCGTATGCTCCAAATACTCATATGGTCCAGATCATATATATATATATATATATATACTTTGTTTGAATATTTTATTATTACAAATATGTGATTAAATGTTATATAGGGAACGCACTATATTTGAAACAACGCCGTTGAAAGGTGGACCTAGTATATTATCGTTGTTTTATTTATGAGAACATACAGCATAGTCAAGTTTGTGAAGGTTAAATATCAGAACGTCTAATGTAAATATTAGGTATAATACCTGAATCATACCACTGACATTACTACACATGTAAGATAGCACTGTAGCATATGAAAACGAGCGTTTGTAAGTTTACGACACGTAGTATAACCACTGACGTCTACTTCACTTGGATTAGATACAAATGTACTGACTTCAAATCATCTTGAAAAAATAACTACAGGGTAAGTCTAAGAACATTACTTCACACAATATATGTAATGTCAAGGAAATAACGCAAACCATCAAGTTATCATAAAAAAGCATTAATTTTTTTTTCAAAATATAAGACTGTCATCAAATTAATTGTTCGACCAAGATGTTATAATGCCGAACATATTAAAAATGCTTAAGATCTAATTTATAGATATATTTATACAGTAAAAATATCAACAAATATTTTTATTTTACAAATAAATCTTACTAATAAAAAAAAATCATGAATTATTTATTAAATTTCATATAATAAAAAGATTGATACAGTTAATAATTATTACTTTTACTAGGTTTTAAAATTTTAACAAACTTAATTTTGTTCATGTAGTTAACAAACTTCTTTTACAAAACGGACAATACTCAAACTGTGACCAAATAGTGGTGGCGAAAAATCGATAAAATGCATGGGATAAAATGATAATATAACACGTATATCCTTGCATCCCTGTTGTTGGGCCAATGACCTATGCATTTACTAGGACATGTTTTAGGTATAATAGATTGACCTTACATAACCTACCGTTTGATAACGTGACTTGTGATAGCGATAGTAGGGCATACTAAAATATGTTAATATTTAGAACGTTATACTTCATAACAACCCCTTTATTTGTATATAAATAAGTTTAAAGTTGCTTTTTATTGTGACATTATTGGCTGAGATTGATAACGAGTTGAGGTTTGTGTATTAACAGATTCTTTTTTTTTTCATTATCCTGTACATGTATTCTTAAATTTTACGGAAGCCATCACGAGCTGATTGACCATTATGAAATATCAGTTTTGGATGATATCGGATACCTTCCTTGCCGTACTTTCAATCCTGTTCGTTTTTTCATAACCTACCGAATTAGACTTTTTAAAACGACGGGTGACATATATGTGGAGCAGGATCTGCTTACACTTCCGAAGTATTTGAGAATATCTTCATTTTTGAAGGGGTTTGTGTTGCTTAGGCTTTAATGTTCTATGTTGTGTCGTGTGTACTATTATATGTATGTTTGTATTAACCTCAGGTATCTTTTAGGTACTTATCGAAATGGCATTGTAGCGCTTTTTTTGTATATGAGTTTGTGTTGTTAACACCATCAATGAAGCCACATGGCAAGCCCTTTTCATATTTTTCAATTTCTAGATACATGTAGCTAATCAATTTTATAAAATATCGGATTAATTAAGTTGTGTACGCTATTTTGTATACTTTATGAGATATCGTATTCAAATTGAAGTTAATAAGATACCGTATTAATACGGCCTTCAACACGAAGCATGGGCTAATAATGAAGTATACATATACATGTTTAAGAATTCATTTCGCCTCTGCAAATATTTTGATGACATATCTCTTTAATGTTATTGTTTTGAGGAAATAGTAGACCAATTACATTATGTGCAACAGTTGTGGCTGTCACGATATTATCAAGACCTCAAACTATGACCTTAAATGTTGATAATATCAATATAGCAAATACAGCAATATGTGTAGATACCCTCTAAAATATCTAGTATGAATAGTAAAAACTACATCTAAGCATCATCAACCATTTCAATTTTATAATCACTAAGGACACACTCGACGTTTGTCTCCACTAAAAGGGACATTCAAACTCACGAGTCGAAAACAAAAAATAACAACAACAACAAAAACAAAAGTACAACACACAACATATATAAAATTCAAATTTAGGCAACAAGAGCATCATAAAAAAAAACGAAAAAGAGGAGGATCTCATATGCTCCGGAGAATAAGCAGATCATGGTTCACAAGTGGAACCCATCCTGTACGTAAATGTAGGTATCTTTGTGTGAATTTTCCCGTTTTTTCTCTGTTGCAATATATGGCACTATTATAACTTTCTGGTATGCTATTGTTCAAGGTTTCACGAATTGTGACACCAATTTTCACATGTAGAGCAGGATCTACTTTCCCCTGCATTACCACCTGATTTTCCCCCTGTTTTGTGCGGGATTATAGTTGTTCAATGTTGTATGTTGTACTGCTGTTTGTCTGTTTCTTTCTTAGTCATGGCTTTGTCAGTTTATTATATACTTTTTATTTTGAATGTGCCTTTGGTATCCTTTGCATTTTATTTATTGCAAGTCTAGACAGAAGGCACGATATAAATGTACATGTAGGTTCTAATTTAACACAAATTAGCCTGACACCGCGTACAATACAAATTATTGTAATTTCGTTATAGGCTCAACAGTTATCTTCTCGAGCTCGGCAAATATACAATGAATATTATTCAAAGAGTCAACCATTAGAAATTTATACTTAAATTAATTTTTATTGCAGAATTATATTACTCAAACTATGGCATTGGATTTGGAAAAAAATTAAGAAAATTAGAGAGAGCTTAGAACCTGTTCCCTTACCGGAGCATGATGGAGTTAGTTATTCGTCTTTCCTTCCATTTAGAGAGAAAGGAGCCGAACAAGCTTTAAAAGATATCACTAATTTCCAGTCAAGAGATACAGATATTATGATATGCACGTACACAAAGTCAGGTATTAATTTTATCTATAACAACAAACAAACACGAATGATTAAAATTAAGCTCGAGTCATATGAGTTAATATTCATGTATTATATTCGAATTCCACGCGCATTGCATGCATTTTTTTTTCGACCGTACGCGTATGGTCGGGTAATCAACACGTTTACTTTAAATACTTTTACACTTTTCATAAGGTATGACCCTTCTAGTTGTTACGTCATTAGAAATGTCATTCTATTATATTTCAATAATAAAAAAGATTAACTAAATAAAAATAAGCAGTTTCACACATTCCGAATATATTTATGGACCCATTTCCCATGTTATAACAGGAGATCTTAACATCGTTCAAGACCGAGAGTTAAAATCATTCCTCAGTAAAGGACCTAAATATCGTCCCCCGTCAATTATTAATTGGAATGAGTGTCGTAATATCATCCACGACTCACTCCATACTTACTGTATGAAATGGATAAAACGGGAAAAAGCTGACAAAAAATCTTTGGACTCTTTTTTTAATTCAGTAATGAAGATAGTTGATATACGTATTCAACATTTTAAAGAACATTTTACTATAAACAATAACCACAATAAACCTATTTTTCGTATCAAACATAAACTAAAAGAACTAGCCAAGGAATTTGTTTTTGTCCCGGCCGATAAAGCTGCTAATAATATTATCATTGTTTGACGTAAATTTTACATTGAGGTTCTGAAAAAGGAAATCACCAATTCACCAACATTCCAACTGACTCCATTTTCAGAAAACGAAATCTGTAACAAACATAAACTTTTAGCCACCGCTTTACCAGCAGAGCCAAATACAATGAAAGTCCCAACTATGTATTGGCTTCCGAAGCTACACAAAACCCCTTACAAATATAGATTTATTTCGTCTTCAAGCCATTGTTCAACTACTAAATTGTCTATTCTTCTTACCAGCACACTTGGTACAATTAAAAACCTGATAATAAATTGTTCAAATAAGGCCTTCGAAAATAGTGGAATAAATTACTTTTGGAGTGTCAAGAACTGGTTGGAAGTACTTGATAAATTGCATGCTTATATTGGTGATTTTGAATCTGTTCAAAGTTTTGATTTTTCTACCCTGTATACCACATTGTCTCACATTCTAATTAAGAACAAATTTACACACCTACTTAAATGGGCATTCAAAAAATCAGAATGTGAATATATCTGTTCAAACTCTTTTAGGTCATTTTTTAGTAGCAATAAACAAAAAAACTATGTTAATTGGACATGCTTTGATACTATATATGCCCTTGAATTTTTACTAGATAACATTTTTGTTCGCTTTGGGGATTCGGTATATCGTCAGATTATCGGAATTCCAATGGGGACTAACTGTGCACCACGTATTGTGGACCTGTTTTTGTATTGTTATGAGTTACAATTTATGACAAAAATAAGCAAAGACCCATCGAAACAACATCTGATAAACAAATTTAATAATACTTTTAGATATTTGGATGATATTTTGGCTCTCAATAATGACGACTTCAGTATGTATATTAATGAAATTTATCCTGTTGAACTTACTTTAAATAAAGCTAATACTAACAATGACCACTGCCCTTTTCTCGATCTTGATATCTATATCACTAATGGAAAACTGAATACTAAAATTTATGATAAAAGGGATGATTTTTCATTTCCTATCGTTAATTATCCGTTTTTAGATGGTGACGTTCCCTTGACACCATCTTACGGTGTTTATATATCTCAACTTGTACGATTCGCTCGTGTATGTAACAATGTTTAAGATTTTAACGAGAGAAATTTATGTATTACTGAAAAATTATTACACCAGGGTTTTCGATATCACAAACTAGTCAAAACATTTACTAAATTTTATCATCGGTATAAAGACATCATTCGTAAATATAGCTCAACATGCAGACTTCTAATACGTTCAGGTATTTCACATCCAATTTTTTATGGAAATATTCTTTATAAAGCACAAAGGTGTCAGTATTCACCTCAGAAACTTACAAAACCTTTGAATAGACTTATTAAGAAGGGATATAATTACGATACTGTTGTCAAGTCATTAAAGATTGCATATTTTGGCGTTAATATTGAGTCACTGATAAGGTCTTTGCATCGGAACTAAACACATTTATTCTAAAAACAGTTGTTGGCATGACACGGGTTATGTTCTTCTCATATATGTTATGATGGTATGATACTAAACCCCTAACGGGAAGGATTGTGCCTGATGTTCATATGATGAAATCATAATCTTTCATCCAGTTTAATTGAAGTCTGGAGCTGGCATGTCAGTTAACTGCTAGTAGTCTGTTGTTATTTATGTATTATTGTCATTTTGTTTATTTTCTTTGGTTACATCTTCTGACATCAGACTCGGACTTCTCTTGAACTGAATTTTAATGTGCGTATTGTTGTGCGTTTACTTTTCTACATTGGTTAGAGGTATAGGGGAGGGTTGAGATCTCACAAACATGTTTAACCCCGCCGCATTTTTGCGCCTGTCCCAAGTCAGGAGCCTCTGGCCTTTGTTAGTCTTGTATTATTTTAATTTTAGTTTCTTGTGTACAATTTATCACTGGACTAGTATATATTTGTTTAGGGGTCAGCTGAAGGACGCCTCCGGGTGCGGGAATTTCTCGCTACATTGAAGACCTGTTGGTGACCCTTGCTGTTGTTTTTTATTTGGTCAGGTTGTTGTCTCTTTGACACATTCCCCATTTTCATTCTCAATTTTACATATTATAAAAGGAAGTTTTGTTATTTTACGTATACCGGGTCTAGTGATTTACCACGTTCATTGTGTAAAGTAGATGACATTACCGACAAGGACCTTAACTCATTTAATTTGATCTGTAAATATGGTGTACTACAGTCATATTTCGATATTCAAGATTTAGAGCTTTTTAAAAACACCATAGACTCATCAGAATGGCACGAGATCTCGATATCACTGTAGGCAGCTGCAAAGAAAACTTGCTTGTCACTGGCAAGAAGAAGGTGTAACTGAAAAGGTTCGTGCACAATCAAAACGTGCAAATGCAGAAAAGCTTCGGTATCTTGTGGAAGTAAATGTCATTCTTACCTTGCATGCGCAAGAATACAATTAGCGATGAAAACTAAGATCAACTGACTGTGACATTTATAGTTAATGTTTATGTAGCCTTTGCATTGTGAAATACAATTTTAATAATACATTTTTTTATGTTTACATCATTTCTTTTTAAGATAAAGATTATTGTCTTATTGAAACGTTTCAATTGCATTTTGGAAAAAAATACCTATATGGTTCATATAATCATATGATCCGACCCGTTAATAACCAAACGAGTATAATACTCATATTGTCCGACCATACGCGTATGCTCCAAATACTCATATGGTCCAGATCATATATATATATATATATATATACTTTGTTTGAATATTTTATTATTACAAATATGTGATTAAATGTTATATAGGGAACGCACTATATTTGAAACAACGCCGTTGAAAGGTGGACCTAGTATATTATCGTTGTTTTATTTATGAGAACATACAGCATAGTCAAGTTTGTGAAGGTTAAATATCAGAACGTCTAATGTAAATATTAGGTATAATACCTGAATCATACCACTGACATTACTACACATGTAAGATAGCACTGTAGCATATGAAAACGAGCGTTTGTAAGTTTACGACACGTAGTATAACCACTGACGTCTACTTCACTTGGATTAGATACAAATGTACTGACTTCAAATCATCTTGAAAAAATAACTACAGGGTAAGTCTAAGAACATTACTTCACACAATATATGTAATGTCAAGGAAATAACGCAAACCATCAAGTTATCATAAAAAAGCATTAATTTTTTTTTCAAAATATAAGACTGTCATCAAATTAATTGTTCGACCAAGATGTTATAATGCCGAACATATTAAAAATGCTTAAGATCTAATTTATAGATATATTTATACAGTAAAAATATCAACAAATATTTTTATTTTACAAATAAATCTTACTAATAAAAAAAAATCATGAATTATTTATTAAATTTCATATAATAAAAAGATTGATACAGTTAATAATTATTACTTTTACTAGGTTTTAAAATTTTAACAAACTTAATTTTGTTCATGTAGTTAACAAACTTCTTTTACAAAACGGACAATACTCAAACTGTGACCAAATAGTGGTGGCGAAAAATCGATAAAATGCATGGGATAAAATGATAATATAACACGTATATCCTTGCATCCCTGTTGTTGGGCCAATGACCTATGCATTTACTAGGACATGTTTTAGGTATAATAGATTGACCTTACATAACCTACCGTTTGATAACGTGACTTGTGATAGCGATAGTAGGGCATACTAAAATATGTTAATATTTAGAACGTTATACTTCATAACAACCCCTTTATTTGTATATAAATAAGTTTAAAGTTGCTTTTTATTGTGACATTATTGGCTGAGATTGATAACGAGTTGAGGTTTGTGTATTAACAGATTCTTTTTTTTTTCATTATCCTGTACATGTATTCTTAAATTTTACGGAAGCCATCACGAGCTGATTGACCATTATGAAATATCAGTTTTGGATGATATCGGATACCTTCCTTGCCGTACTTTCAATCCTGTTCGTTTTTTCATAACCTACCGAATTAGACTTTTTAAAACGACGGGTGACATATATGTGGAGCAGGATCTGCTTACACTTCCGAAGTATTTGAGAATATCTTCATTTTTGAAGGGGTTTGTGTTGCTTAGGCTTTAATGTTCTATGTTGTGTCGTGTGTACTATTATATGTATGTTTGTATTAACCTCAGGTATCTTTTAGGTACTTATCGAAATGGCATTGTAGCGCTTTTTTTGTATATGAGTTTGTGTTGTTAACACCATCAATGAAGCCACATGGCAAGCCCTTTTCATATTTTTCAATTTCTAGATACATGTAGCTAATCAATTTTATAAAATATCGGATTAATTAAGTTGTGTACGCTATTTTGTATACTTTATGAGATATCGTATTCAAATTGAAGTTAATAAGATACCGTATTAATACGGCCTTCAACACGAAGCATGGGCTAATAATGAAGTATACATATACATGTTTAAGAATTCATTTCGCCTCTGCAAATATTTTGATGACATATCTCTTTAATGTTATTGTTTTGAGGAAATAGTAGACCAATTACATTATGTGCAACAGTTGTGGCTGTCACGATATTATCAAGACCTCAAACTATGACCTTAAATGTTGATAATATCAATATAGCAAATACAGCAATATGTGTAGATACCCTCTAAAATATCTAGTATGAATAGTAAAAACTACATCTAAGCATCATCAACCATTTCAATTTTATAATCACTAAGGACACACTCGACGTTTGTCTCCACTAAAAGGGACATTCAAACTCACGAGTCGAAAACAAAAAATAACAACAACAACAAAAACAAAAGTACAACACACAACATATATAAAATTCAAATTTAGGCAACAAGAGCATCATAAAAAAAAACGAAAAAGAGGAGGATCTCATATGCTCCGGAGAATAAGCAGATCATGGTTCACAAGTGGAACCCATCCTGTACGTAAATGTAGGTATCTTTGTGTGAATTTTCCCGTTTTTTCTCTGTTGCAATATATGGCACTATTATAACTTTCTGGTATGCTATTGTTCAAGGTTTCACGAATTGTGACACCAATTTTCACATGTAGAGCAGGATCTACTTTCCCCTGCATTACCACCTGATTTTCCCCCTGTTTTGTGCGGGATTATAGTTGTTCAATGTTGTATGTTGTACTGCTGTTTGTCTGTTTCTTTCTTAGTCATGGCTTTGTCAGTTTATTATATACTTTTTATTTTGAATGTGCCTTTGGTATCCTTTGCATTTTATTTATTGCAAGTCTAGACAGAAGGCACGATATAAATGTACATGTAGGTTCTAATTTAACACAAATTAGCCTGACACCGCGTACAATACAAATTATTGTAATTTCGTTATAGGCTCAACAGTTATCTTCTCGAGCTCGGCAAATATACAATGAATATTATTCAAAGAGTCAACCATTAGAAATTTATACTGAAATTAATTTTTATTGCAGAATTATATTACTCAAACTATGGCATTGGATTTGGAAAAAAATTAAGAAAATTAGAGAGAGCTTAGAACCTGTTCCCTTACCGGAGCATGATGGAGTTAGTTATTCGTCTTTCCTTCCATTTAGAGAGAAAGGAGCCGAACAAGCTTTAAAAGATATCACTAATTTCCAGTCAAGAGATACAGATATTATGATATGCACGTACACAAAGTCAGGTATTAATTTTATCTATAACAACAAACAAACACGAATGATTAAAATTAAGCTCGAGTCATATGAGTTAATATTCATGTATTATATTCGAATTCCACGCGCATTGCATGCATTTTTTTTTTCGACCGTACGCGTATGGTCGGGGTAATCAACACGTTTACTTTAAATACTTTTACACTTTTCATAAGGTATGACCCTTCTAGTTGTTACGTCATTAGAAATGTCATTCTATTATATTTCAATAATAAAAAAGATTAACTAAATAAAAATAAGCAGTTTCACACATTCCGAATATATTTATGGACCCATTTCCCATGTTATAACAGGAGATCTTAACATCGTTCAAGACCGAGAGTTAAAATCATTCCTCAGTAAAGGACCTAAATATCGTCCCCCGTCAATTATTAATTGGAATGAGTGTCGTAATATCATCCACGACTCACTCCATACTTACTGTATGAAATGGATAAAACGGGAAAAAGCTGACAAAAAATCTTTGGACTCTTTTTTTAATTCAGTAATGAAGATAGTTGATATACGTATTCAACATTTTAAAGAACATTTTACTATAAACAATAACCACAATAAACCTATTTTTCGTATCAAACATAAACTAAAAGAACTAGCCAAGGAATTTGTTTTTGTCCCGGCCGATAAAGCTGCTAATAATATTATCATTGTTTGACGTAAATTTTACATTGAGGTTCTGAAAAAGGAAATCACCAATTCACCAACATTCCAACTGACTCCATTTTCAGAAAACGAAATCTGTAACAAACATAAACTTTTAGCCACCGCTTTACCAGCAGAGCCAAATACAATGAAAGTCCCAACTATGTATTGGCTTCCGAAGCTACACAAAACCCCTTACAAATATAGATTTATTTCGTCTTCAAGCCATTGTTCAACTACTAAATTGTCTATTCTTCTTACCAGCACACTTGGTACAATTAAAAACCTGATAATAAATTGTTCAAATAAGGCCTTCGAAAATAGTGGAATAAATTACTTTTGGAGTGTCAAGAACTGGTTGGAAGTACTTGATAAATTGCATGCTTATATTGGTGATTTTGAATCTGTTCAAAGTTTTGATTTTTCTACCCTGTATACCACATTGTCTCACATTCTAATTAAGAACAAATTTACACACCTACTTAAATGGGCATTCAAAAAATCAGAATGTGAATATATCTGTTCAAACTCTTTTAGGTCATTTTTTAGTAGCAATAAACAAAAAAACTATGTTAATTGGACATGCTTTGATACTATATATGCCCTTGAATTTTTACTAGATAACATTTTTGTTCGCTTTGGGGATTCGGTATATCGTCAGATTATCGGAATTCCAATGGGGACTAACTGTGCACCACGTATTGTGGACCTGTTTTTGTATTGTTATGAGTTACAATTTATGACAAAAATAAGCAAAGACCCATCGAAACAACATCTGATAAACAAATTTAATAATACCTTTAGATATTTGGATGATATTTTGGCTCTCAATAATGACGACTTCAGTATGTATATTAATGAAATTCATCCTGTTGAACTTACTTTAATTAAAGCTAATACTAACAATGACCACTGCCCTTTTCTCGATCTTGATATCTATATCACTAATGGAAAGCTGAATACTAAAATTTATGATAAAAGGGATGATTTTTCATTTCCTATCGTTAATTATCCGTTTTTAGATGGTGACGTTCCCTTGACACCATCTTACGGTGTTTATATATCTCAACTTGTACGATTCGCTCGTGTATGTAACAATGTTTTAGATTTTAACGAGAGAAATTTATGTATTACTGAAAAGTTATTACACCAGGGTTTTCGATATCACAAACTAGTCAAAACATTTACTAAGTTTTATCATCGGTATAAAGACATCATTCGTAAATATAGCTCAACATGCAGACTTCTAATATGTTCAGGTATTTCACATCCAATTTTTTATGGAAATATTCTTTATAAAGCACAAAGGTGTCAGTATTCACCTCAGAAACTTACAAAACCTTTGAATAGACTTATTAAGAAGGGATATAATTACGATACTGTTGTCAAGTCATTAAAGATTGCATATTTTGGCGTTAATATTGAGTCACTGATAAGGTCTTTGCATCGGAACTAAACACATTTATTCTAAAAACAGTTGTTGGCATGACACGGGTTATGTTCTTCTCATATATGTTATGATGGTATGCTACTAAACCCCTAACGGGAAGGATTGTGCCTGATGTTCATATGATGAAATCATAATCTTTCATTCAGTTTAATTGGAGTCTGGAGCTGGCATGTCAGTTAACTGCTAGTAGTCTGTTGTTATTTATGTATTATTGTCATTTTGTTTATTTTCTTTGGTTACATCTTCTGACATCAGACTCGGACTTCTCTTGAACTGAATTTTAATGTGCGTATTGTTGTGCGTTTACTTTTCTACATTGGTTAGAGGTATAGGGGTAGGGTTGAGGTCTGACAAACATGTTTAACCCCGCCGCCTGTCCGAAGTCAGGAGCCTCTGGCCTTTGTTAGTCTTGTATTATTTTAATTTTAGTTTCTTGTGTACAATTTTGAAATTAGTATTGGCGTTCATTATCACTGGACTAGTATATATTTGTTTAGGGGTCAGCTGAAGGACGCCTCCGGGTGCGGGAATTTCTCGCTACATTGAAGACCTGTTGGTGACCCTCTGCTGTTGTTTTTTATTTGGTCAGGTTGTTGTCTCTTTGACACATTCCCCATTTCCATTCTCAATTTTACATATTATAAAAGGAAGTTTTGTTACTTTACGTATACCGGGTCTAGTGATTTACCACGTTCATTGTGTAAAGTAGATGACATTACCGACAAGGACCTTAACTCATTTAATTTGATCTGTAAATATGGTGTACTACAGTCATATTTCGATATTCAAGATTTAGAGCTTTTTAAAAACACCATAGACTCATCAGAATGGCACGAGATCTCGATATCACTGTAGGCAGCTGCAAAGAAAACTTGCTTGTCACTCGCAAGAAAAAGGTGTAACTGAAAAGGTTCGTGCACAATCAAAACTTGCAAATGCAGAAAAGCTTCGGTATCTTGTGGAAGTAAATGTCATTCTTACCTTGCATGCAAGAATACAATTAGCGATGAAAACTAAGATCAACTGACTGTGACATTTATAGTTAATGTTTATGTAGCCTTTGCATTGTGAAATACAATTTTAATAATACAATTTTTATGTTGACATCATTTCTTTTTAAGATAAAGATTATTGTCTTATTGAAACGTTTCAATTGCATTTTGGAAAAAAATACCTATATGGTTCATATAATCATATGATCCGACCCGTTAATAACCAAACGAGTATAATACTCATATGGTCCGACCATACGCGTATGCTCCAAATACTCATATGGTCCAGATCATATATATATATATATATACAACTCGTCTAAACATCAACCCAACAATGTTAGATCTGTAAATTTGCTTTCGCAAATTTTTGGTTCTTCCCTCGCCGGGATTCGAACCCATGCTACTGTGATATCGTGACACCAAATCGCCTGCACTGCAGCCGTCCCGCTAGACCACACGACCACCTGGGCTCTCAAAAAAAGAGCTTTCGCTGGCCATGTGTTACCTTTCCACGTCAGTTTTAATCTAGCGGCGTACTACAGTACATGATATATAAGGCATGAAGATGTTATTGTTACAGATCAGCTAAATTATCTATAGTAAAGGATCCTACAAATTAATGTAAGATACAGTCACAGAAAATAATTATATTCATAAGTACGTCTGAGTCAGTTACAACCCTACAACAGATGTATCCATCGGATCGCCATCAATGATGGTGATACATGGCTGTGTACATAATGTATATACAACTCGTCTAAACATCAACCCAATAATGTTAGATCTGTAAATTTGCTTTCGCAAATTTTTGGTTCTTCCCTCGCCGGGATTCGAACCCATGCTACTGTGATATCGTGACACCAATCGCCTGCACTGCAGCCGTCCCGCTAGACCACACGACCACCTGGGCTCTCAAAAAAAGAGCTTTCGCTGGCCATGTGTTACCTTTCCACGTCAGTTTTAATCTAGCGGCGTACTACAGTACATATATATATATACTTTGGTTGAATATTTTATTATTACAAATATGTGATTAAATGTTATATAGGGAACGCACTATATTTGAAACAACGCCGTTGAAAGGTGGACCTAGTATATTATCGTTGTTTTATTTATGAGAACATACAGCATAGTCAAATTTGTGAAGGTTAAATATCAGAACGTCTAATGTAAATACTAGGTATAATACCCGAATCATACCACTGACATTACTACACATGTGAGATAGCACTGTAGCATATGAAAACGAGCGTTTGTAAGTTTACGACACGTAGTATAACCACTGACGTCTACTTCACTTGGATTAGATACAAATGTACTGACTTCAAATCATCTTGAAAAAATAACTACAGGGTAAGTCTAAGAACATTACTTCACACAATATATGTAATGTCAAGGAAATAACGCAAACCATCAAGTTATCATAAAAACGCATTGATTTTTTTTTCAAAATATAAGACTGTCATCAAATTAATTGTTCGACCAAGATGTTATAATGCCGAACATATTAAAAATGCTTAAGATCTAATTTATAGATATATTTATACAGTAAAAATATCAACAAATATTTTTATTTTACAAAGAAATCTTACTAATAAGAAAAAATCATGAATTATTTATTAAATTTCATATAATAAAAAGATTGATACAGTTAATAATTATTACTTTTACTAGGTTTTAAAATTTTAACAAACTTAATTTTGTTCATGTAGTTAACAAACTTCTTTTACAAAACGGACAATGCTCAAACTGTGACCAAATAGTGGTGGCGAAAAATCGATAAAATGCATGGGATAAAATGATAATATAACACGTATATCCTTGCATCCCTGTTGTTGGGCCAATGACCTATGCATTTACTAGGACATGTTTTAGGTATAATAGATTGACCTTACATAACCGACCGTTTGATAACGTGACTTGTGATAGCGATAGTAGGGCATACTAAAATATGTTAATATTTAGAACGTTATACTTCATAACAATCCCTTTATTTGTATATAAATAAGTTTAAAGTTGCTTTTTATTGTGACATTATTGGCTGAGTCTGATAACGAGTTGAGGTTTGTGTATTAACAGATTCTTTTTTTTTTTCATTATCCTGTACATGTATTCTTAAATTTTAAGGAAGCCATCACGAGCTGATTGACCATTATGAAATATCAGTTTTGGATGATATCGGATACCTTCCTTGCCGTACTTTCAATGATGTTCGTTTTTTCATGACCTACCGAATTAGACTTTTTAAAACGACGGGTGACATATATGTGGAGCAGGATCTGCTTACACTTCCGAAGTATTTGAGAATATCTTCATTTTTGAAGGGGTTTGTGTTGCTTAGGCTTTAATGTTCTATGTTGTGTCGTGTGTACTATTATATGTATGTTTGTATTAACCTCAGGTATCTTTTAGGTACTTATCGAAATGGCATTGTAGCGCTTTTTTCATATTTTTCAATTTCTAGATACATGTAGCTAATCAATTTTATAAAATATCGGATTAATTAAGTTGTGTACGCTATTTTGTATACTTTATGAGATATCGTATTCAAATTGAAGTTAATAAGATACCGTATTAATACGGCCTTCAACACGAAGCATGGGCTAATAATGAAGTATACATATACATGTTTAAGAATTCATTTCGCCTCTGCAAATATTTTGATGACATATCTCTTTAATGTTATTGTTTTGAGGAAATAGTAGACCAATTACATTATGTGCAACAGTTGTGGCTGTCACGATATTATCAAGACCTCAAACTATGACCTTAAATGTTGATAATATCAATATAGCAAATACAGCAATATGTGTAGATACCCTCTAAAATATCTAGTATGAATAGTAAAAACTACATCTAAGCATCATCAACCATTTCAATTTTATAATCACTAAGGACACACTCGACGTTTGTCTCCACTAAAAGGGACATTCAAACTCACGAGTCGAAAACAAAAAATAACAACAACAACAAAAACAAAAGTACAAGACACAACATATATAAAATTCAAATTTAGGCAACAAGAGCATCATAAAAAAACGAAAAAGAGGAGGATCTCATATGCTCCGGAGAATAAGCAGATCATGGTTCACAAGTGGAACCCATCCTGTACGTAAATGTAGGTTTCTTTGTGTGAATTTTCCCGTTTTTTCTCTGTTCCAATATATGGCACTATTATAACTTTCTGGTATGCTATTGTTCAAGGTTTCACGAATTGTGACACCAATTTTCACATGTAGAGCAGGATCTACTTTCCCCTACATTACCACCTGATTTCCCCCCTGTTTTGTGCGGGATTATAGTTGCTCAATGTTGTATGTTGTACTGCTGTTTGTCTGTTTCTTTCTTAGTCATGGCTTTGTCAGTTTATTATATACTTTTTATTTTGAATGTGCCTTTGGTATCCTTTGCATTTTATTTATTGCAAGTCTAGACAGAAGGCACGATATAAATGTACATGTAGGTTCTAATTTAACACAAACTAGCCTGACACCGCGTACAATACAAATTATTGTAATTTCGTTATAGGCTCAACAGTTATCTTCTCGAGCTCGGCAAATATACAATGAATATTATTTAAAGAGTCAACCATTAGAAATGTATACTGAAATTAATTTGTATTGCAGAATTATATTACTCAAACTATGGCATTAGATTTGAAAAAAAATAAGAAAATTAGAGAGAGCTTAGAACCTGTTCCCTTACCGGAGCATGATTGAGTTTGTTATCCATCTTTCCTTCCATTTAGAGAGAAAGGAGCCGAACAAGCTTTAAAAGATATCACTAATTTCCAGTCAAGAGATACAGATATTATGATATGCACGTACGCAAAGTCAGGTATTAATTTTATCTATAACAACAAACAAACACGAATGATTAAAATTAAGCTCGAGTCATATGAGTTAATATTCATGTATTATATTCGAATTCCACGCGCATTGCATGCATTTTTTATTGTTGTTAATTTTTCACAAATAGCACAAACAGACAAACGATTTAAACATTATATGGTATTGATGTACTGTCATGTAGACACAAAAATACTGGCATTCATCAATGCCGAAAACACAAACTTGCAATGTAAGCACACAAGTCTCAACAGTCACCCAACTTAGAACTCAGCATTGTAATGTAAGCACACAGACATAATACTTTTGGTAAGCTGCAATTGCCAACGGGGAAATTATTATTGAAAATTAGTTTTACAGATATGTTTTCCCCTTTTGTATGTTGTCCAGTTTTATAATCATGCATGTCTTTAACAATGTTATTATCCATTTTTCCAGGAACACATTGAATAAACGAAATCACCAGTATGTTAATCCGAAAAACAGCAGAACTCGATAATAAAGACAAAGCTACGACGATGCTGGAAACCTTTTCCGACTTTTCTGTCACGAATGACCTTCCATCGCCTAGACTACTCAACACTCATTGTCAGTTCCGGTATCTTCCGAAGGGACAAATCGTACAAAGGGTCAAGATAATACACATGATTAGAAACCCGAAAGACACATGCGCATCGTATTGTCACCATTCGAGGAAAGACAATATATTTCTTAGCTTCTTTGGAACTTGGAATGAGTTTTTCTACTTGTGGATGTCGGCAAAATGGAAGTCATTGATACATTAATAAAAAGAATAAAAATTGTATTTGCGAATGTGTTAGCATTTATTATAGTACACTGATCGAAATCTAAGTAGACAGTGGTTAATTCTTGGTACATGTACCTCGGCTTTACTCCCCCCCCCCCCCCCCCAAAAAAAAGTGGCTGCTATGCGAACAAATACAATGTAGTGATATAAAAAACTAATAAACAAACATATTATTGAAAATGGAAACGGAGAAGCTGTAAAATAGAGAACAACCAAACAAAAGAGCGGAAAACAAACAAAGACCACGAATTAGTCTTCATGTGACCCCTTAACAACACTATATATTAGTTCAGCAAAAATGGAAGTCACTGACAGACGAAATTCCGCGAAATTAATTAACAAAAAATACAAAAAAATACAAGACTAACAAAAGGCAGGAGGTTCCTGATGTCGCTTGTGTGCATGTTCATGCAGTCGACGTACCACTCGCGAAATTTCAAAACTCTTTGTTTCATTACCTTTACAAACGAACTGCGAATTCGCAGGCATTTTTCTACTACAAATAATTATATGTAGGTGGATACTATACATAATAAGTGCATTTTGATTAACTTATACAATTGGATATTTTTAGGTGCATATGGATCATGGTACTCTTATGAAAAGGGTATAGAACAAGCAGAGAAAGACTATCCTGGCATGATATTCACTTGCTCTTATGAGGAAATGAAAAAGGTTTGTGATTGTATATTTTCTAATCAATATAAAGTAATCTCCAACAAAATATAACCTTAATTTGTATTCTTGGTTTAATATGCTTAATCACACACAAGACGTCGGCAAATGATTATGTATCTTCACTCAGTTCAAATTGTCTTTTTTTATGAAACTTTAAACACAATTGTTTGCTGTTCATTATTTCAGATGACAGTAGTGAAAAACAATATATTCTTATACATTATCTCTCGCTCTGATAAAATTTTAACTTTGTGTTTCATTATTGTAATTCATTGATTTACAAAATGAGGTACGCGTAATACGACGGCTCTTTTTATGTTTAGAATATATTGTTATGTATTTAGAACTCTTTGACCTGGATATGAATTCTAAAAAAAGTTAAATAACATGCTGTTTGTCATGTTTTATTTTTATGCATAAACTGATATCTGGCTAAGTAATTGCACACAATGATATATATCCAATTCCATATACATACATGCTGTCATTTTGAAGTACACTTAAAAATATGTGTGAGCTTATAACAGGTTGTGTTTCTCACTTTAATGGTTATCTATTTTTTTAAAGGAAAATAAAGGACCCCAAAACAGAGATTAGGAAGCTAGCCGACTTCCTAGAAGTACAATGCACAGATAAACTTATAGAAGACATTGCAAAAGCAACATCATTTGAGAACATGAAAGAAAATAAGATTGATTTTTCAAAAGCTGGGGACGGAATAACATTCATATATAGAAAAGGTAACTTTAATACTCCTTTTTATCTTAAAGGAAACTTAAATATATTTGTCAAAAATATGCCAGACATTTTATGTGACACACACATCAACAAAAGAAAATCACTGAATTACATGCTCTTGACTTGGAACAGGCACATACATGCAGAATATGGCGTGGTTAACAGGTTAAACATGTTCTCTTGCCGATTATAAATCTGAAATAAAACCGGCAAAATAGCAAAACTCTATATAATTTAAATCGCTTTTTTACCCAAGCCTTTATATTAAGACAAAGAGTTCTTAAAACTTATAAATCAACTCTAGTCGTAGAATTTATCAATCAATTTTAGCCGTAGAATTTATAAATCAATTTTAGCCGTAGAACTTATAAATCATTTCTGGCCGTAGAATTTATAAAAATCAATTCTAGCCGTAGAATTAGAAATCAATTCTAACCCTAGAACTGTTCTAGAAGAAGAACTGACCAAATATTTGGTCAGTTCTAGCTAGAACTGTCTAAAACTGTTCTAGGGTAGAACTGTCCAAATCAGTTCTAGGTAGAACTGACCAAATCAGTTCTAGCTAGAACAGTTCTAACCTAGAACTGACTAAAAGGTGTCAGGCTGACAGTTCTACGTACTGTTCTAGAACAGTTCTCCTGACAGATTTAATGAGAGGTTAGAAGTGATCTCCACTGTACGTTTTCTTTGATTGGCGCTACCAACTTTGAAACAGCGGCGATGTTTCTTCGCTTAATTTACAGGTTCGGAGAAAATACTACATGTACATTGTCACTGTTTCAGAGTATGCAATAGGCTGTGTTGCTCCAATTCTAAATAATCGTTTAATAAATGAAAAATATTTGGAAATTCAGTAATCAATCTTACAAGCAACTTGAAGGTATTTCTGTGCATTAAATTTAATATCGTTGCTGACATTTCTTTTAAAAGTAACATTTTCCCGTTAATATGTTATGCACGCAAAATCATGAAGTCAATATAACACGAATTTAGATCTTCTTTTATAACATTAAACATTTTCATTAATAAAAACCCATTTCAGTCGTGTTTGTGCTAGACATGCAAATATAGAAAAAATTAAGAGTACACGAAGTTCTAGTGTTATACATGTATGTCTATTCCTATCAATATTTAAGTTAAGAAATCAGAGAAGGCTTACAACATAAAGGATGAAAAAGAATTCAAAAATTAAGAAAATGGACGAAAAGAAAAATCAACATCACCATGACAAAGCACAATTAACGACAAAACGAAAAACAGAAAACTACAAAGCATTACATGGAAAACTAAACACTCCGCAACTTGAACCCAACAAACTACAAACGAGAAGGATAATATCTTTTGATTTGAGCAGATAAGTAACTCGAATAATTCAAGCCCTTACCGTCTCCGATTCTCTCCACCTTTCGAGGAATGTAATGATCGATAAGAAGCGTAATATAACGACTGGATTATTCGGGTTTGCAGATAAGCAGATCTTTTTAGATTTACTCGAATTAATACATTGCGTTCAATATATACTATCTATTTTGATATCACATTATAAAGTTATCCTGATATGTATGTAATACTTTCCACTGTTAGTTAAACATCTCTAAGCCATTCCTCTGGGATTTCTAATGATTATTTAAAAAGGAACTTCACAATAATTATAAACTGCAGTTTCATGTGCTAGATAAGCAGTGTTCGTTCACTGAAAAATATGTAGAATTTAGTTGTAAGCAATTAATTATCAAAACGCGAGATTTGCCGAGCGTTTTTCTTGATTCATAGCGAGAATATACGAAATTCCTATTTTTCTACAATGTACGATTAATATATGATTTATCCTGTAATCTAACATTTAAGTAATGATTGTACATGTAATATTTGTTCTGGCTATGAAGAAATAACATTAAGAAGTTGGTGCACACTGAATAACCCACAAATCCACATTGTTTAGGTTATGTTATGATATAAATTCTATATTTAACGATATCATCTTTGCAAAGTGTTGATGACGTCACGGACATATGACAAAATTATGTCTATTAATTGAAGAAACACTGGAAGACACTGGAAGTTAAGCAACCAAAATTCAATCAATATATGAGCTAATAGACGAAAAACTTCCAGCCAATCAGAATACGTGTAACATTTAAAATTACATTTTTTTTTAGAATTAAACGTACAATGATTATGGAAGTTATTTTCTTTCCAAACCATCGGATCAGAACAACAAGAATTAAACGCCGACCGAAACAAAGACCCAGAATTAATCGGTAACACAAAAATAATATTTGTCTGTTAAAGTATCAAAGTTATATTTTATGAAAACACGTTCATTATCACTATGTTTCAGTAATAGTAGGAGACTGGAAAAACCATTTCACAGTAGCACAAAATGAACAATTTGATGGCCAATATGTTGAAGAGTTTCAAGACTGTTCATACAAATCTATGTTTGATTTAGAATGATTTACAATAAAGTAATAATGTATCAGGATTTCAATTTTCTTCGTGTAGTAGATGATTTTTTGTTATTAGTTGTTAGTGGCTTTGAACTACAAATGTAGCTGTCAGTAACTGTACTGAGTGTCTTTTTGTTGTTGGAGTGTACAAGTACTCGGCCACGTCCACTCTGTGTTTTTGTTATATGCACTTCTTGTACATGTATCTATCTGATGAGTTAAGCCTTTCTCAACGGATTGTTATAATTCGTTCTTATGTTGTACTTTTGAACCACTTTCCAAGTGTAGGGGGATCACGCTTGCATGCTTACCCCCCCCCCCCCCCCCCCACATTATATATATATATATGTGCCTTTCTCATGTGAGGGTCTTGTAATTCAGTGGTTGTCGTTTGTTATTGTTGACTATGCGGTATGGGATTAATAAAGAGCTGCCCCATGAGCGCATGATACGCCCGACGTCTTGTGTGGAAGTTTTATGCAATAACCATAAATAGTTTCTGAGAAAGTTTTAAGCAATAACCATATATTGTTTTTGAGACACGGGTGGGACATGTGAAACCCCCAACCCTGTTTTTTTTTTTACAAAAAACTAAATATCACTAAAATAAAGTTTTGAATCAAAACCAAAAAGTATACAGATCTTTAGATTAATATAACAAAGAAGTGTGTAAAGTTTTAAGCAATAATCATAAATTGTTTTTGAGATACGGCACAACATGTAAAAAAAACCTCCCCCTTTTTTTACAAAATACTCAATAACTCAAAAATGAAATTTTGAATCATCACCAAAAAGTATACAGATCTTTAGATTAATATAACAAAGACATGATTGTGTAAAATTTTAAGCAATAATCACAAATCGTTTTTGAGATATGGTGCGACATGTAAAAAAAACCCTCCCCTTTTTTTACAAAATACTCAATAACTCAAAAATAAAATTTTGAATCATCACCAAAAAGTATACAGATATTAAGATTAATATAACTTAGACTTTTAAGCCATAATCAAGAATCGTTTTTGAGATACGGTGCGACATGTGAAAAAAAACACACCCCTGTTTTAGTTACAAAGTGCCGTAACTCAAAAAGTTTTAATCTTATTTTCACCAAAAAGTATACAGATCATTTGACCATCATAAGAAACAACTATGTTAAAAAAAAAAGTTTCATAAAATTTGGATAAGTCGTTCTCAAGTTACGGTGCGACATGTTTACGCCGGACAGACAGACGGACGGACACCGGACATTTGTATATCATAATACGTCCCGTCAAAATTTTGACGGGCGTATAAAAAGTAAAATCACAAAAATACTGAACTCATTGTTGAAGGCCGTACGTTGACCTATAGTTGTTAATTTCTGTGTCATTTGGTCTCTTGTAAAGAGTCGTCCCATTGGTAATCACTCCACAGTCATCTTTTTTTTATATAATCATCAGTGGAAATTTTTTTTTAAAGTCAAAAAGGTCAAATAAAGCACAAAGTTGAAGATCATTGAGTACACTACATTTGCGAATGTAAGTGTTAGATAAAGGATGAATCATCCATTTTGGCGCCATTTATATTACGTCCTGTTCGGTGTGAGCTAAGGGTCCATGTACTTTCACACATAACTCAGTAACTGTTTATTTTTTAAACATTGTGACTTACATGGAGAGTTGTCTCATTAACACTCATATCACATCTTCTTAATTCATTGTAATTATATCATGTTTATTAAAATATCTTGACATTTATATTCAATTTGTTAATTATTTTTTTTCTTTTATTTCTAAGATTTTCCAGTTATAGTTATAAACGCAGAATCGACTAGTCGGCATTTTAGGAATTTAGATCTTAGTGTACTTCCACCTTTAATGCCTTATGTTACTGTTCTTCCACACATTATCTTTCAGTATATAACTGTTAACTACTGCAATAGTTCTATTACTATATGAATAAAAAACAACAAATTTTACAAAGCCACAATGTACAATGTAGCACTAGATTCTTTACCAATAACATAAGATGTGAAGTAACATCGATGAGACAGCTACTAAACGACAACAAATACACAAAGGACTGTCAGGGGCAGAACACAGTCTTCAACAATATACAGATGACAATATTGTAATCTAACAAATACCCGTAGAACTGATTTGTATTGTTTTTCATTCATTATTTCGTACACAAGTTAGGCCTTTATTTTTTCTCGTTTGAATTGTTTTACACGTGTTAACTATACCACACCTTCTAATGTATAATATGCAATACAAAGGTTATCTGTAATGACGAGCGCAGTTCAACAATACCATCTTTAAGAAATATTCTACACTTTTAATGAAATTTGAAAGAGGGTGTGGATGGTGGTTTACAGAATAGTGAATAAAGTGAAAACATATAAAGAAAAGAGAAAAATCGACCAAAAAGAATAGAGAATAATATACAAGAAGCATAAATAAAACATTTGATTTGCCTTTTGGTGTTTAAATGCCACTTTTACGCGCCACTTTTTGACTATTTTGTGGCAGCCACTTTTTATTGGTGAAGGAAGACGGAGTTCCCGGAGAAAACCACCGACCTTCGATAGGAAAACAGGCAATCCTAGTCAATTAAGATTGGAGTCTAGAAATATGGCTTAAAATCAGAACACAGAAATAAAAGACACCAAGACCCTCATGCAAATTAAGTGTTAACTTCTTCAGTTTTAATATGATGATCAATTATTTGACAAAAAGACATATATTATAAACCGCGTTATAGAACAGTTGCACTTCATGGTATTCTTTCGTAGTCTAAATTTGTTTTTTGTCCATGGATTTGTGAGTTTTGAACAGCGGTATACTACTGTTGTATTTATCTATAATTTATGTGTACCTTTGGTTAACATTTTTCTTCTATCATTTGGACTCCCATCTGTACTCGATTTTTCGGTTTTGAATGTCTTATTTTATTTGTCATTCTTTTCATTTCTAAAATCTAAAATATTAAGTATTCATTTGATCTTATTACTGTTCTTTTTTCGACATCTCATGCGTGCCTAATGTATATTATCGTATTAAGAAACCGCAAATTTAGAGGTCTTAAAATTTATTTTGCTAAAATAAAAAAAAAAACAAAAACAAAAACAATTACAAGTGTGAAAAGTTAACTTGGTGTACATGTATCTGCCATTTTACCATAGTTATTTAATTATGTACACATGGAAAAAAGTATTGCAAAACCAAATTGAAATTCAAATTAAAAATAAACTTTTTATTTTTTTGCGATATATTTTTTTGAAATAGAACTAGTTAAACATTATTTAAATATCACCTGAGTTTAATTAATACATTTCGACTCGATAAGTTCTGATCTGCACATGCAGCTACTGTACTCGTAAACAATAAAACAGATGTTGTTATCCTCATTGTTTTCAACACTTTCAATAACCAAGTCTATAAAGTTACATATATGTGATTGGCACCTTATAATTGGTCATTCACAACTCTTTACTGCAGCAAGATGGCAGATAATCAGCATGAGAGAAGCAGGTATGTCGCTGTAACAATTGTAGGTCATCACCATTCCACTATAAGTCGTTTTGAGAATACAAATCAGGCATCAAACGTAGTTGAATACCGTCCGAGATCAAGAAGACCCCCTATAACATCTGCTAGGGAAAATCAAGCATATGAAGGTTTGTAAAAAGGAAACCCATTGCAAACAATGCAATCCTAAAAAGAGGGTGATAACCATACAGGAGCTTTTAAACAATAACTATTCGAGATCGGCTCATCGCTACAAGTTATCGTGCCGTAAGACCATTTCGGGGACCTTTGCCTACGAACAGACACGCAGTTGCCCGTTTCAACTATAGTGCAGAGTTCGCCAAAGTTGAAAATTAGCATGGAGGAAGATTCATTGTTCCAATGCAATTCGGTTTATCTTCCTTGGCCCGATCGTAGCCCGAACTTGAACCATATTGAGCATATTTTGGACACTATTAGGCGTAAAATGCACGAAAGGACACCACAGTTCAAACACGTCATAAAATAAACAATACCCTTCGTCAGGAATGGTTGCTGCTACCTTAGCGACAAATTAGTCGCGTTAAGATGCGGTCATCCGTTTGAATAGAGGCTGCGCACAAAGTAATAATTCTTTGGCGTATAACGATCAACCTTGATATGAACAATCATCTAAAGATGTAATTCTAAATGTCTGACATTGTAAAGTTCGACTACAGTAAAAGTAGTATTGTACAAAAAACACTTCATTTTGTTATACAAGTTTTGTTTAGACATTTGTTGTTCGTTTTAATTCAATGTTATCATTAACTACGTTTCAATATCATTTTACAAATATTTTATCATATTCCATCCAAAATAAGAGGCTGATTTTTTAAGTTTTAAAAAATCAAGCTGTTGCAATACTTTTTTCAATGTGTATAGTTTGTTACAAGGTAAAAACATCAAATTGTGTCTATAAATAAAGGAGATGTAGTATGATTGGCAACGAAACAACTAAACACCAAATGTGGATGTAAGAAGAGACGGGCTCCAGCTAGCCCCTAAACAAAAAAGGTTGCTACACCTTATAGTCATTCCATGCACCAAATATAGTAGACCTATTTCATAAGGTATTAGAAAAAAAGATCAAAACCCCCAAAAAAACATAATTATAATCACTGAACCATGAAAATGAGGCAAAGGTCAGATGACACCCGTCAGTTGAACCTGTTCGCCTTACATGTACAATCCTTCTATACACCGAATATACATGTACTACTTGTATTGCTTATAGTATCTGAGATATAGATTTGACCACAAAAAATAAACCATGTTCACTGGTCAATGAAATAAGGTCAAGCTCAAGTGAATCTGACGAGTATGAGGACCTTGTAAGGTACGCACATATCAAATATCCTACTTATCCTATTACGTATAGTAAGACAGAATTAAACCTAACCAAACATCTTAACTTTTTTCAAGTAATCACTGAACCATGAAAATGAGGCCAAGGACATTTGACATGTGACTGAGGGAAACTTCGTAACATGAGGCGTCAATATACAAAGTATGAATCATCCAGGTCTTCAACCTTCCAAAATATAAAGCTTTTAGAACTGAGCTAACGCCGCTGCTGCCGGGTCACTATCCGTGTGTCGAACTTTCTGCGACAAAAAATACGTTATTGAGATAATCATATAAACAAATTGTTACGAAATTTAACTTTCAAAATAGTATGCAAGTCATTAAATAAATATGTATGTAAACACCTAGTTTTAATTTTCGTAAATAATGACCTAATAACCATCAGTAGAATCCTAAACATAATGCATTGATATGTCATAATAAAAAATCAAACAGTTCAACCTGTAAGTAAATGACTTTGTTTTAAAAAAAAATGCATTGATCTTTGTTTTTCTTATAGTTCATTCAACAGGTACTTTTAAATATATATAAATAGTATGTGTTTGTTTTTGGGTTGACAAAAGATGTGAGAAAATTGTTTTTAATTTGAATTCTTGAACATAGGTATTTATCTATTTAGCCATTTTCAATGTTTTTCGCAGAAGTGATAGTCCGTAATTCAGCAAGAGCAGCTCTTGTTTACTTTCTGTCAATGGTACTCCCGCAACGGAAAGTAGACCCACCAGGAATTTATGAGAAGCATATTAAGGCAGTGTATGATTACATTGTTGGTAAGTGTTTTACTCAACTTTTCTTCAGTCCGGATCGAACAGAATTATATTTGTAAGATAGTTCGTTAATCCTCGGTGAATTCGCTACTCGCGTAGAAAAACGGCATCGCTCGAGTTTAGACGAGTGAAGATAATTCGTCAGATTCCAAATGAAGGTACGAGTTATATACATAAAAAATGTAAGTGTGTGTTGATAAAGGATAAAATTATACATAATAATTATGCACGTTTACGGCTCTGTTAACTGTCGATAACTGTGCCTTGATATTGAACAATATCATGTTGGTATTTTTTTTACCGTAAATGACGCTTTTAAATTTAATCCATTTGATGTTTGGATGTGTACTGATTAATATTTTAGTGTTAGATGCATGATTTTTTCTTATTTGTCTTTGAACTTGCTGAAATTAACTGGAAATACTTTCAGATCTGTACTTTGTGTCGGTTACTACACAGGTCAAACGATTTCAACAGACATCGTCAATAAGACCATTGTATGGTTAGGTTGTCGTTTGTTGCTGTATACCATAATCGTTTTTCGTTCATTATTTTTGTCATAAATCCCTCCGTTATTTTTCTCATTTGAATGGGTTCACATTTGTCATAACGGAGTCTTTTTATAGCTGACTATGTATAAAAAAATGGTTAGCAAGCTAATTTCCCACTAAACGTGATTCGCACATGCTTGCATGCTACATTTACATGTATTTAGCTACATTTTATATAGTTCAGGGATATTATGTCTTTCATTCACTAAACGTATATTATCACACAACACTAAATTATATTTACAGACTTTGCAAAAAAAAAAACGTTTTGAATAGGTATCTCGTTTTCTTGCATCGGTAGGGTAAGAAAAAGAAAAAAAAGACAAGTTTCAAAGACAAATTTAGGAAGAAGAAACACTACATTTACACGTCATATCACAAATATTTTCGACTTTGTATGGTTTCAGAGGAGTTGAGGCTAAATAAAATCGGTCTCTTCCTTTGTTTATATAGAAGTGCATACTGATTATACAAATTATATACTCCGTTGAATTCGCAA
Organism: Mytilus edulis; assembly: GCA_019925275.1. Classification (NCBI taxonomy): domain Eukaryota; kingdom Metazoa; phylum Mollusca; class Bivalvia; order Mytilida; family Mytilidae; genus Mytilus; species Mytilus edulis. The sequence continues at coordinate 36,382,833 of CM034351.1, forward strand.
CTCTCGTAGAGAAACGTCATGGACCGAGTTTAGACGAGAAAACAACTTGTCTTTATGTTTTATAATTATGGTATAAGTTATAATTTGGTCTGTGTGTAAAGGATGAACAGTATACATATGCATTTTCATTTGGTAGGTTAAGGAATATAATAAAAATAGAAAATAAAACATATTTCATACAACATATTTTACAAATTGCACCATATCTAATTTCATATGAAGATGAGTACATTTCTGTTTTTGGTTTGTCATGTACATTGTTGTAATACAATTTGACAACTGAATACACATACCTTTGTACTTGCATAATGTGCTTCGAAGACAAAGACATATTGACAACAATTTGTCAAATATGGGATGTTTTAAATGAAATTCTCTTTCGTTTTGACCTATTACCTATTTATAGCATGATGTCTCTCATAACTCTTTTACGAGTGACATAAACATTTATTTATGTTTTTATGATATACTGTGGATTTATTTATTTTCGTGGGTATTAATTTTCGAGGATTGCTAAAATCTTTCATATTCGTTGATATTTGATTTCGTGGTTTTGCCAATCTCTCTATATAACGCCTATTATAACTATGTTATTCGTTGAACATTTGAATTCGTGGTTCACCTGAATCCACGAAACCCACGAAAATTGGTATCCAACGAATAAAAATGATTCCACAGTACATGTAAATCTGAAGCATCATTAATGTAAACAAAGACAATGCGAAATATAATCTAGTAAGAGAAATCTGCCTCTAAATGTTTTGAGGTTTGAAAAGTTTTTGCTGGTAAGGAAAAAAAATAAATCAAGCAATTCACAAATTGCATATTTATGCTTGTTTTCGCTGAAGTGCCAATTTATGATCTTGGTTGAAAAATTAAGGAGTTTAAAGAATGAAATATGGACTTTCCCCCCGACATTTGTTAATAATGAAACTTGATACAAAGTACGCAATGTACCAAGGTAAATAACTGCCAAATTGGTCTTTTTTTTAACAGAGTGTTATTTTTCTTATCAAAACCATTGATTTGAAGCAAAACGCGAACATTTTTTATTTCAATTTTTGTAATTTTAAAAATCGTAATTTTTACCAAAAAAAATAAAAAAATCGATTATATGAACCTCAAAATTTTGAATGCATTTGGAAATATTTGAAAACTGAACACTCATTTTTGAAATTGTCATCTTTTCCCGCTGAACAAATTTGCCCACTGTTTTCAATAGATGAAACTCAGTTATTTCTAATTTTTCAATTTGCTCCGATTCTGTTAATCATATGCATTTGATTTGTAAATGAATGTTTTTCATTGGATAAGGTATCAATTTTTCATATTTATTATATTTAATGATAAATTGGAGTTCAAACTTGCGTATCTTTTCTTTTGTTGACTGGTATATACTAATTTACATTAACAAAATGTACTTACTTCCCTTTAATATGGCTATTTGTAATTTTCTCAATTACACATAATTTAAAATAGGTTTAGTAAATCAAGTTTAAAAAGTAAACAGACGCTAAACAATCATCATGCAGATGATAACAACATGACACGAAGTTTCTTCAGGAAAATTAATCTGCAAGAAATCAATTGTAAAAATACCAAAGCATACAAAATATTGTTTGAAATAAAATGTTTCACGTTCTATCATTGATTTTGCTCCTCCCCTAATGAAGTATGACTGAAGGTGAGGGTGCCGACCTTTCCCACATACTGGTGGACAGTGGTGTTCTCCTGGATATACTGTGTTAACTCACAGCGGAGTAGAACATAAGCATTGCCTCAGCCAGACACACACTGTAACTTTGGGAATAGACCTGTTGGGTTGTAAAAATGCCCAAAATGATGTCAACGGAAAGGTGACATTTCAATCTATGGTTGGATGAGTGAATGAGAGAGTGAGTGGGTGAATGAGAGAGTGAGTGGGTGAATGAGAGAGAGAGAGAGAGTGGGTGAATGAGAGAGAGAGTGTGGGTGAATGAGAGAGAGAGAGTGGGTGAATGAGAGAGAGAGTGTGGGTGAATGAGAGAGAGAGTGTGGGTGAATGAGAGAGAGAGAGAGACAGCGTGAATGAGAGAGTGCGTGAATGAGTGTGCGAGAGTGAGTGAAACAGTGAGAGAGCGAGAATGAGAGAGTGAAGTGCGAGAATGAGAGTGAATGAGTGAGGGAGTGGGGTGAATGACAGTGTGAGTGGTTGAATGAGAGTGTGAGTGGGTGAATGAGAGAGCGAGTGGGTGACTTTAAAAGAGTGAATGCGAGAGTGAATAAGTGCGTGAATGAGAGAGTGCGTGAATGAGAGTGCGAGAGTGAGTGAAACAGTGAGAGAGCGAGAATGAGAGAGTGAAGTGCGAGAATGAGAGTGAATGAGTGAGGGAGTGGGGAATGACAGTGTGAGTGGGTGAATGAGAGAGCGAGTGGGTGACTTTAAAAGAGTGAGTGGGTGAATGAGAGAGTGCGCGAATGAGAGTGCGAGAGTGAGTGAAACAGTGAGAGAGCGAGAATGAGAGAGTGAAGTGCGAGAATGAGAGTGAATGAAAGAAAGCGAGTTAAACATGCCTACCACAATGAGTGGATAAATGATGAAATTATTATCATAAGAAAAAAGATACCTATAACTAAATTTTTGAGAAACAAGGTTAAATACCTAATAGAAAATTCAAAGCAATATTTAATACTGATGTTTTAAACCATGAAAAAAGGCAACAGAAGTATACCGCTGTTTAAAACTCATAAATCGATGAAAATACAAACCAAAATCGTGGAATAACAAATATAACATCAAAACCAAATACATGAATAGAAAAGTACCGTGACACGTCTTATAGTAATGTGAATTCACACTCGTATTAGAGAAAACAAACAAAAAGAAACACAGCGTAGCATATTAATCTATTGCAACAAAAAATCATAATATCTAATACAATTTGTAGATTTAGCTAACAAAGTCCTTATATTTGTATAAAGTAACATCCGTTTATAGTGGGAAATTGTTTTAACGTTGATTAAGCTACAATTATAAAGTGCTTGCTATTCCCTCTCTGTGATTACCATTAGATAACTCTGGTTCATTTCCAAATCAATATATCGTCAAGGGAAGATAAATAATTCGATTTTCATTCATAGTCTTTTTTCAAAAATGGTGAACGGTTCTTTATATTGGTATGTAATCATTTTAAACGTTTCAAATTTATGAACTTATATTCGTACATCAATGTTTTTGATACACCAATAACAAAAAACTGAAAAATATTGAATTGATACATTTTGTAATTATTCAAAATTATCTGAAACCTAAACTTAATTATAAAATAATGAACCTGTTAAAGGGAGACAATACTCGCAAAACTGTTTCGAATTGGCACATAATACAACGGTATGTCACTCTTGCACACAAATGGCACATTTATATATTAATTAACTGTGCAATCGTGCTCCACCTTCAATGATGATTCTAAATTATAAATATAACCAAAAGTTGTTAATATATAGATAGTGAAGACTAATAAAAGCTAACCCACCGTAAAATATATTTCTTCACAATTTTTTAAAACTTCCTCAGAAAAATGCTCGACCCACTTGACTTTCAAAGCTCATAATTAACGTTTTAACACAATATTTGAATAAAGCAGTTAAAGATTATTCGCTTCTCAAAGTGTAAGACCCAATACAAATCGTATGCTTGCACCATCTTACCAAAATACGGATTTAAGTCCTGAACATTTCGACATTTCTTCGTTTATTTTTTATCAAAACCGGTTTTAAACAAATCACAAGTAAGTGTTAAGATCCGACTAAATACTTATTTCCCGATATGGTCAGGTAAATTTACTAAATCATGTATTCTAATGAAGAATGATAAATAAACAAACAACAAGTTTATGATTTTTGAAAAATAATAAGAAATTATTAGAATTATTAGTAAGAATAATTCACGAACAGCGTGTGCAGAAGGTTTAAAAGCAGCTGTAAAGTTTCATTTTCAGAAAAATGTACCTTTTAATTTACATAATCATTAATGTTGAATAACTTAAAAGAAACATGTTTTGTCAAATAAAGATAAATTTCACTCTGCCACTTTCGTTGTGCTGTTCGTTTACTCGCGGCTTTCCATCGGTATATCGAGAAAAATGACCACGTAAGAGTAAGTAACGGTGGTCAAGCATTGCTATTGGATTGTGCAAGATCTGGTATCGGAACATGAAAGCAATTAAATACAATTCAACTTCAAATAAAATATAATATTTTCTGATTCTGACAGTGCTACATCTATCCTAGAACTAAATCTGACAATGTTATTTTCGAACTGAGTCTGACAGTGCTATCCTAGAACTGGTTCTGACGGTGCTTCCCTAGAACTGAGTCTGACAGTGTTACCCTAGAACTGATTCTGACAGTGTTACCCTAGAACTGATTATGACAGTACTTACCTAGAACTGAGTCTGACAGTGTTACCCTAGAACTGATTCTGAGAGTTCTTACCTAGAACTGAGTCTGACAGTGCTACCCTAGAACTTATTCGGCCAGTGCTACCCTAGAACTGAGTCTGACAGTGCCACCATAGAACTGATTCTGACAGTGCTACCTTAGAACTGATTCTGACAGTGTTACCCTAGAACTGATTCTGACAATGCTTACCTAGAACTGATTGTGAAAGTCCTACACTAGAACTGATTCTGACCGTGCTACCCTAAAACTGAGTCTGACAGTGCTACTTTTGAACTGAGGTTTGTTTGCGCATGTCTGAAAGGAAACAAACGTTTTTTGAAGCTCCGATAATACATTTGACTTGTGATTTTCTCAGGAAACAGCTTCCATGTGTGACTTTAACATGCTTGAGTGCCTTTGGTTTAGTGTTTGAACGTTACGGACATCAACTATATAAATTTTGAATCATATTTAACGTTAAACTAAGATGTGACATTGAACAGGTATAATGTTTTAATAGTACCATTCGAGTGCACCTTTTAAAAATAAACAAACAAACATTCCGATGATGATATAGACTATGTTACTCGAGTGTCCGTCATTAAAAACCAAACTTGAGATATAATATATTTGTGTCCTATACTGATTCCATAAATACAAAAAGCGAAGACGTTGAAACTCAGCCAGGCCATCCCCCCAAAATACACAGATTGCCATAAAAAAAAATCTTACCAGAAGTACTGACCTTGATAGCTCTACTGATAGCATGGCAGCTACCAACCAACAACCCATGATTGTTAGCATTAGTGACAGTGATATCACAAAAAATAGAAATCAAAATTTGCTATTTGTTTTTAATTGTTTTATATTGATTTTCAAGGCAAACTTTAAGGTACAAATCACACAATTTTAAGAGGTGTAACTTTAATCTAACCAGACAGTATCAAAGTAAGTGAAAGTATATAATCATTTTAGTCACACAAAAATTACAGACAATAAGACTGTATGTTTCTTGTATCTCGTGTTTCTGAAATTCTTGTGAGTTGCGTATGCGTCTTTGAGATGTTTTTGACAAAGACAAACACTAGACAGACAATCGTACATGCACAAAACTCAACATAGAGAACTAAAGACTAAGCAACACGAACCCCACCAAAAATAGAGATGATCCCATGTGACCAGGGAAGGGTAAGCAAATCCTGCTCCATATGTGGCACCAGTCGTGTTGCTCATGTTAGTACAAACCCGGTAAATAGTCGAATTCGGTAGGTCACATTCGGTAAAGTAATGTTCACAGTAAACTTATGAAATGATTTCTGTAAAATGATTCAGAAAAAGCGTGATCTATCATGAACAAAAACAAATCCCTGAAGATCTCCGTAAAATGAAAAACAAAAGGCATACTTTATATGCATAAGCAAACTTCAAGATCACGTTCTTTTACACGATTTCCTATTGCTTTAAGATTAAGGTAAAATACAGGATAATCAACATACATAATGAATGACTTCGACTTCATGATACTGTAATATCTTCTAAATAGAAGACATGTGTTGTTAATTTTCATTTGGCACCTTCTTTACCCTCTTATGGTGTATATATTTCACAACTTGTTTCCTATACACATGTCTATAGTGACGTGTTAGAGATAAATAGACGCAATCTATGTATAGCGAGTAAATTATTAAGTCACGGATTCCATTACCACAAATTACTTCAAACTTTTTAGTTAGTTCTTTCATATATTTATAAGATTTTGTTTTGGTCATTGATTGATTAATTGATTGATTGATGTTTAACGCCACTTTCAGCAATATTGGATATTTCAAGGAAGTCAGTTTGTATAGGGGGGGGGGGACCGGGGTGTCCGGAGAGAACCAGAGACTTCGGCAGAAACCATTCTGTATAGAAGCTATTACAAACGGGATATCACATCCTAATGTTTACAGTGGTGCTGGTAATAAAGCTCGACTATATATATACGATCCTTGTTGATTCGTTGATAATTTGAAATAACTAATTCATAAAAGATTTGATGGGTTAAACATTTTCCAATAAATTGTAAAACTGTGTGTGTGTTGTGCTGCTACACCAATGGCCCAGATTAAGGATAGTTAAGCACTCAAAATTGTGATTTGCCCCGCCATATTCCCATGTCGGGAACCTGTATACTTAAGTGGTTGTCGCTGATTGCTCTCTGTCATATCTATATTTATGTTGCTGTTTTGTCAAAAATTTACAGTTGTTTTTGTTTTTGTTTTATTATTTAGATTGTTTTACATTTGGTCACGTCGGGCCCAGACTAATCCTAATGTATTGAAAAAAAATCCATAGCTTCCATGTGCCGTTCCATAGTTTGAACACACTCAATATATAGTTTTCTCTTTTGATATATCTTAATTGATTCGGTTAGTTTGGTTTGCTTAGGTTTTTTTATGTTGTTTTTTCTTTTCTTTCAGTAATCTTTGAAAAAAGGGAGACAAATAAAGTAATTTCTATGAAATGTTGTTACACTTTTTGGATCAATGGTAAATTTGGCTTATAGTGAAGAGTCTATCGTAGCTGTTTGATTTTATAAAAAAATGAATTCCCGGGGTTCTTGAATATGCTGAATCTAACCGTGTATTTATATTTTGGAATTTTTGCCCCGTGTTTAAATTGGTCCCCATTGATGTCCATAGGTTCCAAAATTAAACTTTGTTTGATTTCATCAATAAAATGAATTCTGGGGGTTCTTTGATATGACGAATATAAACATGTCTTTAGGTTTTTGATTTTGGGCCCAGTTTTCTAGTAGTCAAATCGGGGTTACCATTTAGAAATTGCAAGTATCATTAAATGTGCCATATGATTTCTAAGTGCTTTGGTATGTATATTTCTTTTTTATTGAAATTGATAATCTGGTGATGATGGGAACTAATGTTATAACGCCAAACACAGGAATTGCATCTTCTAAGTAGAACAGTTTTGAACATGTTTGAAAAATTAGATTTATCGGGGAATATTTTATTCATGTTGTTGTAGCTGTTGCCCTTACAATGATTGAAAATAGTAACAACATTCAATTTGTTTTATTACTTTTACGATATTACGTTTTCACGAACTTAATCTGTGATAACGAATTATACAATTCGTGATAATTAACGATTTGAATTCGTGATCTTGAATTCAAATTATATTTGTGGAAGGTCCTAAATGGGCTTCCGTAAAGTAGTGTGGTTTTATCAGTACACATGTTGTTTACGTAATGAATGCCTGATAGACTGTATCGAAATTCAAGTGTTTGTCATTTTACAGCACTGTTGTTAACATGTAACTATTGTCATGATTGTAACAAATTAGGTTTAGTTATTTACCCATAAAAAAAAAACACACAAGAACACACACAGTATCCATAGACTATATATTTGCAACGTACTACAATGTAATGCCTGAGTGTATATTCATCATTTATGAATATTCACTACCATGCACAAACTACAGTTTGAAGGTGGAACCACGCATAGTACACCATGTACACACATGAACAGGTTGAAAGAAAAAGATTATAAAAACTTTAATTTGAAACAGAATAAAACAACATATCAGTAAGACATTACAATGAGATAACTGTTTGTATATTTAACAAAAAGTTGAAAGTTCATAAGGTAGAACATAAGATATCGTACATGTAGCTAGATTTATATTAGTTACAACTACGCGCACATGGTTAAAATATAAAGTGACTGTTTAATCAAAGTGGTTTTCAACGTTCGATTCAAGTGAGTATTCCATTTATAACATAGAATAAATCTTGAAAATCATATATATTTCGAAATTTAACAAATGTAACTATGCTTGGAACAATGAAGTAGTTACACATGTTACAGTAAACCTGTACAAAACATTTAGAAATGTATTTGGATGCATTTATAATAGACGTATTGCATATTACTGACTTTTGACCCCGGATTATATAATTTTTCGACAGGTTACCTACTTTGTGGTAATCCTGGTACTCGGTCAAGTCAGAGCAACCAAAAGAAGTAAAATCAAAAATTTAATCGGTGCAATTTGGGGAGAAAGTTTAATTTTCTTCGATGATTTTGTCGCGTGTATAGACAACATGAAACAGTTAATGCCCCTCCCCCCCCTAAACAACAAAATAAATTGTACAGATTGAAAGCTTTATTTTCATTCTTTACGTTGTTTTTACTTGACCAAAGACCTGAATGTCCTACCACAGAGTAGGTATCCTGTCTAAAAATTATAAATTCAGGAGTCACATGAAAAAAGTCTATTGCAATTGTGGAACAACGGACAAAAATGTAATATTAGGAAGTTACCATTTGTTTTTTTCTGGGGGTGGGGGTGGTGGGGGGATTTGCTAGGATGATTTTGTTTCAGTTAAATATGCTAGTATCTGATGCAGGTGCATTGTATTGTCAAAAACGAGAATGTTTATGTAACAACAGTATTTTACTTTCCAAATATAGCTAAAAGTTTACATTTTTAACAATTTGTAAAAAATCTAAATTTTGGGCAAAACAGGGGTCTTTACCGGGCCTACTTCTTTGAAAAAAGGCAGGACAGGAGTTTTGAATAAAAAAAAAGTCAGGATGAGCAACTTTTCCAAAAAAAAAAAAAAGAGCAAGATGACAATTGTGTAAAAAAAAATAAGGATAAACTAATAAAAAAAATCCGACAGGATAGAATGATAAAATAAAAATGCAGGACGAAGTTTTCCATCTTAGCCCCCCCCCCCCCCCCCCCCCTAAAAATCAAATGGTAGCTCCCTTAATCATTTCGACTTTATTTAGGAAATACTGCATACGAACAATGCTATCACACTTCAAAATACAAGTTTATGTTTATATCTATGACCTATATCGTCACAATTCTTGCAACATAGAATATCTCAAAAAATTTCTGAATTTACACCTTTTACAGCACAATGTATAGGTCACTTTGTAAATATAGCTGGTCCATGCGAAAACTAACCCTCTTTAATTTTTCTACTGGCTCCCAGATATGATATGAAAATACGGAGTTGTGGTATGATTGGCAATGAGAAAACTATCCACCAGTGTTCAAATTACGTGGTTGTAAGAAATTTAGGTCTACAATGAGGAAACCCATACCGTATAGTTAGTTATAAAAGGTCCAGACGTGTAGCTCTCCTCGTATTGCTCATGCTCAGTACAGATTCGGTGGAAAGTGCCGTTCGCTGATGTCAGATTCAAGGAAAAGAGGAAGGGTTATTGTGGCTACGACAATAACAGTTTATATGTGAAAATGCATTTTACGCATCTGGCGCAATAACATTTTGTTACGTTTTCTATATTTTTATTTTCGGAGATATTTTATAGATTCTAATTTATTTCAGACAGGTTTTATTGTATGGTTTTCATTTACAAATAGTTTGTCCTGTACCAAGTCAGTAATATGGCATTTGTTATCAAATAGTTCGTTTCTATGTATGTTGGCGTTTGTTTTAGTCCCCTACCGACGAAGTCGAAGGGGACTTTAGGTTTAGACTCTGTCCGTCTGTCCGTCTGTCCATCCGTCAGTCCGGCAAATTAGTCTTCCAGACTTTTTTTCTTCATGCTTGAAATATTGATATGATATTCGGTATATTTTTTATCATGACAAATTATAGATCAAGTTCGAATACTGTTCCGGTCTGATGATTTAGTCCAGAGTTATGGTCCATAAAAAAATCCATATCTAATGTTAGAGTACTATATGTTAAACCATATTTCTATACAAAGAGAGATCTCATTTTTTAAAAGAAATACTTTAGTAAATTGTTTGAAAAATTTGTGCCAGGTTTGTTTGTTATTTTGTATTTAAACTAATTTTCTGAATGCTATATATATATATAAAAACAATTATTAAGTGAAATCCTTTAATTAGGTATTAATCTATTTTTATTAAGGTATATATTTCATTACATTACATTGTGTAGATAAAAGTTGTTGACATTTTATAGATAAGTTACAAATCTTTATTATTTTATGTATTGTACACCATGACAAGTTATAGATATCAGGTTAGAATTTTGTTCCATTACATTGAATTTTTAACCGGTAGGGGACTATGTATTGCCATGCAATACTCACAGAATGCTTGTTGTTTTTGTTTTTGTTGCACTTCAGTGTTACTGTAGTTCCTTTGTTTTCCTCTTATAGTTGATGTGTTTCCCTCGGTTTTAGTTTCTAACACGGATTTGTTTTCTCTCAATCGATTTACGACTTTTGAACACCGGTATACTACTGTTGCCTTTATTAGTTTAATTATAAGTTGCTTGACAAATTGTAAGTAAAAAAAGCCGTCCTACTTAAAAACAAAATGTGTTCGATTTTTGTCTTCTGGGATAAAACTCATAGAGGTGTCAAACATCTGAACGGTTTTATAAAAATCATGGCCACTCCAAGATCATTTTATATTTGTACTAGATTATTAAGTCCTATTGAATATAATTTTCAATGGCAACCATTGTAACTATTATGCATTTTTTATTTAGTATGAAATACATTTAAAAAAGAAAATAAGAAGATGTGGTTGGATTGCCAATGAGGCAACTCTCCACAAAAGACCAAATGCAACCAAAAGTCTGCTTTTATTAATTTTAAGTTTTGTAAATGATGGATCTGAATTTGGAGAAACTCAAGGAACTGAGAAATACCATGAAACCTATTCCATTACCAGAGTTTGAAGGGGTTCGATATCCGGCTGTAATTTCAATAAGAACAAAGGGAGTAGAGAAAGCTTTACAAGACATAAAGGAAATTCAGTCTAGAGATTCAGATATTATGATCTGAACATATCCAAAATCAGGTAATAGTATTAAAACACCATACTTTTGATTCATTATTATTCGTTCGGGGTACAATTTTTCGTGGATGTCATGGGTACAGGAAAAACTCGAAATCAAATATCCACATAAATTCAAGATTTCCGCAATCCACGAAAATTGGTACCCACGAAATCAAATGAATCTACATTAAAGAAAATAGCTTTTAATATGTTAAATAAGAGCTTTTTCCCACCATCTGAAAATCACATACTATTATTTGCCTATCATACATGTACATGTCATAAGTTAAATTCCCTTTGTCTTTATTTCCGTTTTCTGTAATTTTGAGCCATTTTTTCTTCATTCTTTGTTTTTGCCCATAATTTCTCTTTTCTGTATCTTAATGACCTATTTTACTGCATTAGTTAGTTTTAGCCCACTATATATGTGGTCTAGCGGGACGGCTGCAGTGCAGGCGATTTGGTGTCACGATATCACAGTAGCATGGGTTCGAATCCCGGTGAGGGAAGAACCAAAAATTTGCGAAAGCAAATTTACAGATCTAACATTGTTGGGTTGATGTTTAGACGAGTTGTATATATATATATATATATCTCCCAAAAGATTATGCGCAATAGAATCGTTTACGGTAAACTTTATAAATTCAAGCAATTTTTAGAATGCAGAGTTTCATTTCTTCTGCTAGAATACTGTCATAACTGATTGTTAATCATCAAATCGATAACATGCGGATGTTAATGTCTCGCATTAAAACAAATTACACACATTTTTATTTCATAAAACACTAGAACGACAATTTTGTGCGCACAATATAAAAACGTTATAAATATGAGTATGTGTTCGAGAATTACACAATAATATAAACGGTCCTAATTTACTGCACTAGATGCGCATTTCGATAATTAATGTCTCTTCAGTGATGCTCGAAGCCAAAATATTTAAAAATCCAAAACCTAATACAAACGTTGAAAAGCTGATCCACCGAAACGACCTACAGTATAGCCAAAACCGGACAAGGAATCAATTCTTTACATGAGCATGATGAGGGAGATATATTCCTTAATTTTGAATGATTTCTAAAATTTTATAACAGTAAATTTCAATCAAAACAATGTTACTATTCGTATTTTCATACCAGTACCGAAGTATTGGCTACTGGTAATACTCTCGGGAACTAACAGCAGTGATAGTAATACTATAAACAGCACCAATTTTGCTGTACCAGTGCCAGATGCGCATTGCACCGTGCAAAATTGATTTAAAAAAAGTATTTATCTTTTACGCACGTATTTATATATATAGCAGTACGTACCTGGTTTCTAATTATCTATCAAATATCACCATTTTCTGGCCACTTAAATATTACAGTTATCATTCATTAATATTCATTATAATTGTTTATTTTTTATTTAAAAGAAGTTTCATAGTATTTGTGAAATTTAGAGAACAAATATCCGTCTGTAACCATGGTAACAATCAAAAATTAAATTGTGTAAACTATTTATCAGGCTCTAATACACCCGGTTCTAGACAAGATGTGAATAAAATCAAAATAGGCTACCAAAAATCAAACGTCAGCACCAATTCGCCGTTTCAGAATCTAAAGCATTCTGGGTAATATTTTCAAAAGCGTACAACAAAATGCTGTGATTGGCTAACAACGTCCAAAACAATTGAAATTCAACCAATGAGGTGACGTTGTTTTCATTTTGGGGTACGAACAATGAATTTACCCAGAATGCATTATATTCTGAAACGGCGAAATTCTCACGACAAACTCTCTAAGATATAACTAAACACGACACATGATGAGCTTCCGGACTTGGGAAAGGCACGTTCACAATTGTCTTAATAACAAAAACGATCGATTCCTATTATACGAATTGAATGTAATAATACCTGTATTCATAGTTATTAATTTTCCAGTGGTTTTTTTTAATCCAAAGGAACGCATTGGGTTAATGAAGTTACCAATATGTTAATAAGAAATAAAACAGAACTGGATACCAGTAGCAAAATTTCGACGATGTTAGAAGTTATTCCTGATCTCTCAGTCTTAGATGCATCACCAAGGTTACTTAATACTCATTGTTCATTTAAATATCTACAAAAGAAGCATATCGAAAATAGATGCAAGATTATTCATATTATTAGAAACCCGAAAGATGTCTGTGTCTCTTTTTATTATCACGCAAAGAGTGACCCCGTACTGGACTTTACTGGATCCTGGGATGATTTTGTCGAAATGTGAATGTCAGACAAATGTGAGTTACTAGCATTCAAAATCACGAAGAAAAAAACCTAATTTATCTTGGCATGTATTCAAATGATCCACATAGTTTAACTGATAAAAAAGAGAAGAAAATCTATGTATTTGTTCTAATCTTGTGTTATGAATAAAATGAGATTATTTGATTGATTGTTGGTTGCTTGTCGTCCAGTGAGAAATATTTCATACATGTTCAGCACTAATTATAAAACGGTGATAGACGTCAGAGACTGCAACATAGAAAAGAAGCCCAACTACATATTTAGTTCAGAATATGATCATCAACCATGAACACGTCTCTATATTGTATGTCAATCTGAAAAGAAAATGCGCTGAATATAGAAATAATGCTATTTTTTTTAACAAATGCCATTAAAGATCGATTTGTTTTAGGACAGAAACACTCGGATATAACTTAAGAAAAGCATGCTGTGAGTCTTTTCGACCGTCTATTGCCTTCTTATTTTTAGATATAAGAATATGTGGTATGCGTGCCAATGAGACACTTCTCCATCCAAATCAAAATTTGTAAAAAGTAAACCATTGTAGGTCAAAGTACGGCCTTCAACTCTTCCAAGTTAATGAATCTGATGTACGATAGTTGTCGGTTGTTTATGTAGTTCATACGTGTTTCTCGTTTCTCGTTTTTATATAAATTAGACCGTTGGTTTTCCCTTTTGAATGGTTTTACACTTAGTCTAGTAATTTTTTGGGGCCCTTTATAGCTTGCTGTTCGGTGTGAGCCAAGGCTCCGTGTTGAAGGCCGTACATTGACCTATAATGGTTTACTTTTATAAATTGTTATTTGGATTGAGAGTTGTCTCATTGGCACTCATACCACATCTTCCTATATCTATCAATCCATTTGGACTCATGCTAAATTTTACCTCCTTTTTATCTTCTTATTTTGTTCACTAATTTTTTGCTATTTTTCTCCTTTCTATGGAAGAGTATTTTCAATTCTTATCAGTAGAAGTAGATTGTCAAAACTCTGTTCTTCACTTGCAGGTGCCTGTGGATCATGGTATAGTTATGAGAAAGAAATGGAACAAGCAGAGAGAGATTTTCCTGGCATGATATTTACTTGCTACTTCGAAGAAATGAAAAAGGTCTGTTTTGACATAATGCAATCATTTCCATTATGTGCATTTTTATTCAGGATCTGATAGGTTCGATACCACAGTTGTTTCGTAGTGCTTTTAGGCAATAAATGAAAATAAAAAAAATCCCACCTGCGCTTTCTCAATAATAATTTTACAGTGTGTTGTACTTCTTTTGGGACAAATTATATCACAATTATAAAAAAACTTCACCGGCTCTAACTCAAAATATGAAAATTTCATGTTAAGGGGTTCTTGAAATCTTTTGACAGCTTCCGAAGTGCTAATGCTTAACCTTTTTTCAGCTAGACCAAATCACTACTTTACTTTAAAATTCATGAATACAATTTTTTTACAGTGTAATGTCATCCCCCTACTTGCTTTTTGAGGCATAAAACATGAAGAAATACATTTGGAAGAGGTATACAAAAAAAATGGCAAGTAACACACTGTCCACACTAGAGACTATAACTGTGTTCCCGGACCTAATATTACCAATCCGTAGCATCAGAGATCACCCCCAGTTTTTAGTGGGGATCGTGTTGCTCTGGCTTTGGTTTTCTATGAGAAGTTTTGTGTACAGTTGTTTGGTTGTCTTTTTCTCTTTAACCGTGGCGTTGTCAGTTCATTTTCGACTTGCGAGTTTAAATGTCCATTATGTATCCTTCTCCTCTGTTTTACAGTCAAAACTTTTTTACATCCAGTTACTGCTGCTCTTATTTATAGCTCATGCAGGTGGTTACACATAATTTACACCACACATGGACTTTTTCACTTGCGAAACAAAACAGTAATATTGCAGATTTAAGTAAAATGGTTGTGGTTTCATTGGCAATGTAATTATACAATTAAGAATGAATGTGTCAAAAAGATAACAACTCAAACAAAGAACAGAAAACAGCCCAAGACCACCTGGGTCTTCCACGCAACGATAACATCCCGAATCGGAGGCGGGATTCAGTTGACCCCTGAACAAAAATGTGTACTACCTCAGTGAAATGGACGTCACACGAAACTCTTAAACATAAAATGAACTAAATTTCAATAAAACATACAATACTAACAAAAGGCCAAAGGCTCCTGACTCCAGACAGGCGCACAAATGCGGCGGGGTTAAACATGTTTTGTGTGAGATCTCAACCCTTCAATGTTTATATATTAAGTTTACACCAGAAACCAAATGACGTTTTAGTTTAGATTCCTTTTGGATTAATATTATTCGACAGGCAAAACATGAACTTTACAGGTAAGGTAACGTGTTATCAGTGTGTTAGCTCTAATGAAGTTTTATTTTATTCTATTTAGGATAGTAAAGGAGAGATACAGCGATTGGCTAATTTCCTAGGGATACCAAGCTCCGAAAAGACTATGGAAAATATTGCCGAAACAACGTCCTTCAATAATATGCAGCAAAATAAACTAGATATCACGAAAGTAGTTTCTGGAAAAGGCTTCATATTTAGAAAGGGTAAGATAATGTATATAGTACATGTAGTTTACAGAATGTGCAGTGTTGTAGCAATCAATATCGAATAAGGCTGCTATTGAAATGAAAAAGATTTAAAGGGACCGATTTCGTCTCATGCTATGCATTAACCAAACTCTATATGGTAATTACTAAGTTATTGTAAACGGAAGTCAATAGGGCAGATGGTTTGCTACTACTGAGAAAATAATTGGGCAGTTGGCAATTGGAAAACTAAAATAGTCACGTTTATTATAGATCTCAGTATAAAGTCGTCCATTTTTGTCAATTTCAAGACCGAGATCTTAACACGAAGAAGGTATTTTATTTTCAATAGTACTTTAATGTCAATCGCATGTATCCATGCATTCGTCGAAAAGTTGGTTATTGAGTAAAAGGGCATCACCTAATTATATATTTGAACGTGAAGTTTGAAAACTTACAAAATGTTTTTTTTCCATTTTGTCTTCATATGAGAAGTTCTTACATCAATTCGTCTCCATATCAAATTTAACCTGTATTTCCATTTAGGAGTGCCAAGCAAGTACTTATTTGAAATCTGACTCTGCTCTGAAATGTCAATCCATCAAACTTGGTTTATGGACCATAACATTCAAAACTACCAAAACCATAAGTCAAAACTATCTACTTAAACAATAAATCAAAACTGTCTTCTTAACATAAGTCAATGCTGCGACAACCACGAAGGTTATTTCATTTTTTTGGTTTTGATAAACTTGCCAAAATTGTGGACATCTTCTTACGTCTATTGTTGTATAAAATATACATGCACCTAACAATTGCTTAATTGTATTTCTTTACCCTCCATATCAAAAGGCACAACAATACCGAATTATTTGCTTTTGAATTTTTAATACGCATCCTCTGTTCAAATAACACCCTTGTTAAAAACAGCTCAATTAGAACTAACCATACGACTTTTTTTCGATTTATACATTTAAATGATACATACCTGTCAAAGTTTAATATTAATGACATACAATACAAAATTTAAAAGACAACGGGTTCCTTGCCATAGTTAATATTGATATCATTTTCCAATAATTCTGTTTCAGGGGAAATAGGAGACTGGAAACAACATTTTACAGAAGCACAAAATGAGCGGTTTGATGTACAGTACACACAAAGATTTAAGGACAGGTCATACAACATTTCTTTTGAATAAAGAATCATTTGTTAGAAACAAAAAATGTAGCGACATTCCTTTTCCAAGTGATGTGACGTGACAAGGTCAATTTAAAATAAACAGATATAAAGCTATTAAAACAATACAATAGTGTACGGTGATGTCCAGATTTAATTGAAGAAAATAGAAACGGATCGTGGATACGAGTAGACAAAAAAATAGAAAACAGCAATGAATTCTATTACAGTATCAAAGGCAGGAACTATGAGATTGAACGACAGAATCATACAATAGAAATTGTAAAAATTGTAATATTAATGAAGTTGAAAATGAAACCCACTTTTTCTTAACATGCACATTTAATAAATCTTTATGTTATATTTCTTCATTTTGAGAATAAAAAATATAATACTTAATAAAAGAAAGCTTGCAAAGCTGTTATATTTCCTATTTTGTAAATTCGGAATTTCAAATATATTCTATAACATCTCCCCTCTGCCTTAATTGGCTTTGACCCCAAAGCCACATAACATCAACTACAAATATAAGACATATAAGATTAGAAAATCAAGTTAATCAATTTTATATACACTCACCAGAGGAATATGTTTCAGAACATTTAATCAGAGTATATTTCAGCACACATACAAATACAGGAGCTAAACGAAAGAGAAAAACATGCATACGGCAAAACTAGTCACACAAAACTATTAAAGTATTTTTCATTCCTTGAAATAAAAGAAAAAATATATAATAAAGCACATTAGCATATACACATTTTTTCTTTTGCACCAGTGCTGAAGTCTTTGAATTGTTTTTATAGTGTTATTCTCGAGATTATATCTTTTAGGAACTTTAGATTGTTTTCAAAAACCATAAATTATTTATTCAAAATTGTGGTGTTTTGTTACCCTTGACAGATTTATATCTGTTGTCTAATAGTGCTAAGAGTATGCGCATGCTCATCTAACAACTCATCACACATTTTTTTTTTCATTTTTACATGTTAAGGTTAAATAACACTTAGAAACTTTTCACTGATGACAGTTTTTTTTATGGTGTTAATATTTTCTTGAATGATACAGACTGAAAGCCAAAGCATAAAGAGAAAGCACACACACATTGTGGACAGTTTTTTTTACGAAGAGTTACATAGAGTCATGACTAATGTTGAAGTACGTTTTTTGTTTAATTTATTTGTATATAATATGATAATTTTCTTATATTTTTGTGGTTCAAAGCAAGAACATTTACTTCAACACTTGTTATTTTACAGTACAAAAGAAAGCAACATGTGCGTTTGTACCTTCTTTTATTTTTTCAAACCGCGACGGCTTTTCCTTCCGAGCCATTGGTTCTATAATTTTGAGCAACAATGCTAATATTCAACTGACTATTTTATTTTGGTTTAGTTTGGTTGATTTTTTTTTTGGCAAACTGCGTGTAGAACCAAATTTAAATTTGTTTTCACAAAACAAAGCAAAAATTCCGTGGATAGTACATGTGTTACAGTACCAGTCCTTATTCTGCCTCTGTGTCCATCCTATTTTACTATTAAACCTCACTGTATTTATAACATTGTATTGACAAAAGTGAGTAAACTGTCAAATGTCAGATTTCACGATACCCATGTCCAGCAATGCAGAGTATGAGTTTTTAAAGTATCTTGTATATTGGCTTAAATTCAGCAAACTCACGATATTTTTTTCAAACATAAATGGCATTTATTCAGCACCTATTAATGTGGCTCAATGAGCATACTACCTTACACAACAATAGCAGAAAACAATAGAACATTCTATTTATGACAATGTATATATATTTTATGAGTGTATATAAAATTGATTAACTTGATTTTCTAATCTTATATGTCTTATATTTGTAGTTGATGTTATGTGGCTTTGGGGTCAAAGCCAATTAAGGCAGAGGGGAGATGTTATAGATATATTTTGAAATTCCGAATTTACAAAATAGGAAATATAACAGCTTTGCAAGCTTTCTTTTATTAAGTATTATATTTTTTATTCTCAAAATGAATTTGTAAAAATGGACAATTTAGAAGAAAATAGATTTTACAGATGTTTGACAAATATTGATAATTATTCATTCATTAATTATACATGCTATATTTTGAATAAAAGAAAGAGTGTAGGCAATTAGGCCTATTGTCAAAATTACATAGGTTGTCGCAACATAGGTATACGAAAATCAATAATTTAGATTAAAGTGTCAGCTTGGTTGACAAGACAAAATTATGAGTGACCAATTAAAATGTTGTGGTCAGTTATGAAATTATGTAACGATAATTTTCATTGGTAAAACGAAGAAAACCTGGGATCTCTAAGCACGTGAGCAACGACCTTTTTAAAGTAGTGTTTTGGGCTATTCGTCAGTTGCCATGAGATCTCAGTTGTAATAAAATATAGTTATTTTGGAATTCTTCGTTTTTACCAGGTAATTCATTATTAATATTTTAAAGCATTCTTTTTATGAAAATTACATTTCACATTTACTTTTAATTAAGTTTTATTTATTTAGTTCTATTTATTTAAAATGAGCGTTTTTAGTTTATTACATTACGATTAAATAGATGATTTTTTAAGTGAAATATACAGTAAACATAAATTCCGTAAATGTTATTTATTTCATTAATTTTCATTATTACATGCAAATTTGTTTACAGGAGATTTGTGAATTTGACGCATAATTTATTCGTAGTAAAGTTAAATTCTGTTATTTGGTTATATTTAATATTCAACGAAGTTTAAAGAAATCTTTGTTTGTCACTTTGGTTTACCTTGACAACGCAACAGAACACAAAGAAAATATTTGTTGTTTCATGTATATTGAAATCGTACCGATGCAGGATTGATCTCCAGAACAGAAATATTTGCGTATTACGTAATAGCAAGAAACATTTAATATATTACAGCTTGACATTATCTATGTATGATGAACTATAAATATTGTGAAATATATTGTATGCATTTATATGAAATTGTATTATAGAGTTGCCATGAGATCTCAGTTGTAATAAAATATAGTTATTTTGGAATTCTTCGTTTTTACCAGGCCAGCTAAAGTCCAGATGACATAGGCTGAAAGTCAAGTACGACATTTATGATAACAGCTTGAAAGGCATTAATAGTATTTTTCCAGGAATTTTGAAATTATCTGAAAAAAATAGATTATAATTACTTCAGTCTATCTTCATTTAACATGTTTAATATTATGCAGCTTATTGTTCCGTTTTTTTTAAAGTCATTTGCATCGAGGAAAGTGGACAAAACACATGCATACATATTATTACTTTTTTACTACTGCTATATATGATTTTTGATGTTTTATATTTTTTGCATTGTGTATATTTTTGTATTGTATCATTTATATGCCTTCAATCCCTCGGGGTAAAAACATGCATTTCATCAGAACATATATAAATTTTAGTTTTACATAAATATGTTTTTTATTATTAAGATGTTTTTTGATTTCAAATTAGACAAATACCCACAAAAGTATGTGTGACGTGTATGTAAGCAACAACATGTAACCGTACGGACTTCAACAATGCGCAAAACTCATACCGTATAGTCAGATGTACATCGCAAAATATTAATTAGTTCAAACATATAATGCTAAAGTAATAAACGAAACACGAATATTTCAAATAGCTTTTGATCATGACGTAGGAAAGGCTCATACAGAGTTTGGCGGGATAAAACAAACTTCTCAGTGCCCAACACTTCCTCAACCTGACAAAATTGTGTAACAGCACAACATAACAAAAAATAAAACCAGTATAAACGTGTTGAAAATGGACAGATTGGAACGAAACACAAACAAAATAACTACTAACAATAAGTCAAAGTTCTAGGTACCTCTATTAGAATACTCGTTTTTGCTCAAAGCTAATTCTTATATGCAGCCAAGCACAGCTGATAAATAAATGAAGTTATCCAAGACTTTAATGTCATTCATTTACCATCGAACAGATTTAATACATAAATAGTCTGAACAAGGCAAAAAAATGTGAAATGTCAAAGTATTACTACATTGTATCGACAGCAGGTGGGACCATAAGTTGTCATAACTGTATAGAAATACAAATGAATTTATGATTTTATCTATAAAATCAAAATGGATGCAAGTACTGAAAACAGTGGTTAAACATTATGCTTTCATTAGGAAATGAATAACTTTTTACGATTTCTTTTTATTTGGAGAAGCAATGTGTTTACCTGGATCGTTTCTAAATTATGAGCTTTATAAGCATTGTCAAAGTGAACAGTGAAAAGTGAAAAGTTTGATGTCCAGATTGTAGTATATAAGACGTTTACAGGTAGAATCAAATTTTTAAGCCATATCTTTGAAGCTTTATGTATGAAAGTATTTGTATCAAATATGTTATGTTTTACTACTACATGTACCGCTGGTATAAATATAACGTTTGTAGAAGTTTAAAATGTCACTACAAATACGGTTATAGGTTTAATAACGCATTTATCTTTCTTTTAACTGTGTACGTGCCGTTTTCCTCCTTGTTTAACTATTTTTATACAGGATCTTATCTAAGGTTTTATAGCGTGTCCGGCTGTGAAATCAGATAGCGGAGCGTTTTTTTAAATAAAAAAAACGTCTTGCGCATATGCCAAAAACAAAAATCGTTACACCTCTACGCACAAGAATCCGATACGATACATGTATAGGCTGTGTATTATGTAAAATAATTTCCAATTGTTCATGATCAATATATAATGCAATCATCATCGTTGCTGTTTTGGAGATGATTGCCTACAATGAACCTACCTTCCAGTTCGTTGAATGTGTGTTAGGTCAAAAGCTCATGACATGTCATGACATTTTTTTTCCTTAAAAGAAAGGCGACAGATACAAAACGGATAATTAATCCCTTTATATTTCAATCTTTCCTGAGCCATATTTGTTAGTCAAGTCTGATACTTTCATAAAGTCAAGTCTGAAACTTTCATAAGTTGATAGCATAGCATTTCTGGTTAATTTGTCCTTTTTAGATCCTGTTGGTAATTTTTTCACATCGTTCGAACAACCGTTTCCTTATTTGTAACTGCATTATCAATATGCGTTATTGTCATACGTGTATACTACAGCGTAGACGTTTTTTTTGTAAACATATATTATATTCTAATTTGGTCTCATGAAATTAGACCTTGGAGCTCAACTGATTTCGTTACTGATAGAGAGGGTTCGGCCTGTGATTTCGCTTAATGTTTTTAGGACGACATACTGATAATCCTCCTGGAATGGATTATCCGCAAATTTAAAATAGTTTATATTTTCAATCTACAACTGAGGGAAGAAATTTAACCGAAAGGGCCAAAAGTCACGTGGTGCAATCATATAAATAAAGTACCAAGGATTTTGCCATATGATTCAGAGGATTAACAACTGTTTCTCTAAAATATCCCTCTCTAGTTGTCGATCTTTTTTAATATCGTTATTAAGATGTACCCCGTCTTTTTTTAATAATTACTCATAAACTATATTAACTAGCTAGTGTAGTTTTTTTTTTTTTTTTTTTTTTTTTTTTTTTTGGAACGGAAACGTAGACTTTGAATTTAGAAATGTTTGACTCTAAAACCAGAACTTTATTTCAATTATAAAGAAATTATTATGTAAGACTATTGCAATCGAATTAATAAAATAGTTTTCCTAATCAATAGAAATGATGTTCAGACGAGGTGTAAATATCCAAATCTGGATATCGAGTCTCTATGCCAAGTAAAACGATCCCCGCTAAAACTGTTAGGGCAACACCAAGATTCATTTCTTAATTTGGCGTCTAAATATTTACATACACCTAGAGTAATTTGATTTCCTAACATATATATCTTTCGATTTAGAGCCTTTCTCTCTTCGAGAAAAATTCACTGATCAGATCGACACGTATATTTATTTGCATTCATTATATGTTATTCAATAGAATTGTTTCTTTTCAGATTGAACATTTTTGTATTTGTAGATTTCCTACCATTTATTCGGTGCTTTGGAGACCGTGATTTACAGAATTTTGATGCTTTATTTTCAAACTGATCAGTGCAATTTTTCATCTCACATTGTTTTTTGTTTTATTTACACATTATTAAGACAATATTTATGCTCGTATGAGCATATCGAAGTAGAACATAAGAAAATAGAATAGCAAATGTGCATTTGTAAACACGAATTTAATCGTTACACTACACCCTCAAAATAGCTGTCGTTAAAGTTTCCATCTCTGTTGGAGGTTAAACGAGTATTTACCATGTGTAACATTTTCTCTCTGTTTTGACGTATACTTATATTGAAAATTACCCATTATTGTACTACTGTTTCCGAAGGCATGAGATTGGCAAATATTGTAATCACAAAAGAGTATTTCAAGTAAATATGCATACCGATTTATTTGGGTTTTTTTTAAGTTCGTTAATGATTGCCAACGTTTTTCTTTTCTATCTGAAGTAATTTTATTCAAGTTCAAACCTCAAATCATGTACATGTTTGCATACAATTGTTTATTTGATGCACGTTTTTAATAACAACGGTTTTTTCATTAAACGTTTCTTCTTCATTGTCTTATTTTTTGTAAACACTTACAATGATTTGCATTTTGTTATTTTTTTGTTTGTTGCTATGTTCTTTTTTATGGTTATTGATACGTATGCAGTATATTTATATTTATATATATAATGTTTGACGAAAAAAAAACAAATAAAATATGCATAAATATGTACATTGTTTATAAACATTTACATTGTATCTATCCCTCCAGAAAGAGTTGTATTGAAAACGCCTTTATTAATTGAAAGTTTTTCTAAGAAATGTACGTCGGTAAGAAAAAAATAGCATTGTATAAAAACATCTTGTCTATATACAGGATGAGTTTGATTGAGAAACCAAGAATAGCATCCCCTTTTGGATTGGTCAAATCATTTTATCTCGTCTAGCCGTAATACATTACCAAAAACATCGGTATGAGTAAATCGTCTAACACTTTTCCATAATCGAGTATATTTGAGTTGATACAAAATAATACAGCTGTTCTCAATCAAGAATAAACGATTTAAAATTAAGGCGATGTGGTATGGATGCCAATTACACAACTATTTGCAAAAGACGAACTTATAAGAACGTGAACAACTATATGGCACATTAATTACATGTAACAGTAATATACAGTTTAGATTGGAGTCAAGCGACTACTTATAAAGATAAAGAGATTTGGTTTGAATACCAATGAGACAATTGTCCCCCAAAGTTCAAATGAAATGGATGTTAACATTGCAAGGCAACCGTACGTCATTAAATAATGACACACAAAAACAAAGCTATTAAAGGCACGGACAAGAAAAATATGAAACATATCAATTGAAGAAAGTAATGGCCTAATTCATAACGATACACGTTACGAAAAAACAAATACTGCAATCATAAACCAACGGCAAACACTGAACTACATGCTATTTGGGGCAAGTACATACAGAATAATACGGGGTCAAATATGCTTGCGAGCTCTAAACCCTGCCCAAAAGTCGGACAGTGGTTTTTGAGTACAACCAAAAAGAATAAACTATAAAAATCAGCTGAAAAGGGCAAAGATATAATATTTTGTATTAGAAAAAAATGTTTTATTATATTAATGTACAGGTTAATATCAGACATTTGAATAACAGAGGGACGAAAGATACCAGAGGGAGACTCAACAATGTTCATCTACCGAAATGTTTGGTATTTCAAAATGCTGATTTTGCATGTCAGACTGTTTTTACTTTTCGGTAATCACACACAAAAATGGGCAGTAAATTATATGCTTCTCTATCCTATTTAACGAATATCCCAAAAAAGAACGAGCACCGGAAAGCATATTGTTATTGCCATGCTATTATTTGGCCCAACGTGTACATATCCTGATCGATGCATCTACCATTTAAGCTCACAGAACGCATAAAATACACGTTTATAAACATTGCTATTGTAGAGATCTACAATATATATTTGTTAAGTTAACACAGTCACATTTACACTTTTTATAGGACTACTTTCATCAGTGACAGTCGAGAAAACAAATTAAATCAGTCAAAGATTTAAACTTTGAATGATATATAAATAGTTTATTTTTAAGTTGCACATATTACATTGATGTCCCGAGTCAGAAAGGGACACTCGTAGATATGTTTAAACCCTTCATACTCTGCTTTTGACTGTCCTTTACTTTAGTCAAAGAGTTTCCGCTTGTTGATCTATACCATCTTTGTTTTTTTTTTTCGTTTATTGTTTTATACACGAAGAATTCCGTCTTCTTTGAATTGCTTTACATTTATCATTCAAGGACTTTGTAACTTTCAATACAGTACGGATTTTGTTTATTCTATTCCTAAAGTCCGTACAGTGTTCTTCAGTTCCGAACTTCTACTTGTTAAGTATCTCGTGGAAGGTTTTATCATTGGTAATCATGCTTCTTATTCTTATCTTTGTGTATGAATGTAAAACATATCTGCTTATAGTGACTGCCGATAAAGATTATTTTCATTCACAGTTCTATTCTACCCCCTTCTCCAAACCCTTTAAAACAACAAGAAATTACAAACAAACAAACAAAACACAAAAACAAAAAATATGTAAACATGCTGCAAGTATTTCAAATTGAAATTATATAAATTTCAAGCTGGTGCTTTAAGGTACGGGAGCTCTGATAAACAAAAAGTTGTTCAAAAAGCTTGTCAAGATAGACGACGGTGATCTTAAAATATGCAAATAACATTTCTCAGCGTTCCATCGAAATGACGATACTGTCTCCGGGTTGTCAGTTCGTCCTTATATTTTCATGTGTTATGCATCTATAATGAGGGTCAAAATAAAGGTGCTGTACTTCTCCAGCACGGTATTATTTGTCCGTCTTTGCATGAAAAAGGCACAAATATTCTTTATAAAGCACAAAGGTGTCAGTATTCACCTCAAAAACTAACAAAATATTTGAATAGACTTATTAAGAAGGGATATAGTCACGATACTGTTGTCAGGTCATTAACGATTGCATATTTTGGTGTTAATATTGATTCACTTATAGGGTCTTTGCATCGGAACTATTCAAAAACCAGTTGTTGGCATGACACGGGTTATGTTTTTCTCATATATGTTATGATGGTATGATACTAAACCCCTAACGGGAAGGATTGTGCCTGATGTTCATATGATGAAATCATAATCTTTCAGTCAGTTTAATTGAAGTCTGGAGCTGGCATGTCAGTTAACTGCTAATAGTCTGTTGTTATTTGTGTATTATTGTCATTTTGTTTATTTTCTTTGGTTACATCTTCTGACATCAGACTCGAACTTCTCTTGAACTGAATTTTAATGTGCGTATTGTTATGCGTTTACTTTTCTACATTGGCTAGAGGTATAGGGGGAGGGTTGAGATCTCACAAACATGTTTAACCCCGCCGCATTTTTGCGCCTGTCCCAAGAATAGAGCCTCTGGCCTTTGTTAGTCTTGTATTATTTTAATTTTAGTTTCTTGTGTACAATTTTGAAATTAGTATGGCGTTCATTATCACTGATCTAGTATATATTTGTTTAGGGGCCAGCTGAAGGACGCCTCCGGGTGCGGGAATTTCTCGCTACATTGAAGACCTGTTGGTGACTTTCTGCTGTTGTTTTTTTCTATGGTCGGGTTGTTGTCTCTTTGGCACATTCCCCATTTCCATTCTCAATTGTAACATCATTTATACCTTTATTGTGAACGTTCTCATGTGCTATCACTCTTTTGTCTCTTGATTATATCCAGACCGAACATTCTCGAACTTTTATTCCTTTGGAGAAAACAAATTAACCCTTTCAGAAACGCCACTAAGGTTAATAATCCATTATCCACTGATTCTATTAACATCAATAAATGTTCACGTCGGTGCAGTGTCACTGGCAGCTTTGTACATTGCACTGGTGTTTTTTTTTTAAAGTATAGTCTTTTCAGAGACTCTGACCTATACATAAGGGTCTAACACTAAAAATGTCCGAGGATGCAATTATGTTAAGCTCTGGGTTTTTTTTTCTGCATGAGACTCAATTTTGAGCTAATATTCTTAATTAGAATTTGTGACAACTTGCAAATTTCAGCAATGATAAAGTTTTTTTACAAGACAAGTTGCTGAGTAACTTCAAGTAAGTACAGTAACAAGCACATGTTGCTGTCATTGAGAACTTAAAATTGTCTTTTAGTCTTTTAGATTTTACAAAACCGCTAACTAGTAGATAGGTCAAACACCGTAAAAAATATCTATTGACAATATCCTTAATTTTTTGCTTTATTTTATATCTTTAATTGTTGATTACTTTTGCTGATTATACTAGCTTCTTTTTATTTGTTATAGATTTCAAGAAAATGCCAGAATGGGTCAAATCCAAAAATGGATAAATTTAAGGTCATTTTTTGGACAGTTAAAAAATTATAACTTCTGTGCGTCCGAAGTCGTTTATTTGATTAATTTTCACCAGAAAAATCTTAAATACGGTAGCCAGGAATATGTAAATGTGTACAATATTACCTATTATGAGTCAAAGTAATATATGTTACAATGTAACTTGCTTAGGAAAGTTTGCAATTTAGTTCACGAATAATTGGAAAATTGATCAACGGTAAAAATAGTAGGTTATAAATCAGTGCAGTACCAAACACTGGCTTCCGAGCGGGTGATACTCTCAGGAATGAAGAAACCACAGACAGCGGTATCGACCAACTAAATATGCATTATACGTCAGACTCATCGGTGTTGCTCATATCACAATAGTATGAAAGCCAAACAAATACAAAGGTGAGAAGCTTGATAAACATGATAAAAGAATGAAACTTGGCTGGTTCCGCTGCCTGATCACTCTTTCAAATGGGTTCGTTTACAATCTTGGGAAACCGACAGACATTAAGGTATATGATTAGTACTACTGACCCCAGTAATTATTAACTAATAATACATTTCTTCGGATGACCAATGTCTTTATAATTCTTGTTTATTGTTATTTGGGATTTTTTTTGTAACTTATGAATTAGACCTCACAGTCAACAATGGTTAAATCAAAACTCATAATTTTCTTTTCTTTATTTTATTTAACATCACACCATATAAATATATATTACACGTTGAGTTATGAGGTCGAATTATCTTCATATAATCGTATTTCATGACTAATCTAACACTAACCAGTAATCATTCTTGCTTTTATCAATATGTGTAGTGTTTACAATACAATTTGATTATCTCGTCAGGACAAGGATAGATATCACATGAATGACCTGGTTATTAACTTTCAAAATGGCCGTCAATAATCACGAGTGTCAGTGTGTAAACATTGACATTATGGAAAATCAACGGCTGCTGCTGACAAAATAAGACGTCGGACCCAAGAACTACAAATCTTAGGTGAGAAATTATTTTATGTTGATCCATACAACCCTGATAAACAAATAATGTACAAATGATATGATCAAGTCAAATTAATATTAACACTATTGAATATGATTATAATTATTGGACACTCTTTTTAAAATGCTGGTGATAATTTGACAGACCATGATTCGAAAACATATAGGAAAATGCACTATTGCAGCTATGGATATAGTTGAGCGTGATAAACATTAACTTTGCAATATTCCATATCTTAGGTATCAAGTCAGGAGTTTTATAATTCAGTTGTTGTCGTTGGTTGTGTTTGCCGGATTTGTTTCTTCAATAAGCATAACACAGTTAATTTGTTTTCTTATTGAATTGCTTACAATTTCGTATTTTGGTTAAAGTAACAATTGAAGTCCATAGAATAAAGGCAACAGTAGTATACCGCTGTTCAAAACTCGTAAATCGATGGACAAAAAACAAAATCGGGATAACAACCTACAACCGAGGGAAACGCATTAAACATAACAGGAGAACAACGACAAAACATTAAAATGTAACACACACAGAAACGGACTAAGCATTAAACAAAATCCGATGAGAATAACTAATATAACATAAAAACCAAATACATGAATTTGGGTTAGAAAAGTACCGTGACACGTCTTATAGTAATGTGAATTCACACTCAAATATAAGAGAAAACAAACGACAGGAAGATTTTGAATGAGAAACCTAGAATATCAATTCAATTACATGTTCAATACAGTTTTCCAATAATCTTTGCTGCAGACAGGCGTGTAACCGAAATTATGGAAATTATGTGAATGAAAATTACATTTGTTTATTGAATTAACATATACGTGGACGGAAACTACTCGACAAATCGAGTCGTCCTTTACTCCGGTTGGTATGATAATTTGAGGATGCAAGAGTCTACCAGTAAAAGTCCGTGCATTTTAAAATTCACTTAATTTGCATTTAAACCTAAACAGAGAGGACGTTGAACATTTAATACCCATACCCTCCCACACTAATACATTGACTTCTGTTTGCTAATGTTCAGATTATTTTTCCAGATGCTCCAGTCTTCCGTCATTGTAACACGTTAAATTACAGTCACATAACCGAGCGGAAGTGACTTCATGTTATGCATACTATGAATAACTCAGCTTAAAGATGTTATACTTGTGAAACAATGCTGACTGGACCGTCCGTCAGTACCCCAGCTTCGGATCGACAAACTAGAGCACAATTTTGTTTTTAAATTGGTTATGTACTGTTGCTGTTAGTGTTTGGAATAGTTTTGATTATGATTAAATTTTGCCAAGACAATTCAATGTCAAAAGTGGAGCAGTTTTTTTTTATTTGTTGTAGTGAAATACAAATCAAGTCATTTGTGACGTCTGTATGTCAATACTGATATGTTTTTAATGTAATTTCCTTGTATTTCGGTTTCTTTCTTCTTCGCAGTTTCGTTAAGTATAGACCTTTGCATCTTTCGTCCATCGTTTTCATTTCGACTTCAGTTCTGTTAAGAACAGAACATTAAGACAAGAGAGGTTTTTTGGACTTCTATTCTTTTTTTTTTGTTTTTGTGACGAAAGACGCATTTTGAATGTAATTATCCTAGTTTATACGATTCTCAAAATCTTTCGTATTTTACCATCATTTTTTTTCTAGAATGTTGCTGTATAGAAAAAGTTTCTGAACCATGGGTTCAAAGTGTTAAATTGAAGCTATAATTACATGTGCCATTTCGAGAACGTCATCTTTAGTTGTTGTACCGGGTACCGTTTCGAAATATCATTCAATTTGCTACAAATGGACCCCTCAAATTCTAATAACTTTGATTCTGTCCTTTGTGTCCTGTTGTCTTTTCATCTTCATACGTCTTAACGTATCCAGGTATTTCTTTTTTATTGTATTCATATTTCAATTCATACTATTTTAAAAGTAAAAATTGGCCTTCATATTTATCGCATGTATTGTGATGAAATGGGCCTCGGTGCATCGTAGTTGACTATGATTGTCAGATTTCCTATCGAAGCTTGGTTGTTTTCTCCATGTACTCTGGCTTCCTCCACCAATAAAAAACAATCAATCAATCAATCAATTAGTGTGAGGAGGTGTATTTTACCAGCATTGTCAATCTCGTTTGGTTCTTACATTGTAGAATTATCTACAGTAATATCTTTAATCAAAATCTACCGGCGGACAGAGAGGTCTGAGCACAACCTATAACTGATTTAAAATTTGGATTTTTGAATCCTATTTAAAAGATTTAATATATATACGACTACTTTTATTTCATTTTTAAAGCTATGCATTTTCGACAAACCGAAATCTGGTTAACAAATTCATTACAGTTAATCGATCTTATCAAATATAAGCATGAATGATTGATACGTTCTTTGAAATTGTCAAATTTGCGTTATCATGAGGAATTCTATAATTAATGTAAACACTTAACTTCAAGTTGTTTTGATCACGATTTCATGTTGATAAAATGACAACGACTAGGTACATTAACAGGCGAACGGAAGCATACACCGGAAAACAATACACACTAGGACTAGTATTATGACTATTTCAATCGGACATACATCTGATATTGTTGTATTTGTAAGTCTAAAAAAGGACATGAAACTAGATCATGCAGAAAGCCCGTTACACTTATTTCACTGTCTAAGAAACCAAAATAACTGTTGCAATTGTCACGTAATGTATTGTTCAGAAAATATAAGTTTACAAGGAAACAAGTTTTGGTGAATGCATTGACAAATATATTAAACTCTTTCGGATTTCGCTGGTTTTTTTTACATACTGCATTCCAAGTCAGTGATCATTTTAAACTAATGGTTGTTGCAAAACATGCATACTCAAACAGTATTTGTTAAGACTTTGGATTCTCGAAAATTAATAAATGTGTCAGGCAGAGTGATAAACACGTGTAACTCACAGACTGTGATATCAATTTTCGTGGATTGTTGAAAAATTGCATATTCGTGGATATCTGATTTCGTCGTTTTGCCAATCTTTATATCAAAACCTATTGAAAATATGTTATTCGTTGAACATTTAAATTCCCGGTTTGCCTGTTCCCACGAAACCCACGTTTCTTTTCGTATGTATTTATTTTAGATGCTAA
Organism: Mytilus edulis; assembly: GCA_019925275.1. Classification (NCBI taxonomy): domain Eukaryota; kingdom Metazoa; phylum Mollusca; class Bivalvia; order Mytilida; family Mytilidae; genus Mytilus; species Mytilus edulis. The sequence goes on from CM034351.1 coordinate 36,414,582, forward strand.
CTTATTAACTATCGTGTTTATCTCTAATGGTCCTATAAGCGTTAACAAATAAATTTAGATATTTGTCTTGGTCTGTTAATTTCATACTATATACTGTTAATCATCGTTTTACCTGTATGAGAAAGTTTTTCGTGGATTGGACCAAGTCCAAATCGAATGATGACCTTTGCATGTTTGTTTAATTTTCAATGTTGACATTCTTTTCCTTTAAATAAATGAATTCACGGACAACTCATGCGATTTTTTATATTTTATATTTATTTTTGTACCTTTAGTTTGCGGCCAAATTCTAGCTACATAATAATCGATTACTTTGGAACATCTCTGATCTAGCTGCATATATACACAAATACCAGGCATAACTTTACAGCCAGTTAAAAAATACATTGAAGTCCTCGCTAAATAAAAAACAAACATTGAAAGATAAGTTTTCAGTGATTACAAAGGGGTTATTATCTTTACAGTAGATTTAAAATAACATATTTTCTAAATTAAAGGATGGTAACTCATTTTCTCTACTGTCTCCGGTATATTACAAATAACAACACAATAAATTTGTTTTGTGACTAACATTATTTAAACTTTTGTTTGTTAGAATGTCATACAAAGTGGCAATTGTTATAAAAGTCTAAGTCAACGACGGTAAAATTGAAACAATTGAAATGTGTTTCTTTCTTTGATTTGAATGCATATCATGACATTTGATGCATTAGATTTTGATGTCAAATACTTTGCCAACTAAAATCATTTAAATAACCAAACTAACAAAAACATGTTTAAAGTTTGATCTTATCAAGATGTGTATTCTTTACTATTTTACTTGATTGGTTATTTAGATCAGTATACATACACATATTACCTGGTTATTGAGGTTTAAAATCTTCCAAAATGGCCGCGATAGTGTGTTTGTAAAGCATGAAGTTATGATAAATAAATTATGTGCTCCTCCCGACAAAAGAAGAGGTTGTCGCAAAAACTGAATGTCTAAGGTATTTTACAGAAAATAATTCTTATAAGCGTGTACTTCTATAAAAGACGGACCGTTTAACAGACGTTTCAACAAGTACAAGTCGTGTGTTCAAAGTCAGTAGCATGGCGTCAGTATATGATAAACAAAATATGTTGCATTTGATAAAACAATTAAGTGATTATAAAAGCAAGTATAGATGAGTATATATGGAAAATGTCATTCGATATGTGTGTTTTTAAATATAACGGAAAGACAACTCCAATAATGTATGATAAATAAAAAAGCACATATAGATCATTTTGTCATTGTTTGTAGCGGTTGTGTAGTGTTAATCCACGGATACACCAGACTACTCAGTATACGTTCTCTTGCAAGACGAAAACAGGGCAACTATCTATGAGTCTGCAAGATGAAAGCTCTAATTATTTTATCACTGTATAAAAAGAAATAGCAACTACCTGATTTACATGCTTATTCCCTAAATTGATTTTAAGCTTTAAAGGATCATGATTAAATTTCATTTTACGCATGTACATGTAACTGTTACAGAGGCCTTTACCTCACCATGTTCTCAAATTATTTTAAATCTTTTTTTCTTCAAATTAACAGGGCTTTCTGTATGTGCATGTCTGAAAACAATACACTATAAACTTAACTATGAAAGTCTTACTTACAAAGATTATGATTCTTTAAGTTTTATTTGAGAAGAATGTGAAACAGAAAGGGATTTGACACTACTGCAAATGTATAACAGCAGTCGGTCTGTAGATTTACCTACTGCTCAACAATTATTTACATTGTTGTGTCAATAGAAAATTGATGATGCATTTATTTTTTTTATCTGTTTCTAATCAGAGGAAAAACTGTAATGCCCGATGATGGATATAATAATCATTTGCTTTCAATCGAATGACAAATATACATCATTTGTTTTCTACTAATCCCGTATTGTTATATCCTTGTTATTTTAGACGAAGCACTTAAAATAATTTCATTTTTTTAGGTTAATAATAGTAGAAGCAATTTTTTTAAAAGATTTTTGGAGCATTACAGATATGACGTATCTGGTGGCATTTATAATTTTAACTAGATGTCTACTAGTACAAGGTGAGTACATGAAACTAACTACATATTGTAAACTCAATTGAATACCGATTTAAAGTAAATTACCGAAACAAAATATTGTTAATAAGTAGAGAAGAGAATAACAATGAGATAAGAAACCTACAAAGAGCAAAATGTACGAATCAAGACGAACTAAAGCTTTGGCTAGCAATTCCTAACATAGGACAAGTGCAACATTGCGCCAGTATTAAAAATGTTTTATGAGATGATTTCAATCCGTTTCCATAATTTCTAATCAATGTATAATAAGGTATGAATGATTGACATAAGCCCATTATCAAGGTCAAGGAAAATAACACGTTTGCTGCGACTGAAGGGTTTGTTAGGTCTTTAGCTTACATCAATTATCCAGGCCAATACATTTACAATGATATTATATTGCCGTAAAGAGCATCGAATAGGAGTTCGATTTGTTTGTATTAAGAACATACTCGTGACCTTTTGACGATGAGTTTATTAACGCAAAATACGCATTATTATGCTTTACTTCTTGCCGACTAGTTCCTTTATTGAAATCAGGCAATCGATATATAGGAGTCTTTCAGAAATAATAAAAAGCTCAGAACAGTTTGCAGAACACATTATAAATTGGAATTTTCACATGAATGTAAATAAATTGATTCTAGTTTTGACACACACACAAGTTTGTTGGTCTTATTTACATTAAGTAAGCTGTTGAAGATAAGTAATTTGTTAAAGTCATTATTGTTTGTATACCTTTCATATACCCAACATTGTAGCCATTTTCTCAAGCAAGAAAACAAAATATATTGTAGGTATTTTAGAATGGAAAGTTGTTAAAACAGTAACAGATTATGGACAAAATGTGACATTATTTTGCAATGTGTCAAACTGCTGTCCACAATTTGCAGGATGGAATAAGTACACTCCAAACGAAAATATAATAGTTATAGATGTCAAAACATGGGTACCTTCTAAAAAATATGATGGAAAGGTTTTAAAGGATGGATACACATTAGTTATACAAAATCTGACAAAAGAAGATTTGAATGTGTCATATGCTTGTGTGTATGGCTCTATATTTGGCGATCAACAAACTCTACTGGAAGAGAATGTTTTTAATTGTAAGTACTAGCTACCACTGAGTAAATATGCACATGTAATTTGGTAAACGTAATGTGATATCAATACATAAGAATGTCGTTTGGGTTGAAATATAATTGAACAAACGTAGATATGTTTATTTGTAAAAGCAACAGTAACTGTCTCATTGGTGTATTTTACCCCTCATATTTCTTTCCCACACAGCCACATTGTATCTCATATATACTGTCTATCCCAAGTTAAGAGCCAATATTTCAATGTTGTTGTTGGTCGTTGCTTCATATCATATTTGTTTTTCGTTCTTTATTCTGTACATAAATCAGGTCGTTAGTTTTACACGCTGATATTGTTTTACATTTGTTATTTCTGGGTCTTTTCTATCAGACTATATGGTACTGGTATGTATTCTGCTCATTGTTGAAAGTTGTACAGTGACCTCTAGTTTTGTTTAATCATTTGGTTTCCTGTGGAGAGTTGTCTCATTGGCAAACATACCACATTTTCTTTTTTTATTTTTACTTGATACGTCCATTGAGAAATAATTGTTATGGAAGTTTTCGTAAGTTATTTCTTTAACAGTTGTTTTACAATAGTCGCCCGTTACATCTTAATAATACACGGCATATGGTTATACAAATCGTGTATTTGGTACGCAAAACGCGTGTTTCAATTTCAAAAGACAGATTCGTGATGAATCAAAAATGTTTCATGGACAAATAGACGAATATTTATAGACGGTGGTGTGGTTAAAAAGATAACAATAACTTCACTAGCAAAATTACAATATGAGATTATCAGAAAGTATTTCACAAGGATGCATCACAGTATCTTGGACAGTAAAACATTAAGAATGGATATGTATTGTAAAAGAAAATCAGCGAGACAAGATTTTGAAACATATCATCAGTCGACGGCTATGCACATTAGTTTAATTATCCTTAAAGTATTGTTTTACCTATTTATACTTTTACTTTCTATGATCATGTTTACTAATATTAGAAGGTGAGAAACTGAACATCAAATGACCAGCACGATGTTTACATAAGAGAATAAATCTGAATTAATCAGTCGACTCCGTATTGGTGTCTCTGCCACACAACGATAATGGTTTACTAATTGTTAGGCTTTTGTAATTCAGTTTTAAGTATTTTAGGAGAAAGTACTAAACAAAGCCAGGAAAAGATCATAGACCTTAACACGAGGAAGTTACGTAATATAATTAAAATGATTTCATCAATTCATTCAAATAAAAAATAAAAAATGGCTGATGCTGTTAGATATCATTTTGAAGTTGCATATTAACACCAAATGAAGGATTTGTAGTCTTTAAAACTTCAACTTATGTTGATTCATTTTACATGTTATTATATATTCTATTAAGACATAAGTACTACTCAACAAAATAGTCCAGTTGATGACACAACCTTTTCTGCTAGAAAAATGTAAGTTTTTTTATACTTTAATTCAAAAGCTTAGAGTAACTTCCGTCTGTATACTGTAATCTTTACATTAACTTTTCTTCGCTCCTATATCGATTGTATATTATTTATATAACCACTGTTTTCATCTATACCTTCCACCTCACGTTCCCCCATTGTATTACGGAAGGATATGTCAGCTTGACAAAAATAACAAATCCTTGACGTCGCTGTCATTAATTCTTTTAAACATCACCTGAACCTAATGTTTGAGATTCTTTACAACACTAATAAGGTGGACATGTAACTGGTAAAAAAAACATAAATCGGCAAATAATTGTTCTCATGAACAATCAGAAAATTTTTCATAGTGATACTTCATTGTAGCTCGGACGGTCAAATATAAGACAACATTTTCAAACAAATCTATAGGACCAACATGTTTATGAAATTAATGACAAAAAATCAGAAGTATTAATCACATTAGCAATAGCAATCGTGACTTAGGAGTGTGTCAATATAAGCGTACGATTGATCTAAAACGAATTAAATAGTTTCGTTTATATATGTTGTGTACAAATTATAACTTGTATTTTGACTTTTTACAAATTATAATTTGTACAAAAAGTGCCTGTACAAAATAAGGCTTAATTTCACTTATATAACTATGATTTTTTGTTTGCTTATTTTCTTTATCAATATAAATAAGTTAGTCAAGAACCATGCATCAATTTGTAGATCTAAAAGTTTAGATAAGAACTGTCAACTTTCTCTATTAAATATTGAGTACTACCAGCAACATCGATTAATTATGCACGTTATACAATTTTTAAGCATTGTCGACTCATAATGTATTGTTATTGTATGTTTACTGATTTCAGTGCTGGTATCATACTTGGAGTTTCCGCATCAGTGTCATTTGGTATTGTCATTGTTTGTTTTTGGAAACGTAGGAAAAAAAGACCCCAAAACATCAGAATCAGCATAAAAGGTAATTTGATATTCAACACAGTCTGGGTTTCAAAAGGCGTTGGCTCACTTTATCATTTAAGTAAAAAAAACAATTAAGAAATGACTGTAATATTTTTATGCCCCACCTACAATAGTAGAGGGGCATTATGTTTTCTGGTCTGTGCCCCCGTTCGTCCATCCGTCTGTGCCTCCGTTCGTCCGTCCGTCTGTGCGTCCGTTCGCTTCAGATTAAAGTTTTTGGTCAAGGTTGTTTTTGAAGAAGTTGAAGTCCAATCAACTTGAAACTTAGTACACATGTTCCCCATGATATGATCTTTCTAATTGTAATGCCAAATTATAGTTGTGACCCCAATTTCATGGTCCGCTGAACATAGAAAATGATAGTGCGAACTTCAGGTTAAAGTTTTTGGTCAAGGTAGTTTTTGATGAAGTAAAAGTTACATGAACTTGAAACTTAGTACACATATTCCCTATGATATGATTTTTCTAATTTTAATTCCAAATTAAAGTTTTGATCCCAATTTTCACGGTCCACTGAACATAGAAAATGATAGTGCGAGTGGGGCATCCGTGTACTATGGACACATTCTTGTTTTGTCTATGAAGAGATAACATCAACAATGTGGTGTATGCCCAGCGTAGCTGATTTTTTTAAAGTGTGCACCACATTTGTGTGTCATTTCGAAGAGACAGAAAACATATAACAGTTGTTCCTTATAATTTAATTGTAAATTTCAGTTAAGCTTGGGTTAATCATGAAACAACTTTGTTGACGTCACGGTCACATGACAGAATTATGTATATGACCTGATAGACAAAACGCTGTCAGCAAATCAAAAGACGGGTAACATCCAAAATTAAATTATTAAATCATAATGTAATTCTTTCTGATACGATTTATCAGTTATGTTAAAACCGTTATATAGTTTAAAATATATAAGGGTCAAACAACGGAAAACAGCTATAATAAAATCCTGCAAATCATCGGCAATAAGATAATTACAGACTGAAACATTATTAGTCTCAAATAGCGTTAAAAGCATACAAGTTAGATGAAATGTGAGGGAACAAAAAGAATAACAAGATAATAATTGTATTTGTTTTGGAACCACAACATCATACGGTTATCGGTAATGACAGATTTACTAAAATGAAAATGTTATTGAAAAAATAGAACGATTATATGTTAACAGTTTCACCTTCCTAGGTTTTGTGATTTAAATCACTCAAGATATGTAAGTTGAATCAATTGATGTGTATAAGCCCATGTTTTGAGGTCCATAAATTTTTGCTAGATGTCTCGTACTAGTGTATGGTAGTGTTATCATAAAATACAGAAGTTTTCGTCTAAATTTTCAGATTCAGATGAAGAGGTGCTATTAATAAGTAAGTAATTTCCTTTGCAAATATAAATGGTGAATTACTATGTTATACTTCTATTACTTCGATTATTCTTTAATCGTTGTTTTATTTTACTTACCAAAAATCAGAAGAAACTATATATTGATAAACAAATAAGATCTTAAATTGTAGTTTTTCATGTTTTTGTTGCTCTTTCTTCGAGTGGGGGTCATTGACTTCGTCAAAGTCAAAACCGGTTAATAATACGGCCAATGATGTTATGATGGTTATCAATGAAGTACACAATACTGTTTGCCTCTGAATTTATTGAAGCTTTTACTGACTCGATTTTTTAATGCCTAAATAGAAACGGTAGAAATATTTTGATTTTGAAGATGCTTTCAATATTTTCTGGTCACAGGATTTATTAAAATACTGAATCTTAATTTGTTGAATAATTCGATACCGGGTTTTGTCTTCATAATTATATTGTTTAAACTGCATTTCAAACTACAAATAGATATAGGAAGATGTGGTGTGAGTGCCAATGAGACAACTCTTCATCCAAATAACAATTTATAAAAGTTCTTTAAGATTTTTTTACAGCCACAAATGAATAGATGAAATTGGAAAATCGGGTCAAAATGTTGGTTTTAATTTGATACTTTATAAACCATGAATTAAATGTGTTCTTAATATTGTTTGCTAATGCTTGGTATGAAAATGAATACCTACGGTGGTTGTGGCTCATGTCGCAATAGCAATTGATAGACTGCTATCAGTTTTATAAATCTTTGCATCTGTATATCTCATAATGAATGCTATAATAGCGTACTTTTAAGATAAAAGAAGCATTTTGATCCTTCTGTTGAATATCTTGAGCGTGAACTATACATTGTAACTTACTATGATTATAATGTAGTTGATAATATGCATTTCATATATATGTGTATGCTACTAATAAGGTTTGAATTGTCATGTCAAATATATAATATGATGCTAAGGATTTAATGTAAACTAGTATGACAAAACAAATAGAACCATTCAAGTTGTTAAAACTTTTTCAATGTAGTGTTTTTTTTTAAACTTGTCATTTCTTTAACAGATCCTTTTCTGGAAGAACCTAATGATATTCACTGCATAGAAGGTGAAGATGCAATTTTAACATGCAAACTTCGGCCGAACATTCCAACACTTAAATGGTTAAAAAATGGCAAAGGAATAACTCAGATTGAACGGTGTATAATGTCAACGGTCGATACACAACACACACTTACAATAAAGAACACCACAGAAAGTGACAGTGGAGACTATTATGTGCAAGTTGGAAAATTTTCCAAAAAAATACAACTCAATTTTACAGGTATATAAACTATTCATAAAACTAAAATTTGAGCTTTACCTCAATTCCGAAATAGTTGCGCTGGCAACTGAAATGACATGGTCTTAATATACTGAAGTTATTGATCATGGTGTTTTTGACACATACCAACATTGATAGTTTTAAACTTACATTTTGCTTAACCAAATAACATTTCTGTTTAAGACACTTAAATATAGTGCAAATCTACAAAAATTGCAGATCAAGATCTTCTAATAAAGAGTTAAAACAAGGCTAAGCAAAGCAAAGCAGATATTTTACTACTCAATCAATTATGTAAAACTTCAATTGTTGGTAACATATCACTTTTATATTTTTTTATATTACTTTTGTCATTTTCATGATATATCAATAACAGTTTTTTTTATAAAAGTCCAGATGTTAATATAATATATATCATATCAATACTGAAAATCGTACGGTTCGTGTGGATAAAAGACTATTATCACCAGGGCAACAGTACTCATCAAATAGCACATTGACATCATTCAATAAAGAATTGGAATTTATTGCATCAGATATGATTGCAACTAACTATTTCGAAATAATACATAAAATGCACGACAGAATGAAAATAAATTAGACTGATCATCTTAACCATGAACAAAGAAAGTAAGACCATAAAGAAATAATGCATGGTAGCAGTAGATTTGTTTTCATTTCATCATGGGTTGGGCATCTATATTCGATAATTTTACCCTGAGTGTTAGCGTCATCTCAAGATGACTAATATAAATATCTAATTCAAAAGTGAAAATAACCTATAGCTGATTTTTCTGCTGAGATCATGACCCGCAATTATATATTATTAATGTTATACATTTTATAAATATCTTCTAGCAATTTTAGAACACTATTTGATTGATGAAAATAAAGATAGATTGATGCATAGCATTTAATTTAAACATATTTGAGCAATCAAGTTAAACCATTCAATTATTTCAGTCTTTAGTTATCAATGTAGTGTTTTGAGAACATGATTGACTTTTTGTCGTCTCTACTTTTTTATTCTTTTGTGTTTTTCTTTTCAACTTATGCATGTTCTTTCTGTAATATTTTATATTCTTTTTTTGTTTGCCTGAAGAAATCGCATCTGTAGGTTTGATACTTTACAGAAACATTATTAATAAATGCACATAAAATATCAAAAATGTTACTCTCAAAAAGAAGATATTTGATAATTGCAAGAAACAACTCTTATCAAGAGACAAAATGACAAGGAAATAAACAGCTATAGGTAATCAAACGGCCTTGAACAATCACCAAAGCCCATATCTCATAATCAGCTATAAAAGGGCCCGCTATGAAAACTATAGAACCATTTAAACTAAACAGCTGTAAATTTGTTATGCTTTTTACTCTCGTTCTTTCAATGTATGTTATAGTTTTTAAACAATTTTGTTATAGATCCTTTTCTGGAAGAACCCATTGATATTCAATGCATAGAAGGTGAAGATGCAATTCTAACATGCAAACTTCGGCCGAACATTCCAACACTTAAATGGTTGAACAGTGGCAAAGAAATAACTCAGATTGAAAGGTGTATAATGTCAACAGTCGATACAGAACACACACTTACAATAAAGAACACCACAGAAAGTGACAGTGGAGACTATTATGTGCAAGTTGGAACATTTTCCAAGAAAATACAACTCAATATTACAGGTATATAAACTATTTATAAAATTAACATTTGAGCTTTAAATCAATTCCGCAATAGTTGCGCCGGCAATTGAAATGACATGGTCTTAATATACTGAAGTTATTGATCATTGTGTTTTTGACACACACCAACATTGATAGATTTAAATTTACATTTTGCTTAACAAAATAACATTTCTGTTAAAGAATTCTTGAATCTAGTGAAAAACTGCAAAAATTGCAGATCTCGATCTTCTAATTTAGATAAAAAGTTAAAACAAGGCTAAGCAAAGCAAAGCAGATATTTTACTACTCACTTGATTATGTAAAACTTCAATTGTTGGTAACATATCACTTTTATATAACTTTTGTGAATCACATGATATATCAATAACATTTTTTTTATAAATGTCAAGACGTTATTAAAAATTGTATCATAACAATACTGAAAATCGTACGATTCGTGTGGGTAAAAGACTTTTATCACCAGGGCAATAGTACTCATCAAAGAGCACATTGACATTATTCAATATAGAATTGGAGTTCATTGCATCAGATATGATTAAAATCATCTATTTCGAAATAATACATAGAATGCACGACATAATGAAAATAAATTATCTAAGACTAATCATATTAACCGTGAGAAAAGAAAGTAAGACCATTAAGAAATGATGAATGGTAGCAGTAGACTTTTTTTCATTTAACCATTGGTTGGGCATTTTTATTCGATAATTTAACCCTGAGCGTTAGTGTCATCTAGGGATGACTAATATAAATATCTAATTCAAAGGTGAAAATAACCTATAGGTGATTTTTCTGCTGAGATCTTGACCCGCAATTATATATTATTAATGTTATACATTTTATAAATATCTGTTAGCAATTTTCGAACACTATTTGATTGATGAAAATAAAGATAGATTGATGCATAGCATTTAATTCAAACATATTTGAGCAATCAAGTTAAACCATTCAATTATTTCACTCTTTAGTTATCAATGTAGTGTTTTGAGAACATGATTGACTTTTTGTCAACTCAACTTTTTTATTCTTTTGTGTTTTTCTTTTCAACTTATGCATGTTCTTTCTGTAATACTTTGTATTTCTTTTTTTTTTTTTTTGCCTGAAGAAATCGTATCTGTAGGTTTTATACTTTACAGAAACATTATTGATAAATGCACATAAAATATCAAAAAAAATCCTCTAAAAAAGAAGATATATGATATGTAGGAAACAACTTTTAACAAGAGACAAAATGACAAAGAAATAAACAGCTATAGGTTATAAAACGGCCTTGAACAATCACCAAAGCCCATATCTCATAATCAGCTATTAAAGGGCCCGCTATGAAAACTATAGAACCATTTAAACTAAACAGCTGTAAATGTGTTATGCTTTTTACTCTCGTTCTTTCAATGTATGTTATAGTTTTTAAACAATTTTGTTATAGATCCTTTTCTGGAAGAACCCATTGATATTCAATGCATAGAAGGTGAAGATGCAATTCTAACATGCAAACTTCCGCCGAACATTCCAACACTTAAATGGTTGAACAGTGGCAAAGAAATAACTCAGATTGAAAGGTGTATAATGTCAACAGTCGATACAGAACACACACTTACAATAAAGAACACCACAGAAAGTGACAGTGGAGACTATTATGTGCAAGTTGGAACATTTTCCAAGAAAATACAACTCAATATTACAGGTATATAAACTATTTAAGAAATTAACATTTGAGCTTTAAATCAATTCCGCAATAGTTGCGCCAGCAACTGAAATGACATGGTCTTAATATACTGCAGTTATTGATCATTGTGTTTTTGACACACACCAACATTGATAGATTTAAATTTACATTTTGCTTAACAAAATAACATTTCTGTTAAAGAATTCTTGAATCTAGTAAAAAACTGCAAAAATTGCAGATCTCGATCTTCTAATTTAGATAAAAAGTTAAAACAAGGTTAAGCAAATCAAAGCAGATATTTTACTACTCACTTGATTATGTAAAACTTCAATTGTTGGTAACATATCAATTTTATATAACTTTTGTGAATCACATGATATATCAATAACATTTTTTTTATAAATGTCAAGACGTTATTAAAAATTGTATCATAACAATACTGAAAATCGTACGATTCGTGTGGGTAAAAGACTTTTATAACCAGGGCAACAGTACTCATCAAAGAGCACATTGACATTATTCAATATAGAATTGGAGTTCATTGCATCAGATATGATTAAAATCATCTTTTTCGAAATAATACATAGAATGCACGACATAATGAAAATAAATTATCTAAGACTAATCATATTAACCGTGAGAAAAGAAAGTAAGACCATTAAGAAATGATGAATGGTAGCAGTAGACTTTTTTTCATTTAACCATTGGTTGGGCATTTTTATTCGATAATTTAACCCTGAGCGTTAGTGTCATCTAGGGATGACTAATATAAATATCTAATTCAAAAGTGAAAATAACCTATAGGTGATTTTTCTGCTGATATCTTGACCGCAATTATATATTATTAATGTTATACATTTTATAAATATCTGTTAGCAATTTTAGAACACTATATGATTGATGAAAATAAAGATAGATTGATGCATAGCATTTAATTCAAACATATTTGAGCAATCAAGTTAAACCATTCAATTATTTCAGTCTTTAGTTATCAATGTAGTGTTTTGAGAACATGATTGACTTTTTGTCAACTCAACTTTTTTATTCTTTTGTGTTTTTCTTTTCAACTTATGCATGTTCTTTCTGTAATACTTTATATTTCTTTTTTTTTTGCCTGAAGAAATCGCATCTGTAGGTTTGATACTTTACAGAAACATTATTGATGAATGCACATAAAATATCAAAAAAAAATCCTCTAAAAAAGAAGATATATGATATGTAGGAAACAACTTTTAACAAGAGACAAAATGACAAATAAATAAACAGCTATAGGTAATAAAACGGCCTTGAACAAACACCAAAGCCCATACCTCATAATCAGCTATAAAAGGGCCCGCTATGAAAAATATCGAACCATTTAAACTAAACAGCTGTAAATTTGTTATGCTTTTTCTCTCGTTTTTTCCATGTATGTTATAGTTTTTAAACAATTTTGTTATAGATCCTTTTCTGGAAGAACCCATTGATATTCAATGCATAGAAGGTGAAGATGCAATTTTAACATGCAAACTTCGGCCGAACATTCCAACACTTAAATGGTTGAAAAATGGCAAAGAAATAACTCAGATTGAAAGGTGTATAATGTCAACGGTCGATACACATCACACACTTACAATAAAGAACACCACAGAAAGTGACAGTGGAGACTATTATCTGCAAGTTGGAAAGTTTTCCAAAAAAATACAACTCAATGTTACAGGTATATAAACTATTCATAAAACTAAAATTTGAGCGTTAACTCAATTCCGCAATAGTTGCACTGGCAACTGAAATGACATGGTCTTAATATACTGAAGTAATTGATCATTGTTTTTTGACACACACCAACATTGATTGTTTTAAATTTACATTTTGCCTAACAAAATAACATTTATGTTTAAGAATTCTTGAATCTAGTGCAAAACTGCAAAAATTGCAGATCTCGATCTTCTAATAAAGATAACGAGTAAAAACAAGGTTTAGCAAAGCAAAGCAGATATTTTACTACTCAATTGATTATGTAAAATTTCAATTGTTGGTAGCATATCAATTTTATATAACTTTTGTGAATCACCTGATATATCAAAAACATTTTTTATAAATATCAAGACGTTATTTAAAATTTTATCATGACAATACTGAAGATTTGTGTGGGTAAAAGACTTTTATCACCAGGGCAACAGTACTCATCAAATAGCACATTGACATTATTCAATATAGAATTGGAATTCATTGCATCAGATATGATTAAAACTAACTATTTCGAAATAATACATAAAATGCACGACAGAATAAAAATAAATTAGACTGATCATCTTAACCATGAACAAAGAAAGTAAGACCGTGAAGAAATAATGCATGGTAGCAGTAGATTTGTTTTCATTTCATCATGGGTTGGGCATTTATATTCGATAATTTTACTCTGAGCGTTAGCGTCATCTCAGGATTATTAATATAAATATCTAATTCAAAAGTGAAAATAACCTATAGTTGGATTTTTTCTGCTGAGATCATGACCCGCAACTATATATTATTAAAAAATATACATTTTATAAATATCTTCTAGCAATTTTAGAACACTATTTGATTGATGAAAATTAAGATAGATTGATGCAAAGGATTTATGTCAAACATATTTGAGCAATGAAGTTAAACCATTCAATTAGTTCAGTCTTTAGTTTATCAATGTTACACAGTGTTTTGAGAACATGATTGACTTTTTGTCGCCTCTACTATTTTTTTTCATTTGTGTTTTTCTTTTCAACTTATGCATGTTCTTTCTGTAATACTTTATTATATTCTTTTTTTTTGCCTGAAGAAATTGCATCTGTAGGTTTAATACTTCACAGAATCATTTTTGATAGATGTACATAAAATATGAAAATGTGACCTCTCAAAAAGGAGATATTTGATAATTGCTAGAAACCACTCATAATAAGATACAAGTTGACAACTATCAAAAATATACATTTAATAAATATCTGTTAGCAACATTTAATAATTATCTGTTAGCAACTTTAGAGCACTATTTGATTGATGAACATTAAGATAGATTGATTCGAAGCATTTAATTCAAACATATTTGAGCAATCAAGTTAAACCATTCAATTATTGTAGTCTTTCGTTTTTAATGTAGTGTTCGGAGAACATAATTAATAAATGGAAATACAATAACAAAATTGAAAATCTAAAAAAGAAGATGTGTGATAATTTTAAGATATAATTTTGGGTTTTACCTTTGGTTCCTTTTTTTTCCTCCAAAATATTTTCATAAAATGGTAAGTCTTAATCATATTATCAGTTTTAACATGTATATGTTGTCATACATCAAATAGAAACATCTTCTGTGACTTTTCCATATAAAAGTATCTATTTTAAATAAATCTTTTTCATATCCATGATATATCAATAACATAGTTTTTTTTTTACAATAAGAGTCCAGAACACTGTTTAAATATTTTTATTCTTGGCAATACTGCAAGACTTGCAGTTCTAGTAGCACAAAGGATTTGTATGCCCTAGGCAACAGTTATATTCAGCTAAACAAACATTATTCAATATAAATTTAGATATGATCAGAAGCAACGATTTTGAGATAATACATAAAATGCACAGAAGACAAACATCACATTAGCCTTTTTCAATTGATTTGTATAGTTCGTTCTTACATGTATGTTGTGCTTTTACACAATTGTCCTAGGTTAATACGTTAAACCCCGCAACATTCTGTATGTATGTGCCTGTCCCCAGTCAGGAACATGTAATTCGGTGATTGTCGGTTTTTTTATGTGTTTAAAAATTTGTTTTTCGTTATTTTTTTGTACATGAAATAGGCCGTTAGTTTTCTCGTTTGAATTGTTTCACATTTGTCATTTCGGGGCCTTTTATAGATGACAATGTGGTGTGGGCTTTCGTTATTGTTGAAGGCCGTACGGTGACCTATAGTTGTTAATTTCTATGTCATATGGTCTCTGGTGGAGAGTTGTCTCATTAGCAATCATACTACATCTTGTTTTTAATAAGCTGATCAAATGATGGCTTAGTAGACAATTACCTATCAATGAGTGCATGTTTATGTGAATTTAAGCGTTCATCTTGCTAATATTCAATTAAATAAAGCTGTCCTAAAATGAAAGTATATAACGAAATCATATATTATCAGATAAATGATTCGGATGCAAAATTATGCCTTTTAAATGTTAGCAACCTTTCCAAAATATATAATAAGGACATATTATGTTTTCTTGGTGTAGCTGCTCTTTGGTGTATCTCTTCATGTCAATTAACGGACGTATCTTAAGGTATACTTTAAAGAAAAAGCCATTATCTAATACCATAAAAACCATTATTGATCGAAAGAAACTACCTGGTCAAATTGTAAAGAATGTCAAACTTGACCAATTATCTATGTTCACCTGAATTACCAGATAACTTCATAGAGTTTATCTGCTGCAACTAATTGATGACTTTTACCATTGCACATTTTCAACGGTTTACCTATGATCACGACAACCATTCGAAACTGTCAAAAAATCAACAAATAGCAGCATTATGACAAGCACATTTATACAAGATATACTAAATGGAAGTAAAGCTGTTTCAATCAATGTATTGACCCCATGTGGTATTTTTCATAAATGACACCATGCATATATAGATAATTTTAGTGTATCCGATTATAGTAGTATTGTTGATCAATTCAAAATAACCTATAAACCTCATTCAGACTTGCAGTGGAGATAAGGACTTTAAAATTAAAAAAAAAATGTTTTTGTTGATTTTTTTTTATCTTGACAAAGTTTCTGCCATTGAAGAATATAAAAGCATAAGTAAATGACTAGAAAAATATTTGACAAATAAATAACATTCAGAGTACATGTAAATGATGTATATGAAACCAAATAGAGTCATTAGTAAATTAGGTTTTAATTTTTTATGCTTATGTTTAATTATGTCAATAACTATCAGCGTATACACATTTAGTTGTTAAATAAAGTCTGTGATTTGTCATTGTTTGTTTATTTGCGCTGACAAAAACAACTTAACTCTACCTGAACCCTCAGTTGGTATGCATGTGTGTCTATTTGTTACCTTTTTGCTTATAGAACTTCAAATGGAGATTAGCAAGGACGAAAGAAACACTTATATGGAGGCAATAGAATCCGGAATAGAGACCAGACAATATGTAAGAGTTCAGGTCATTGGCAAAGATCGTGTTGGAAAGACAAGTCTTGTGCGTAGACTACTTTATCTAGAAGACGGCAGTTATGATGGAAAAAGCACGGATGGAATTGAAATTAATAGAAAATGTCAGATAAGAAGATATGATGGAGCTTGGTTTGTTGGTGAAGGTAAGAAGTAAATTAGCAAAATAACGAACTCTAAGAAAAATTGTAAACGGAAGTCCATTTAATCAAATGGCAAAATCAAAAGCTCAAACATATCAAACGAATTGACAGCAACTGTTATATTCCTGACTTGGTACGGGCATTTTCTTATTTACTAAATGGTTGACAAAACCTGGTTTTCTAGCTAGACTAACCTATCATTTGTATGACAGCCGCTTAACATTCACTTCCAGTGACAGCGACTTGTACCCAAAATAAACGAATAAAAGGTAAAAATGTCAACAATAACAACACTTTTAGTCTTGATTAATTGTGATTGTAAGCTAATAAGGTAATAACTTGTATAAATCAGTATTCTACCTTGGCCTATTTGATGTTCTCAACAAATCTTTTCCCTTTTATCACATAATACAAATAATTTATGACTAAGACCAAAAGTAATAAACTTTCAACATATGTGTACTTTTTGTAAACCAAATATATGACCAAACTTTAAAAAACAGTCAAAACATACATGTAGGTTTAAAGATGCAAAACAGTTTAAAAACTAAATTATGATGAAATAATTAACTTGTGGCATGACAGTAAATCTTCTAACAATTCGGAGTTTTCAGAGACGAAAAGCTGTGAAATGTCGAATTCATAAATTAAAAAACTGCGTGAACGATCGACCAAAATTAGTTTTCAGAGACGATCAAACTGTGAAATATCTGCCATCTCTTCACACAACACTGATGTTGTTGTAGTTGCGGTCAAAGAATCAAATAAGTTGTCTTTTTTATGGAAATTGTACTACAATGAGTATCATGTATCGTAATGAGAAATCAATACGCACTAAGGTAATCTCATATACGAAATCTACTATTCAACAAGGAGGAGATTTTGGCAAATCGTAAGTTTTTCATAGCTCCAATGAACATTACATTGTACAGCAATCCTGAAGTTTTGTATTTAGTACCGAAGCTCCCCAAAAGTCCGTACACACAACTGTTCATTGCCGGCTCACATGAATGTTCATCATAAGAATTGTCCATTAGATTGACAAAGAAATATGTCCGTAATAATTAATATTAACTATTCAGAAATAGTGGTATTAAACATAGATGGATTTTTAAAAATCAAAGGAAATTCTGTATAATTTTACATCTCAGACTTTCTTTGATTTGAATTATTTCAAAACTTGTGAGTTTACGACCCTGAATACCATCATCCCCCATGTGACATTGAAAAATCGTCGAAAAGAAATACTCCCAAATGCTATTTAATATAAAAATATGTGTTGTTTCATACGTTATAAATGTATTACATTGTGATACCACACGGCATGTTGTGTTCATAGTGTAAGGGTATTGCATGACACGCTGAGAACAAGTTATCAATATGCTGGAGTTTCTTATTGACAACATATGTGTTGTACTTTGGGGTAGATTTAAAAAAAAAAATTGTCTGCATAGTTATGGTAACGAAATGTGCGTCTTTCCTTCTCCGACTCTTCTTATTTTCCAATCAGACACTTCAAAAGAGAAGAATCGAAAAGATTTTATTCATTTAAATTTATTTTTCTGATAAATTGAGGATGTTCTTTCCATTATCAGTTTTGAAATTATGAATATCACCCACCTTAATAATATATCTATTGTACCTGCATATGGGATATACATTTCCAAACGTATTCTGTGTTAAAGAGTTCACATATGCTACTCAGACCTGTTAAACGTCACCGGTGTCTGAACAGTAAGTTGATGGACCAGGGTTTTGGCAAAGAACTTTCGTCCTTTTTCGAAAGACCTTGTTGATAGACATTATGCATCAACTTAACAAATAATACATGATGGTGTTGAAGTATAGATTCGTGGTTCTAACGTTGTTTAATATATTGATGTCGTATGCGAATATGTTGGTGTCGTTGTTGTATTAACTTTTTTTTAAATCAGATTAAACAAACAACATGTGTTTACCACATAAGTGTAGCTAACAATATTTTTTGACATACTTCAGGATTAATTGTTGTTATTTTGATTAGAGTTTAGCAATACTATATATAAATGTTTAAATATAAGGGTATTAAAGAAGTGTATGCTTATTTTAGAATTATCAACATTCTATATAAATATAAATCGTCAAGCTTTTTAAAACAAAATGCTGTTAGGCATTTACTTACTGTTTATTTCTTCATATTAATACATTGTAGTTGACACACAGAAGAAGCAAATGATGAGACGAATAGGGCTGGCTGTTGATAGCAAACGAGCAAAAACAGTTACTCATCTTGTAGAAGATACGGAAACGACCCAAAATAAACAGATCCCAATTGCATCTACAAAGGACATTTTTCAGGAAACAGAAAATAAACTGACTGACCAAGAACCGCTTCTATCCAAACAAAAGAACAGGGAAACAGAAACACTAAATGTTGTACCTACAATATATGATGATACAACATATGCAAGTAATACCCTAGCTGTAACAACCAACAACGAGGATGAAAATGAATTAAGCAAAGATGACAAAATGATGTCACAAACACATATTGATTTAAAAAATCCAGAATCAACTGATAATCATGTCATTACTGCTGACCAAATAACGGACTTGATGATTAAAAAAATGGATGAAATTATATCGAGTTCCAAGATTGATAAAGAAAAAAAGGAATCCGGAGATTTAGTAGAATGTGGTATTTGGGATTTTGCTGGCCAAAAAGACTACTATGCCACACACCAGACATTCTTTACACCATATGCAATATATCTTCTAGTTGTAGATATTGAAGACGATATTAAACCAATCACACATGATGAAGATGATTGTACTTGCATTGGCGGTAAGCTTGTCGTATGTTTAAAAGAAAATATTCATATAAAAAAATCACTGACTTTTAAGAAAATATGAACGTGGTCAACATTATTTGTTTAAGTACATACTAAACATTAAATGAACAGATCAACTTAATGATTCATGGTGTGATGTTCCAGTTTGTGTATCGTATGGAGATTGAATTTTCTATATGGTTCCAGCTGCTATTTTGCAGAAAAAAACATATAGAAATTGCTTTTTCCGTTGCATATTCATGAAAACAATGTAAAACATGAATTTCTTTTCAAACAACTAGCTTGTATATTTTTTTTAAAACTGCTAAAAACTGGAATGACATATTGCATGCTATGTCAAAAGATTAAATACAATGGTACATGAATATAAAGGGTACCAGTAAAGCATACAGAAATATCTTACTCTGTGTCTTGTTGAAAATGTCATAAAGTTGTATACAATTAAATTTGTAATTTATTACGAAATTACGGACCAAAATACATAACTGTTTATATGAAGTTTATGGAAGTGTATGGAAACATTATTGTTAATTATTACGACTATTCTATACCTAACTAAATACTTGTATGATACATTGTTATAAATACAGAATGTGAGAACCTATCAACATCTTAACTGGTCAGTTATGTAAATCTAACCAATTTTCGATATAATCATATTAAGTTAGGACATTTTGAATATCTGTGTCCCCCAATTTTGAATTAACAAGTGGCATTGTTGATTTGAATGACAAATATTCGAATGAATTTAAACGAAATCAGTCCATCACGGTCACAAATTACCTAAATAAAACGAAGAGTATTAACCTTTAACACAGATTTAAAATTGTGATAAAATGTATATATACGGCGTTTGAAAGGTGTTTGCTAACACTTTGAAAATCATTTCTAATTGTCGTTATAGTGTATTGCCAAAGTGTCACTCCACAACCTCACTTTAAAAAGAGAAAGCATGCATTTCTTTTGTATTTCCTTTCAGATTACGTTGACTTGTGGTTTGACAGTGTTCATTGTTTCTGTAAAGATCATTCAGCAGACAAACTAAGTCCACCTGTTTTAATGGTTTGTACTGGTACTGACAAGTTTGAAAAGGTAAATTTAATGAAAAATAACATACTATATATATATATATTTGACACGACTATGTATTTAACTGATATTACTGAGTAGTTTCCCTTCAAAAAGTGACAATACTACGTTGTCTCGATGACAACGAATTTCGCAGGATTTAAAAAGTTGGTATGTTAATCCGGTAGTGAATGTGAAGGTGTAATAATTTTGTTTAAAACTTTAATTAGGAAAAATATTGTTTCATTTTACTAGATAATTATCCGTTTTAATACAGTTGTTTTAATTAATACATGTAAATTCAACAAATACAAACTATATTCATTTGAGACATAACGCATTGATATTTCTGTTACAAATATCTGCAAGGAACACCATAACTGACAACTTCATAGCAAAATTGGATAAAAAATGGTTGATATTAATTATTCCTGGTTTTCATTTTTCAAATGACTATTACAGTATCTTAAGACTGCTTATTTGAGGTATCTTATCAATTGGTCATTGCGTCAGCAAATGAAAATGTTTTACACTATATTAACAGGTTAAAGATAGGCAAACAAAATATGAAGACAAATTTCTTGACACTGTTGGCAAACATACAAAATTCAATCACAGAAGAGGCATATATTTTCTTTCTAATACACACTTTAAAAAAGAAGATATTGACGAAATCAATAGATTAAGAAAACACATTTCCAACATTGCATTTGAGATGAATTACTTTGCTGAAAAACTTCCGACAAAATGGATTCAACTAGAAGCTGTACTTGAAGTCTTAAAAGAAGATTCACCCATACATGTTTATTCTTGGGATAATCTGCTGAAAATATCTCATAAAAATCTGGTAGAAGAGGGAGAACTCCTTGCTTTCCTTAATTACCAACACAAAATTGGAAATATAATATTTTTCGACGACATCAGAGAACATATCATCCTACGTCCAGAGTGGCTAGTAAAGTGTTTCAGATGTCTTGTATGTGATTGCAACATCGAGAAGAGGAATTATAACTTGATTTCTCCAACTACTTGGAATCAACTGAAGATTTCAGGGGAATTACCAGAAACATTAATCGATCAGTTATTTCAAAAAGAACCCGAATTGAAGTTTGCAGACCATAAAACGCATTTGCTTAATGTCATGGAAAAGTTTGACATTGTAATAAAACCTCAATTTAAAGATACCAGCACCGACAAATGCCAGCAGTCAGATTCTTACTATTTGCCATGCATGATTGAAAATTCATCTTCATACAAATCTATTTTGGATACATTTATTCCAAAGGGTTCTGATGTTTCAATTACACCTTGGTTGGTTTTTGAATTCGAATTTCTTCCTCTTGCCTATTTCAATCACATTTTGTTCTATTATATTAGAAAATATGAACTTTGTAAAGTAAAAGCTTTATACCGAGGGAAAGCAGTTTTCTATTTAGACGAAGTCAGTAAATTTATCATATGCTTTTCACGTAATGCTGTATCCGTGCAAATATGGAATTGGGATGTTTTGGAGGATAATGTATATCAGACCGTTTTGAATGAATTGTGTGATATCATTGAAACCATACAAGGAAAATTAAGGCATACTATATCATACAGTATTAAAGTAAAATGTAAAACCGGAGATTTCTCTAAAAGTGAAGATAGAATACCCCTAAAAGATGTCAATGACAGAGAGGTATATTTTTGTGATGAACATTGCATCCCACACAGCATGGATGACATAAGAAACAGCTGGTTTAAACATCATGTGAGTATCTTCAAATTTTTAGAGATTTGATTTTAATAATCTATATTGTGTCTCATCAATACCAGATGAATCCCCCTATACATATTAAATGGATCAGGTTGCAATACACAAAAAAAGGATATGCATTATATGTTAATTTGTTTGGCAGGTCCTACTGCGTTAGAAGACATTCTATTTTTACCAGCTGTTTTCATTGTATAATAATTAATCGATTAAGGGTATAATTTTAAAGATAAGAAGATACTTTTGACTTATTTTGATCAATCAATTTCTAAAACTATACAGACAAATACAATAGTTAAACTCTAGGATGTACAAAAATTGAAGGCTTTTACTTGTCTACTCCTCAGTCAATCCTTTCGGTTAATACAGAATGAGAACAAATCTATAATAGGACTGCATATTTCCTATAGATAATTAATTAAGTATGTCGTATTCTTTTCATGAAGAATTAAGAACAAACACATCGAAATCATTACAGTTGCAATCTTATACAATATACAAATTACTGCCTTTATTTTCAAGTAAAATAAAAAAAATATATACCTAACTATAGGGAACATTCAAAACGGAAAGTTCCTTATAAAATGTCAAAACCAACAGCTCAAACAAGTTACACGCATGGAAAAAAAACTGTTATATACCTAACTTGTTAGAGGAACTTCCTTATGAAGAAAATGGTTGATTATACCTAGTTTTATAGCTAGCGTAATGAGTGTCGCATAAATGCATTATATTGACAACAACGCATGGAAACTTATTGGAGAAGAAATTTGAAAAATAGGACTACCTCAGTCATCATTGTGTTATAATCTTAATTATACTACAAACAAAGAAATATGCATGTCATGTATGTCAAAATGGAAATAAAAACTAAAATACAGAAAATTATCATAGCATAATAACACAATGACGGGATGTATAACAAAAAGAGACAGTAAAAGATAACACGTAGTTTTGGTTATGAGTAACGAAATTACAAAGAATGTATACATCAATACCATCGTGTATTATTTGTGAAGTTGTTACGTACCGATCATTGTGGATTCATTTATTGTCGTGGGTTCCAATTTTCGTGAATTAAGGAAAACTTGCATGTTCGTGGATATTTAATTTCGTTGGTTTAAGGTAGTCTGGATACAAACCTATAGAGAATTCATCACTCGTTAAACATTTAATTTCGTGGTTTAACTGTACCCACGAAATCAATGAAAATTAGTATCCGTAATAATAATAAAGAATCCACAGTATCAGGTTGTCTGCATATTGATATTACAAAATATGAAGCCTTTTGTCAAGTGAGCGCAGCAAGGAGATAAATTTATATTGGTGATACTGATTATTACAATTAGCATGTTTTCTCATTTCCCCAATCCTTAACCATTTCGTATGCAACAAAGCACATTTTTTATTTACATAAATATCAAACAAGAATAAATATCAAAATTGAAACTGTAAATTTCTTCTATTATGTAACTTTGTAATCAAAAGTATGACTTAATATGGAAAAATCGAACTAAATACCATGTTCTTAGATAATGACCTGACAGTTATACTATAAAACAGTATCATACAGTTCTACCCTGATACATGTGATACAGATTTGGACAGTTTTACCCTAGAACGGATTTCGAAAGTTCAACTCTAGGACTTCTTGCGACAGTTCTGCACATAATTAACGTACTAAGTTAACTTAGTATTGTACTAATGTAAAAATGTTCTAGATTAAAGCTAAACTGTTTTATGATACAGTATTTTGACAGCTGTGAAAAGACGCTAGAGCTAATTCGAAGAGTAGTTATTAACCTTTCAAAAATATGGAAGTTCAAATCAAAGGTTCACGTAGTAAGATTTTGTCTTTTAACTAAAGGTGTGATATATTGAGGCGGACATATGTTATTCGCAATAGTAATGCCGTCACGAAACTAGATATAGGAAGATGTGGTATGAGTGCCAATGAGACAACTCTCCATCCAAGTGACTAGTGTTCTTCGTTCTTTGTTTCCTCTGTTCGCTTCACATATTGCGATTATATTGAGATGACATCCAGTGAACCTGTTAATCTTACATAAAACTAATTACAATCAAGTTATCATATTAATTTGAATCCTATACATGTTTTATCTGAAATTGATCTGTTAAGCTTTTCTTTAATTTTTGCTGGTTTCTTGTGTTTACTGCCTGTAAAATGCATTGTAGAATCAAAATTATGTTTCCGTTATTGTATATGTGAATGTGAAATTAAACACCCCATTCTGATTGTAAAAAGAACATTAATGTTATGTAAATTGAAGTCAAAACCCTGTTTGATTTATCTTCCTCTGAGCAAATTCTTCGGAGAGAAAAGGCTACTATTAATCTAAAACCGATTAAAAAAAATCAATTAACATTCTTGACAATCTATTTATTTTGATGTTTATTAATTAATACAGATGGACAAAGATATACAAAAGAACATCTTTGACAAACATAATCTAAAATGTAAAATTAATGATTGGGAAATATTTTATTTCATGTAATTTCCGCATAAAATCCTCAAAAAAACTGTTTTTCCTCTCTACATTCGTAGGTGTTTCTTTCATTCTTATAACTGCCTCTACTTTTGAAAAATACTGGACTCGCCTCTAAAGGTAAAGTTATATTCGAACTGTGCAGTATATCACAGGTAGTTAATGAGCACATTAGCTGTGCATTATCTAGATTATAGTACTGTGAGAACAAAGAAATTTTGTCTTTGTCATATGTCAAAGTATACATATACAAGCTGGTTACTTGTACAAGAAATAAACAGCAACTTTCTCCCAAGATTCCAACATGGCTTATCTTTATAGTCAGCAATCAACAAAAGGGTTGCGACTTGTTAGTTTTAAATACCTATCCTCTTTTATTGTTCCTGATTTCTGAATCGAGGAGGCCAGAACTTAGAAAAATAATGGCTTCAGTAACTTAATTAATTCTAATTGAGAGTAAAGCAGACACGTTGTGGATTTGGTGCGACAACAGTTTGACCCGCTAGCCCCTTTACGTCCTAAATTACCTGACTCCTTCTTCGGAGACTTGGAAAACAGTTTTATCTGACTACTCGGTAAAAAAAGGGCAACCAGGTTACAATTAACAAAATATGTATCATAATCATTACCATCCAATTTAAATTAGAGAAAAATCATGTATCTGTAATATTCTGTAGATTGATGAGTCAAATATGAAAAATAAAACAATTGTGCGAATTGTAACTGATTCAATGAAAGTGAAAATCGGAAATATTCAATCAGTCGTATTTTTCGAAATAATAAAAACCTCGCAATAATTTCTAAATTGAACAGTAGATGATCACATCTCGCCATGAAACACAGGCTACCAGTTGAGACAGAAAATATGACAACCTAAATGTATTCAAAGAATATGTGTGATAAGTCATGTTTATTTTGTACGTCGATTCTGGTCAACACATCGCTAATTGTAGTATGACATTTTTCAGGATAGGTATTACAAGAAACCAGACCAAAAAGGACTGGTCTTGATTGTTGACTTCTCGTACAGTGCTATAGAAAATCCGAGTTTCGGTAATGTATAACATTTACTGTAAAATTTACTAAAATTTACATTTACTATAAAATTATAAAATTAAAAAAATCTATCATCTGGTTATCGATCTTATAAGGAACCACACTATTAAAACAAACTGTACTGTTTAATTTAAAAATTGTTATCATGATAGACAAGCTTAGTATTCAGTAATCCGTAGTTTAGTAATTTATAATAAATTTTGACTAATAAGACTATAGTTTGTCTATGCAGCGGGTTTTTTTACAGGGACATTCACGTACCAAAAATGTTACTGGCATGCATTTATATTTCATGAGCTATCTTGGGTAAACATATCCTAAATGATATCAATGGAAGATTTTAAGGGGAAAACAGTGTTCAGTTTGAAACCAATTAAATTAGGTTATTAGTGTATATTATAATGTGCTTAAATGATAAGAATATAAATCCTGCAGGAGGATATTGTAGTGAATTGTTAAAGCTATATATTACGTTTTAGCACAAAAGTAAAACCATTTTTGTACCGGTGTTTTACCAATTTTAGAAGCTAATGGTTAATCATCCTAATTGAAAATCGTGACAAACGAGACGATTTTAATTTTGAAATCATAAATTTCCCCCACCTTAGTAGCAATATACCAACTTCACCTGCATATGGGATATATATTTCCCAACTTATTCGATATTCAAGAGCTTCCAGCTCCTACTCAGACTTTGTAATACGTCATCAGTGTCTGAGTAGAAAGTTGATGAAACAGGGGTATGTCAAAGAACGTCTCGTTCTTTTTCTAAAAAAGTTCATCGGAAGGTACCAAGACCTTGTTGATAAATATTCCGTATCAACTTCTCAAATAATACACGATGGTCTTGATGTATAGATTCTTCGTACTGATGTTGTTTATCATCTTAACAACGTGTTTTATAGTTCTTTCATTTGTCTTTGTTCTATTATTAATATTACTTTTACTGTTAAATGGTTTCATGTGATATCCGTTTCACGTGGCTCGGTACTTATACATCTCGTCAATGTGTTTGTATTGGCTTTCATTTTTTTGTGGTTTGTTTTGTATTTGCGACTTTTTGTATTTCTTTTGTTCTTATAACGTGACTCTGTACTTTAAAAGATCCCGTCAGTATGATATTGTTCTATTATATGTCATTATGATATATTTCTATTATGAATTACAATATACGTTGAACCACAAACGTCAAAATCATTCAATCGCATAGTGGTATTAACTATTTTTGGATTCTTATAAATTCTATATATAACTTTTGGACTAGTTTAAATCTCGGTCTATTTCTTAAATTTATTCTTACATACTTTTGATTTTTTAACCCTGTATGCTAACATTCCCATGAAAATTTTAAAATTGTTTGTACGCACATTGAACGACAAATTTATGTGACGTATAAAATTTTCTGACGTCAGACACTCAATAAATGTGTTCGTAGATAGTAGATGTTTTTGTGTTCTGTTAAATTGTTCCTTTTAAAATTGTTAAACGATGATGACTGATGTACCCATATTTTGACTATTATATTTATTGTGTCTGTTTATTTAACGCATCAATGTAAAAATATCGGAAATTGATGAGACTGTCATTACAAAAGTGAGAGGGTTAGCGCTATAGAACCAGGTTTAATCCACCATTTTCTACATTTGAAAATGCCTGTACCAAGTCAGGAATATGACAGTTCTTGTCCATTCGTTTTTGATGCGTTTTGTTATTTGATTTTGCCATGTGATTATGGACTTTCCCAATTGATCTTCCTCTAAGTTCAGTATTTTTGTGATTTTACTTTTTGCCCATATTTTCGAAAGTTTTTTTTATCTTGCTAACCTATCAATTGCATAACAAAGTTGAATGATACATTGTTGTATTATCTTATTGTACAATATAAGTAATTTGATTTGTTTAGAAAGAGTCATATGTCAAACTATACATTCAAATATAGACTGAAACCTCCTTGTCCGAGGTTAATGTAATCTCTTTGTAGTCTTTTGGTTTGTTCCCGTTAAAAGATATTTGGTCTAAAGATGCCAAATTGCTAAAAGGGGCCTTTCAATAAAAAACGAATATATTGTGATCTTCTGCTATGGGGAATCCTCCTTCCCTGATATGTGATTAGGTTTTTGATGTTTTGTACTAACACAAGTATGTATCTGATACAGCTGCTTCCTTTTTTTGTTCTTAAGAGCCAATCTGCCAGAAAACCATGCAAAAACCGTCGGAATGCCAATTTTGCCAAATGAGTTCATATTTGGCACATTGGTGCACCTTAGTAATGTAAATAACCTCACAAAATTTTTTTTGAAAATTTTGAACCGATCTGGATTTTTTTTTACCACCATCTTAAAACAGATGAAATTGCTCGAAAACTGCAAAAATAAGCCTTTTTTGGCATATTTTTCAAGTTAAAATAAAAAAATATGGCAACAATAATTATTTTTTGATAGTTGTTCCTAGTAATACATCACATTAAGTGTAAGAATGCATAGAAATAACAATGCTGTCTATTAAGTGTATGTATAATCTAACCGTTTCAATATGTCTTGTTTAGCCTCATGTCAAAAATGGCTGATTTTGGTCATCTTTCAGAGCCAAAATACTCCAAGACCCGTTTATTATTGTAAAACAACATATTTGGTTGCAAAGTAAAACTATATATACCCAATCAAAAAAAATATTAAGCTCGGCAAATAATGTTGGTATCTCGTATATGCCAAAACAAAATGGGGTAACCTGCATATTCAAATTTTCTCAATTTTGCCATCTAGTTTGTAACTACTGACATAATATTGGAGCTGGACTTATAAATAAGTATAACAACAAATTGAAAAGAATAATTCATGTTTAATTTAATGCTTTAAGCAAATAATCAAACAAAAGAACAATTAATTCATCATAAATGAAGAGGCTCATGGGAGCAGAATAACTTAAATTAACAAATTATGCACTAAAAGCGGATAAAAACGCACATTTTCAGAGCAACAACTTTAAAAGAGAATTAATACAATTAAGTAAAAGTTCAGACTGTAAAAGAACAGTTCCTACTAACCATTAATGCAATTTATTCTAGTATATATTGATATAGTTGTTCAAAAGCAATGGTAGATTCAATCATATCAGGGACAATAACTGGAAGATAAAATTACCAATTTTTCAAAAATATATTGGGGTGTTTAGACCATGTTATGTTGATAGTTTATATTTAAATATGTAGGACCCTTCTTCTTTTGTTATTAAGATAATGATAAAAAAAAGACTAAAAACAGCATCATTATAATACAGAGATAATTTTGACAGACACTTAGTACGCTAACATGGAAAGTTTGGCCAAATACTGATATCTATGTTTCTTGCAATGATGTCAATATACACTTAGGATGAAAATGTATGTTTGAAAACATCCCCAAAAAATACATGAAAGACAAGTAAATCACTTTATATGTTACATTACACATATTGCATACAACATTTATATTCACAGACACTGCATATTTCCATCACATAAAACATGCTTTATAACACCTTATTATAATTCTTATCCTATATTTTCTTTTCACTGAAAATCATCCTTATACTCTATTTTAAAGCAGCCATGGCTCGAATAAGTAAAAATACTTAACTCAATGCCTTTTTATTTCATGACATATACAAAACATTCTCCTAAAATCATACATTAACAAATTTCTAAGTCTACGATACTGGTGCAAAATGTATAAAGAATTTTGAATGAAAAGTTTAAATTGTTATGATAACTGTACTTCAAAATAAAAAAAAAGTTTTTTATGCTTCAATGGTTATTTTTTACTATACAATAACATCAAGAGTAGGTTTACATTCTAGTAAAAGAACATTCTTTATAATATCAATTAAAATCTTCATAGTTGACTTTCTATTAAAATATTGTCTTCCTATATGCATTGACCTTAACAATGACCTCTTGTTAGACCTTTGCGCCTACACAGTGAAAGTGCAAGGGGAAAACCATGATGTAAACAAATGTGCATACTGAGGAAGGTTAAAAAGTAATTACTTGTTCTTAAAAAGCACAATTCAAAACATTTAATCATTCAACAACTGTGCGGGAAAACTTTAATTCATAACTGGGAATCCAGGGAAAATTAAAAGAAAAAAAATGATTGTGGCTTTATCTATTCACTTATTGAAATATCATTTGTCAATTATCTGTTAAAGACTGTAATAAACATAAGAATAAACATGGATAAAGAACTTAGTTCAGTATATCTGCATGCATTGCTTCAAAAGTTATGATAGTAAAACGGATATTTCATATCACTTTTTAAAAAAAATCTTGGAGAACATAAAGAGCAAAACATTTTTCTCCACATAAATGTACCACTTACATGACTTACATATTAAGGCAGTCATTTTGAAATTTGTTGAAAGAAATGTCTTTTTTTTATGAAATCAAGCATACCAAATAGTATGTCAGAACATGCAAACAGTTGCAATATCAGTATCTTTGAAATGAAATATTACATAGTTATTCAACAAAATACAATACACCAAATAGAGCATTATGAACATGCACACATGTACATCTACAGAAACTGCTGCACAACATCGGTTGCCAATTCTGTCATATTGTTGTGATATTCATGTGAATCGATTTCCTCTAAAACATTTTCTATAACAGCAGTATCTTCTGATTTTAAAGAAGTTTCAGCACCAAGCCTGACAAAATTAGCAAAAAGACTGCGTATTTGTGATGATGATAGCCATTCTTCCCGTGTGAACATTTTGGTGCCATCATTCTCATGTCTTGTTGTCTTGAGTTCAGTTGCTAATGTATCAAAATTTGGTCTTCTCCCTGAACTTTCACACTTTACATATATATCAAAGAGGAAGTCTTTTACCTTTTTGGTGAATCTTTTAAAAGGTTTGTTCAGTTTCAGAGCCCATCCTTCATTGACATTCATATTGATTGAAGAAACCAATTGTATGAGAACTTTGTGTTCTCTATCAACTGCCTCACATTGTTGTACCCAAATCAATTTGACAGAATCGTAACTATTCTCACTAGTTGAATACACATGATTTCCAATTACTATATGTGCTTCTAGGAAATGAGGTTTTGTAAACACCTTGGTACAACTTTGATCTGGACACGCAAATAAACCATCATTACTCACATCTTCTTCCATCTCATTCTCCACAGTTTCAGTGACATTCTCATTACCATTATTTTCAGTGTCATTATCATTGCCCATATTTTCATGTTCAACATCAATATTATTCCTTGCAAGTACAACTCTCCCATGATTGTCCGCAACAAAATTTGAAAATGGAATAATTACCTGCAAAAAAAGTTAAATTATGTAAAAACTATATTACCACTGAACTAGTATATATTTGTTGAGGGGCCAGCTGAAGGACACCTCCAGGTCGGGAACTTCTCGCTACATTGAAGACCTGTTGGTGACCTTCTGCTGTTGTTTTTTTTATTTGGTCGGGTTGTTGTCTCTTTGACACATTCCCCATTTCCATTCTCAATTTTATTATTCTGCAGCAATATATATTCAACATGTGTGTTCACAATGGGACATAAAAATGATAAATGAAGAAGAGAAACAGTGCCTATCCAAATTGGTACTTATAAGCTACGAGCAAAAGTTTCATAACATTTGGTTGAGACAAACTTAAGTTAGAGAACAGAAATGTAAACTCAGCTAATTTTGCTTTTGTAAAGGTGCATTACTTTAGAATGTTAAAAGTGATGTCACCAAAATTCATACTTGATCTGCGTTTTGTTGTAATAAACATTGTATATAAGTTTCAAAACATTAGGTTAACTCAAATTAGAGAACAGAAAATGACATTTTGGCCTACAGGTGTATGAAGGTATAGACAGACATTGCTGAAAAGTAATGACCCCTCCACTACGACAGAGGCATAAACATCTATCTTTTTTGTATTTATATCATTTATATCATGAATATTTGTGTACGTAGTCTTAAACACATTGTTTGTGTAATAGTTAAAAAATGAACTTATATTAACTCAGAGAACTATCAGATCTGTAACATGTGACTTTTGTTTTTTTGCTAGGGTTTAAATTTGCTTTGGATCAACATGATCAATGAGATCAGATTATTACTTTTCACTGACTGCATAGTTTATTTTTATTGACTGGTCTAGCCACTGCCACATTCCATGTGTGCCTTTTTTGTATAAATAAAATTTGATTTTCACCTTTAGTTTAAGGCTGCTAATTTTAGATTTGTCAATTGGAGATTTTATCGCTCACTAATGTTGTATGGTCTTTACTCATTGTTGAAGATTGTATGATGACCTATATGATGTAGTTACTAACTTTTAATTCACTTGGTATCTGGTTAATTGTTGTATAAGATAACCCAATCCTCTTATTTCTAAAGTTATCAGATCGATTTCTCAATTTAAAAATGTACTTGGTACTTATATCATGGACATTTATCACATGTTTCTTCATAAATTCACTAAGTTTACCTGAAAACCTTCCATGAGTTTGTTGTCCTTAAACTGAAGGTTTGGTATGAAATTGCCATTTCCTATTCCATAGGCACGCCTCACTTTAACACCTTCACTGTAGAACTCAAAATTATTCATTGCACTAATGTTGGGTATTTTGGTTTTTGTCTTGGTCTGATGATTCTGATCAATTGCAACCACAGCATTTAACACCTCCATTTGAGTTTAAGGCAGTTGACATATCTTCTGCAGACAAAACATCATGTCCCTCACCAGAGTACCTAAAAAACAAAAAATATGCATTCATTGTATGAGCAAGGCTCTTTTTTAGTGAGCCAGAACTTTGTTGGTGAGGAAAATAAAAAGAAGTTTGTCCTATGGCCCTTGGTCATGTTGGCTGACCTGTAAAATATTAATAGGACCTTTAACAAATGTGTATTGAAAAATTGGAATATATATCTCCTAAGACATGTAAGAGTGTTATAAATATTAACATGATTATATAACTAATGTATTTTCCAGAGATTAGCAAATGATTAAAGTGAGTACGGTAACTTTATAAAACAAAAAAAGTGCATATATATATATTCTGAATCAGCAGTTGTCATGTGTTGATGTAGTTCATAAGTGCTTCTTGTTTCTAATTATATAGATTAGATTCTTGGTTTCCCCGTTTGAATGGTTTTAAACTACTAATTTTTAAGGCCCTTTATACATTGTTATAGCTTGCTGTTTGGTGTGAGCCAAGGCTCTGTGTTTAAGACCGTACTATGACATATGACAGTTTACTTTTACTAATTGTGACTTGGCTGGAGATTTATCTCATTGGCACTCATACCACATCTTCTTACATCTCTAATGAATGATTATTTTATAATTTTGACAGGATTGTCTCAAGTCATTTAATCATTATAATAAAAAAAGGAAGTCTTTTCTCCATGTTTTCTAAAACAATTGCAGTATTCATAATCATATGAATACAAACTTGTTCTAAATATATCATAAAATTACAGTATTGCCATGATTATCATGATTATAGAAGATATTTTAACAAGATATTACAAACATGCCTCAATATATGCATCTTGCAGTGAGATGTTTTGGCATCACATATATCTTTGCCAGACTGTGCTTCACTAAAGTTGTATTGCAGAATTTTAACTGGCAAGCCTCGATTTACATTGATATTTTGGATGTAAGAAATCAATGGCACACAATGGTAACATCAAGCGTTGTCGCTCTTTAGAAAGATTTCAGTTACCAAAGGTATTATAAGTGGTAATTTCTGTAGCAGGTCAGTTATTATGTGAGCTACAGAAAACCATCCTTGATTGCCCAACTCAAGAATGTGCACAAGAGTGTGTACATTAAAGTTCGTCTTAAATTCAGCTTCAGCCTCAATATCAAGTGTGACAACCGACGAAACATGCCAGCTTACTCCCTTTTTACCAAAAAAGTCACTTTGGGCTTCTCTGTGTCTCACAGGTAAAAACTTCATAGCCCAGTCCATTACAATAAGGGCCTGATGAGGTTTTAAATTACCAAGCACTGTTTGTTTAGCTTGATCTTGGTGAACTGTCCTGACACAATGTGCCTTCCATGTCATTATCTGCTCTTGTGCTCGTGATAAGTCATGATCTATTTCATCTACTATTTCTGCCGGGATGGAATTCATGGTTTGAAATGTATTTGATAATTCTAGTAGTGACTTATCTATAATACTGCACTTGGTACAACCTTCTGAATGTTCATGAGCACAAGTTGAACGAAATTGAGTGGATTTTGAGTCACTGAGGCTAAATGTGGTACAGTGATCTAAACAAGTTGAAGATGTGGCTAGATGACCCTTTATTTCAAATTTTAAATGTTGGTTGGCACTTGCAAAGATATTTTTAAGTTTTTCCACTTTTTCCTCTTCTAGTCCAAACAACTGTAATTTCTTGATAATATCAGTCAATGTGTCCATTGCTTTCATACCATCAGCTGTGGTGTTGTCTAAGCCATGTAAATTTTTTTTCTGAGATGCAATACAGACATTAAGAATGTTATATAATGTTGATCTTGAAAATGTATCATAATCTTGGTCTTTACAGTAAGCCATGTATGTCTTTATGAGTCTTGATGAAATAATGCTTCGAACTACCTTCGGAATTTTCATTTCAACACCAGATGAAAGCTGAAGAGTTTTTGATCCATATCCAACTGATTGATGGTAAGATGGGCTAGAAATAAACTCAATGAAATGCATGAGTTGAGGATGACTTAATCGCATTCTGTATATCCTAGGAGAATTTATCATTTGTCCAGGTTTTTCCAAATTAGCATGTTTCCTAGCTCTGTCAATTTTTGGCATAGTAAGTCCTGGAATTAATTCAATTAGCTTCTGTTTGGTAAATTTTTGAACAAACAAGGAAAGAATTTGAATTTGAGTTTGACTGTTATTTTGGTCCAAATATGCTTGTATGAGTGCTTTGGTCATATCATCATGTGTTGTCTGATTGTCATCATTGAGATACATATATTTCTCACTTAAGTCTGCCATAATTTTGTTTTCTTGCCCAGGTGCAATATATTGAATGATCAAATTAACAACATCAGAGGTAAACTTCAAATACATTGCCTTTGTACTTTTTGAGACATCATCCCAAGGAAGCTTTAATTGGTGTTTTAAAGTGGGAAACTTTCCATTGCCGAGAATATTCATGGCCCTGTTGAAATTGTCTCTTCCAGAAGCATTATCAGCCTCCCAATCTGATGTCGACTGCTGTGAAAGCTCAGTTGTTGTCGACAAAAAAGATAACTGTGAGTCTAGATCTGTAAGAAACAAAACATATTTATATAATTTAATTTTGGATGTAACGCTTCTTCTGATTAGCTGACGTTATTTTGTCAGGAGCCCATACATGCCATAAACATAATTAAGTCATGTGACCATGACGTCATCAACGTTTTTTCATGTTTTTCTACGGTTTAAAATGGAATTTAGAATTAAATCATAAGAAATTACTGTAATAATTTTTCTGTCTATTCGAAGTAACATAAAAAATGTGGTGCACACTGTTAAATAACCCACTACACGCGTTATTCAGTGTGCACCAAATTTTTAATGTTATTTCTTCATATACAGAAAAAATATTACAGTCATTCCTTAAATAATATACACCAGACATGAGTTTAATTGTTTTAAATCTTTATATTAAAACCTTTTATAGCTGACTATGGGGTATAGTCTACCTCATTGTTGAAGACTGCATGGTAGCCACTAGCTTTACTACCATATCATTTGGTATATGGTGGAGACTTGTCTTATTGACAATTATTCCATATTTTCTTTTTAATTATATTATATGTACAAGCATACACGCATGACTGATATGAAATATTTTTTTTAGTGTAAGCTGATGCAGTTATTTAAGTCTCCTGACCAAAGCTTAAAAAGTGGGGAGGTCAAAATATAGGTTGAAACGTTGTTAGGTTACATTTTTCTTTTTTTTGGTAAAAATCGTTCCTAGACCAATTCATACCTTATGACATATCAACTTGTATACCATTTCTTATTTCATGGAAAATTAACATGTACGTTATTTCATACCTATATGTTTGCCATTTTGTACCTCATGGAAATTAAACCAACATAGAACTTTGAAATATGGACCAATTTAAAAACAGGACCAATGTCAAAAAGATCAATAACTGAAATAATCCTTTATATTCTGTACATTATACATCAAGAATTAAATTTTTGTTGAAATCATACATCACAAAATTAAATTTTGGACCATTTTGCATCATGTCAAGATTGTGGACAAATTCAAAATGAGGACAATATCTAAATTTAAATCTGAATCTAAAACCTTAGATTTAGCAGATTAAAAAACAACCAGTTGCTTCGCAGGGCGCAGCATTATACGACCGCAGATGTAGAACCCTGAACAGATGGGACAAGTATGGACACAACTTTTAAGTTTGATACAGCTATAAATGTGGATTGTGATTAAATAGTTGACACAACATAGGTTTATGTCACATTATGATTTTGGACCCTCTGGACCTTAATGTAGACCAATTTGAAAACTGGACCAAAAATTAAGAATCTACATACACAGTTAGATTTGGCATATCAAAGAACCCTGTTTATTCAATTTTTGATGAAATCAAACAAAGTTTAATTTTGGACCCCGATTTGGACCAACTTGAAAACTGGGCCAATATTTAAAAATCTAAGTAGATTTTTAGATTCAGCATATCAAAGAACGCCAAGGATTCAATTTTTGTCAAAATCAAACAAAGTTTAAGTTTGGACCCTTTGGACCTTAATGTAAACCAATTTGAAAATGGGACCAAAAATTAAGAATCTACATACACAGTTAGATTTGGCATATCAAAGAACCCCAATTATTCAATTTTTGATGAAAAAGAACCTTGTCATTCATGTGGTATTATTTCATAGCATTCCACTTATAATCAAATTTGGAAGGATTGAAAAAATCAATAATTGTTTCATTAGCCTGCCTTTCTTATTTATCTTTATTTTGAGTCATCAGTATTTCTTGAGTTGTCATTATGTGTGTGTGACTTTGTTTCAGGATTCCTCTTGTTCTTGAACTTTTTGATTGTTTGTGCTTGAAATACTGCATACATTACTGTTCAATTTGTTAATTGAGAGAAATGTGATAAAAGAATGATGAACTCTGTCATGCCATCATCATTTAGTAGTGACTTGGAAGCAGTGACAGTCATTTTGAAAAGATAGTTTATACTGTCCTTTTTACACTACAGCGGCTGATGAAGAAATTTTCATAAGTGGGGGCCCACTGGGTGCCTAAGATGGGGCCCGCTTCCATCATGCTTCAGTGCTTCCCTATATAATCAACCAAATTTTTTTCTCAAAAGGGGGGGACCAGGGGCCTGCCCCCCTTTCCATCTAAAATCCACCTCTGCACTAAGTTCAGTTTAACATGTGGAAGTCATTTTTAGAAAACACCCTTTCAACTTAAAATATAGTTTACCTAAATCTGTATCTTCCTTATCTTCATGGATACTTGAAATGTGCCCACACAATCTCTCAAATAATTCTGAAAAAATCAAATTTATACAAAAGTGTGAAAATATTCATCCCTATATTTTTCCTAATATAAGTCTATTAGTAGTCATCTAACAAATTTTAAAATTTCTCATTGGCTGGGGAATAAAATATGATAATTTATATATATTTCCAGCAGGCAATAAAACCTTTCAAATTTTGGGCATGTATTGGAGCTGCCAACTAAAGTACCACAAATTAGGTTTAAGCCTAAATTTGGTTTAATATTGGCTTTGTAATTTTGGCATGATCAATATTTTTGAATGGGGACATACAGTTGGACCCCTGCCCCTTTATCTTCGGATGGAACCTCTTTTAAAAATAGATGGATCTGACCCTGGTATGTGCCCATAGGTGGTTTAGTTGATAGTTTACATGCATGAAATATTAGTTTAAATGCATGAAATATCTGTCACTGGTCATTAAGTAACCAAAAATCAATCAATTCATGACAAAATAGATCAAATTGCTTTAACTTCCTTTCACAAGGTTTCATGGTTCACTCTTTTTTTTGGGTACACAGAAATTGCAAGGAAAATAAATGATTACAATTTTAGATGGCATTGTTCTCTAATCAAGGTATAAAGTGCCATATTTGTTACGCTTTATATAAATGAAAGAATTTTATAATCGTCAAAAATATTTTTAAATCCAAAGATTAAATTAAAATGTTCAAAAAATAATTTGAAAACTAATTACAAACTATTTAGTTTAATTTGGAACACAACTTTTTCTTCAAAATAGTCAGTAGCAATTTTTATTTCAATATCTTGATTACGATAAAATGAAATCTTACCCTTGTGGTCATTGATGCGTAGTTACTTAGTACACAGAAAAAGTATGTATTATGAAAATAAAAAGACAAATTCAAGCAATTTGATCGGAAGAAATTTGTAAGTATGCGCTAATGACATTTATTCCTTAGAATCCAATGTACATACATTTTTGTACATGTAATCAGGTAATTTAATGTAAGTTATTTCATTTACTTGTATGGTTATCGTGGTTATCATATATGTAAGGAACCGTTAAATTAGAAAGTTTAAAATATATCTTACCAACATCTTCTTCTATATTTAGTTTGACCTGTGTCTTGTCACTTTTAACTAAATTCTTCATCTTTATTGAGCATTGCTTGCAAAGTCCTATACACAAAATATGTATAACTATGAAAGAAAAAAAATCTGTGTCCCTTGTTTATGAAATGAAATATACATGTATAAGACATAACTTATTAAGTCAAAGCAAAGTCAACGAAGCAGGAAATGTAGGGTATTTTCTCTAACTTGTTTTTTTTTATATAGATTAGACCATTGGTTTTCCTGTGTGAATGGTTTTACACTAGTAATTTTGGGGCCCTTTATAGCTTGTTGTTCGGTGTGAACCAAGGATCCGTGTTGAAGGCCGTACATTGACCTATAATGGTTTACTTTTTTAAAATTGTTATTTGGATGTAGAGTTGTCTCATTGGCACTCACACCACATCCTCCTATATCTAGGATATCAGTACAGTACAGTACATCATGTATTTTGAAATGAGGTAATAGCTGACTATGCTGTATGGGCTGTGCTCATTGTTGAAGGCTGTATGGTTTACAGGACTAGTTGTAACCTTGTTAAGCTTGAAAATGAGTATTCTGTGCTTAGCTGGTGTGATATATAACCATGATAAATATTTTGACTATTCTAATCCCCCTTCCCTTTTTCGGAATCAAATGGTTGTCCCCTTTCTGCCTACACTGACCAAGACAGATGAAATTATTTCAAAGTGATATTTTAAACTAGGTATAAAATATTGGTCCCCTAATTTCAGATTGACTTACAGACTATGAGAAAATAAATAAATATTGCCTGTCAGATTTGTACCTGTTCCTACGGGAATAATTTGTCGAGTATACAGCCAGTTCTGCTTGCACAACAAAGGTGAAGATCCTCGGTCAGCCTTGGCTTTGCTAGAAGAGGGGTGGTCTGGATTTTGACATCGGGCACTCTTATTTTTCTAATGGATACCATAGAAGTCCCTGTGCTTAGGACATATGCTAAGCTGAGTTGTTGTTGCATCAATTGAAAAAATACCAGTCCTATACAGGATAAGTAGCCCTTCTGGAAAATCACAGCTCTCACTACTATTCAGACGTTTGAGATGAATAGTAGTAGGTTTGGTGCATTCATATACTTTAAAAAGTGTATTAGGTGTAGATGAATAGTGATGGGATATCCCACATCCTCCACCAAGATAGGAAAAGTCACAAACTTCACTGTAAATGTCGTCTGTCAAACCATCACTGGAAGCTGACATTTTGGAGTGGAGATTTTACCCAAGGGAGATAAGTCCACGGAAAAGCATAAAAGATGACTCACTAGTTCCAGACAATTTAGTGACTTTTGCACTTGCGGTACAAACACTTCTTATTTCATGTTTTAGTTACTTTATTTGACTTTTCCAAATGATTAAATGTGCCATTTTATTTCCAATTGTGTTTAGAATTCAATTAAAATGAAATCAAAATTTGTCAATAGGGGACTAAAATTAAGAGATAACTGTATTGTATTTGAAGCTTTAAGGACGTCCATCGGTAGTTTTACTGTCGCAAATTTAGTTTACCTTGCGACGCGGAGCGGAGACAGGTAAACGGGTATTTGCGACAGTAAAACTACCGATGGACGTCCGCAAAGCTTCAAATACAATACAGTTATCTCTATTCTAATGCAAAACAAGTTCATAATTAAATTTTAATCATCATTTCAGTGTAAAACCTTCATTAAAGAAAATTCCGCGAAAAGATGTTATCTTCTTTGGTCCCTACACTAGGTGACGTCATAGGTATGCTTCCGGCGTCAAACATAAACACCGTGCGTTTTCTGGCTTCTGTGCCGCTTCAGAATGTAATAAAATTTGATAAAAGGAAGATTTTAGGCGCAACAAGTGAGTTTTGTGTTTATTATTGTAGAAATAACATGTCAATACATTGCGAAATTCAAAATGTCGGCTTCCTTAGTTACAGACAAGGAGATAGAGAATTTTACGCTTGCTGTCATCCAATCAGAACAATTGTTACAACATAATTGCATTAGAATTACCAATCTTCCAAGGTATAAATTAACATATAATAGTCATTTGCCAAGCTTAATATTTTGTTTTGATATAAACCATACCCCATAGTTCAAACTGATATAAGTTGCAAACATATCTGGAATGGGTCTTGCAAGTTACAAGAAAATGAAAACCATGTAAATTCAGGTATGAAAAAACCCGCCTTTGTGTCCGTGTTCCTGGCAATGTGCCAAATCGTTTAAATTTTTTTTTGTATTGACCATTACATAGGAAAATGGAAGGGTTCCACCTGACATTACTCTAAAAACTCAACTACCCCATTTAATATGCTTTTGGGTAGTTCTTAAAAGGCATTAAAAGTTGGATTTTTCCTTGGTTTTATAATGAATTTACATAATTATGCAAATGAGGCTGTTACTAAAAATAGATACGATTCTGGCGAAAATTAAGTGGCCATTTTTTTTTAATTTTATGTCAAGGATTGATATGATATATAAAAATTTGTCAAGTTGTGATTGTCGATTTGGACGATTTTCTGAATATTGCATGGTTTTCTGGCGGATTGGCTCTTAAACAGGATGCCTTAGGAGCCAGCATGCTTATGACGCAAACAGGACTTTGAGATAGGCTTAAAGTTCTGAGACTAAATACTACTTGCAAAGAATTGAACACTTCTCATTAGCATCCGTTCAGAACATGAACTTGCAGAGCCCATGTGACCTTATGGCCGTCTGATCTGAGGAAGGTGGACCGCAATATATATAGTTATGGACATTCTATCTTAGATGGCCTATTTCCTCACAATTGCTCCTTCTTTATTCATAGGCTCCCCCTTTGGCAAATTGGACTACAGTCCACTGTTTTCAACACATTTGGTGTCACACCCGAATACATTTTATCGTCGACCAGATCATTGTAATTCCTATATTTTACCTGATAACACATGGCCAATGACATCCTTAACCCAAACATTTGGTGTTTTTTTTCTTCAATATCAACATTTTTGAAACCCACGATCCCATTAATGTGTATCACTCATCACTGTATATCAACGTACGCCGACCGTGCAAGGGCTGTATAGCCAGTCAAGGTCGTTAAAAACTTCCATTTGTTGTTGTATATCAACGTACAATCTACAAAGTCTACAGTTTGCGATGAATGTTTGACAACATGATATCGAAATGTAAATGTAAAGGTCAAATATATGCAACATTTCCAACAATGATTGTCAAGTATACAGCTAGGGTAATTAGTTTTTATAACTTTAATATGAATATATCGCGAATGGTAGAATATAATGATGATGGAAATTACACTTTATGAATTTGGAGTGTCAGGTACTTTTCTTGATTAACCGTCATCAGAAGTATAACCACTTCCTGGTAAAAGAAATTAAAAAAAAAATGACAGAGGATCATTAGAAGCACAAGTCTGTGTCCTGCCTGAAATAAAAGCAACTTAAAGTAAAACAACTATGGATGACTAAAATGAAGCGAAACTTCAGGGATAAAAATTAGATTGTGGAATCTTTGTCAGATTCTTTTTTCTTATAATAATATGCTGAAAGTATTATGCAAGTTAAATATCAACTTTCATGTCGGTTTGTTAAGAGTCATGTAATCTTGATATTTTGTTTTAGTTCCGTTATCAACATTTACAGATGTTCAATTATGTATGATCATGTAGTAGATTGAATTTATTTGGTTTTTAGAATAATTGTATACATGATGAGCATGGTTCTCTAATAGGATTTTTCTGAACTTGATATCACATTCTTGATTCAATGACGAGATGATATATGTTGTGTTTTTGGTTGTTATGTGAAACTCAAATGGTTCTGGTGCTAATCGTTTTGTGTTTCTACATCAATAATGATACCATTGTCGTTTGTTTTAATGTTTTTCATGATTTGTAATTGTTTTGTTATTTCTATGTGATACAGGTTATGACGAGGATTTGCAGAATCTTTCAAATTTCTTCAAAGAAGAACTTAAATATCAGGTGGAATTTTCGGGAAACTCCATGACAAAGACTAAACTACAAAACTATTTCATGGAAATTGACAGAACATACTTGGTAGAGAACTCACAGGATTATCATTCCTTTATCTGTGTTATTGTGGGTTATGAAAAAGAGGTACTTTATTTTATAAACAAATACTTATCCCCATAGCTATCAGGCATTTTTTTATTAATGTTATAGGCATAATCCATTCTACAACAAAACAGTTTGTTCCGTCTTATTGTATTGATTGATATAATTTATATACTAAAACCTAAAACAGGAAATGCAACTGTAAATATGGCATGCTGTAAAACATGGTATGGTATGATGGTATGGTAAGAAAACCAATGGTACCATGGTATGGTATGATGGTATGGTACTATTTCCTTTACCATGGTACGAATTCCTTTACCATGGTACAAATTATTATACCATGGTATAACTTGATGGTATGAAGCATGGTATGGTTTTTTGAAGTAGGAAATTTTGAAAAATTAAATTAGGTAATATGAAATATGATTTTATTAATTTTTTCTTTTTTAATAATGAAAATAATATTTTACAAAATAGACGTAGACAAACCAGATAGACTATGACTTACATGTATAAAGCCGTGAACTGAAAACAAGAGAAAACTCAATTTAATTATCTCAGATAACTATTAAGTTAAGATAAGATAGATATAATGGCCTTATCTGACACGTTGCAAATGGCTGTAAATTATTCTTTGAAATTTTGGGATATATCTTTTGATTAAATCTAGATAATGAAGTTAAAGTTTTATTGCATAAACTTCTGTCAATGGTCAACTTTTATATTGTTTTGGAATATGACACTTTAAACAGTTGCATATTCTGTCTACATCTATGGCCAAGAAATTCCACTAAAATACGAATAAAAGGTGAATGCATCACCTGTGTGGATTAGAAAACACCATACTTTCAAATTAAACTGTCACTAATATAATACTATGTTAGTTGATAGAAACCACATGTTGTAAAGTGTATTTTGTTTTCTTCAATTATATGTGCATTATGGAAGTTAACACACAATATTAACCAAGGAATGAGTCTTGTTTTACTATGTGAAATTTTATTAAACAACTTTATTTCATTTTTTTTATACATGCTGAGAGTGACAGCTATTTCTGTGCAGATAGAGATAAGAATCGGTTTCTTTAAAATGTATTTCAAGGTCAATTATAATTGCCATGTGTTGTAAGTATTTGACCTTTAATTACATCAACATCTAAGAACGACATTTTTTCGTTTGAGCTTTAATAAAGGGTTATTTTTCAATCGAATTCAATTGCACTATTTTCTAAAATGATTCTCAACAAATGTATTATTACATTGACAGCGGAGCTTGATTTGTCAAAACTGTCATGGGCTCGTTTAACAGGACGTTTGAGGAATATTAGTAAACATCTGTGTTATATTATACGAAACCAAAAGGCTATTTGCCATAGTTTCTAATTTCTCAATGGTTTTAATGAATGATGTAGTATTCGTTATGCATGTAGACTTATTTTGAACTTTAAGTATATGGAAATGATCAACATAATCACCTATAAGAAGGGTAAAGGGGGGGGGGGGGGCAATACCTTTTTGTGTTAACCTGTTGTTTGCCTTTGTGTTTTTAACTGTCATTTGAGACAAAATTAAACTGTTAACTGTTTTCAACCCACTGGCTGTGTTCTGTTAAAATTTGCAATGTTGTTTAATGTTTTTATGAAAATGGGATTCCTGTAATCTGTTACTAGATACTTAAAGAGTTTTTGGACATAATTTGTACCGGGCGTGGTACAGGTTCAACAAATGTGGCAGTGTTAAGCATGTTTTGTGAGATCTCAACCCTCATTTATG
Organism: Mytilus edulis; assembly: GCA_019925275.1. Lineage (NCBI taxonomy): Eukaryota > Metazoa > Mollusca > Bivalvia > Mytilida > Mytilidae > Mytilus > Mytilus edulis. The sequence continues at coordinate 36,459,199 of CM034351.1, forward strand.
TCTCCTATTTATAGTTTATCCCAACAAAAAAAAATAACTAATGATATAGAAAATTTGATAAGTTACATTGACCAAGAGCACCTGAATGGAGTAAAATAAAGTACCGTTTCAATTTGCAATTCGAAAAATAATTGAAAAGTGTGGCCTGGTAGAGGAGTCCAAAAAATGAGGACAAATTGGTTCTCAATTTGATGACAAATTTGCTAGTTTAAAACTTCAGAAATGTAAAGATGGTCCAAAGGCTTATTCATGTAAGCTATGAGTTCTTGGGACTTGGAGATGGAAGAGGCGTTATCTGCTTTATCTTGTGACACCTATTTACAATAGAAATCAGTAAACCTTTACAGTTCCTTTTTATAAAAGCATGCAAACTATGAGATGTATGATTACACCGAGATGTAACCATAATTTATTAGGGCTCCCGCATAGAAAAATAGGCACTGGCTGCGGTTGCATGGTTCCAAAATCATGCACCTTTTAATTTTTGGACCATTTATTAAAATTGTAAATGATATGTTGTCGATTATGGTCTTATAATGAGTTAAAATACTCAATGACCTGTGTTTTCAATTCTGCAATGTTAAATGAATCTAATTGGCAGTAGTAATGTTGAGTATTTAGTTGTGTTGTGATTCCTGTTATATAGTGTAGCTAGTCTAAGATAACACAATTTGTATTTTTATCTGCCTTTTTATAACTATTGTTTCATCAATTCAAATTGCTATTCTTTCGTAATGCTATTTTTTCGACCGAATTAAAGATTGATTTGTTATTATAAAACACCCATGCAACCATGCACCCCATATTGCATGAAAGGACCCGGTTGTCCTTGTTGAAATGATTCTGGTGTATGGAATGATTGTAATGTGTACATGTCCAACTGACAGGTGTCGTCTGACCTTGACCTCATTTTCATAGTTAAGTTTTGGTCTTTGTCTTTTCTCTGATATTATATGCAAACTTGTCAACTATATTTGGTGTGTGGAAATATCTTATGCTGTGACGTTACGCGCGATGTTCGTACCTCATTGGAAATTCGGTGTAGTTGGCATGATGCAAGTCCAAAATATATAATTGTGTGATATCATATTCATTGCTATTGAACGTATTTTAAAAAATAACGATTTTCAAAATAAAAACGAAAAAAATCATTGTTGAAACTATGTTTTAAGCCGCATGTGACAAGCTTCATTTTTAAAAAAACGGCGATTTTTAGGTTGTCCCGCGTAACATATTTCATTTATTGTAACCACTAAACTATGATTTTCGTCAAAACTATTTAATATTTTGAAAAACGGTTTTTTCCATTATTAAACAGAATGGTTCCTTCAGTCTTTGATGCATTTTTTATGACGTTATGATGACATCATAGAAAAAAACCACGTTCCATACTACAAGGGCAAATCTGTCCCGCGGGAGAAAAAAAATTGGGATTCCAGATTTGAGAATCAAAAAACATTTATCTAATGAAAAAACTTTAGTATTTGTATTTACTAAATCAATGTTAATTTGCTTGATTTTATGAATTTAAAGACAAATATCCTGAAAAATGATATATGGTAATTTGTGAGCGATTTTTCAAAGGCTTACAAGTTTGTCGCACCGCCATTTTTTGACGTAAAAACGAACTCAACTCAAGTTAAGGTCAATTGTTTGCTTAAAAACAACGTTTTAGTCGAATTTTTGGTTTGAACGTTACGAATTATCCTCAACGTTGTGTTACGCTTACATGTACGAACATCGCGCGTAACGTCTATACATGTCAGTCCCGCAGGTTTTATTTGACCTTGAATTTTTTGGTTTGTTTTTCTAAAACTGTAAGCAATATGCCAACTATATTTGTTGTATTGAATGAATGTCAGGTGTCCAAACAAGAACCTGATGTTCAATGACTGTCATTTGTTGATGTACATAAGTGCTTCTCGTTTCTTTTTTTTATATGGATTAGACTGTTGGTTTTAAACTAGTCATTGTTTTGCCCTTTAATAAGGGAGCTACCATTTGATTTTTATGGGGGGGCTAGGATGAAATTTGAAAAAAATAGGCAGGACAGGAGTTTTGAATAAAAAAATAGGCAGGATGAGACACTTTGCAAAAAAAAAAGGCAGGATGACAATTTATGTAAAAATAGTCAGGATAAACTAATAAAAAAAAGGCAGGACCGAATAGAGTGAAAAATAAAAAGGCAGGACAGAGATTACAACTAAAAAAAAATGCAGGACAAAATTTTTCATCCTAGCCCCCCCATAAAAATCAAATGGTAGCTCCCTAATAAGCTTGCTGTTAGGTGTGACCAAAACTCAGTGTTTTAGACGGTACTTTGACCTATAATGGTTTACTTTTACAAATTATGACTTGGATGGAGAGTTGTCTCATTGGCACTCATCATACTCATACCACATCTTCTCATATCTGTGTATTTCTCGTTTGGTTTATCTGACCTTGACCTCATTTTCTTTGATCTTGTTAGGTTTATGTGATACTTATAGTAAAGCTTGATATTTAGGACTATCAACATGATATCAATGGTTAGTAAAAAGGCGAGACATTTCAGCGAATGCACACTTGTTAAGTTTATGAAATGGTTTTGAAATCCTTTGAATTATATTTTAATTTAAAATTGTTTTGGTTTTGAACCATTTAACAAACTTTTCAAGGAAATTCAGTGTTCTGTGGCTGCAATCAAATGAGAGCATATACTTTATACATTTCCCATCTTGAACAGTTAATGTCACCTGTTACTTGACCTGTGTAAAATACACATGTATGAATTATCTGTCAACCGAGAACGTTCACACTATCTTCAAATATAAAGGTCGACAGCTACTTTATCAATTAACCTGGTCTTTAACAATGCAAATGCACACGTCAAGCTTACTATGCAGTATGGATTTTACTCATCGTTGAAGGCCGTACAGTGACCTATAGTTGTAAATTTCTGTGTCATTTGGTCTCTTGTGGAGAGTTGTCTCTTTTGCAATAATACCACATCTAATGTTATTATAACATTGTAAATGTCCTCCTAATGATACATCTAATAGTTGCCACTGGACACTAAACAGCTAGCCAAATATAAGTTCGTCCGTCATATTCTTAGTTTTGTTATAATGTGAAAATCAAACAACATGATGATACATGATGCAGATTTTCACTAGGGAAATAATGGGAAATAATTTTAAACAAAACCACTCAATCACATCCGTACGGCACAAATTAAAGTCTAGTAGCCTTTTCACATTAAAATACGTTATTTTCATCTATTTTAATCTATTCTAAATAAATTTAAACAATTTCAAATCAAACAGTCATTTTGTTTATTTGCCATAAAAAAAAAAAAATTATTTTCATTTCTTATTTCAAACAGATCGATTGTTTTTCAATGGTCAGTGCCTGTCAGCATTTATAAAACTGTGTTTGCCAGAAAGAAATAGAACAGGAAAATAACAATGTCTTAGAAATACTTCGAGGCCCTACATGTATTTTCTAATTTCTGTTGTAATGTGGTGTAATGCAAAGTGGTAATTCCTGAATACTGATTTGTACCCATTAAGCATCTGGGGTTAATAACAAATCTATTGTAGTCTCTTTTTCTTTACTCGCAAAGAATTCACCTAAACTATGTTTTTATGAAAATTGCTCATTGCTGGCGAATGTTAAACATTGATCTCTAGCTTTTCAATTGTTTAGTTGTTAGGTTACTGTCTGATCTCGCAAACCTGACATTTTATGGTCATTATAGTTTGCATCCAATTGCACCAATGCATTAAAAAGATATAAGCGAGACACCGTACGAGAGTCGTTATTTTACATAAACTATTAGAATTTTTTTTCTTTAACGAAAACGAAATACGTTACCACTTCTCGCAATTCGCTTTGCGGTTATTGTGTATGTCTTTTGACAAAATATAGCCTTGTTTCAAAAACAAAACGTATAAGAGTAATATATAAAACTGAACTAGAGTGAAGAGTTGGGAAGTAGGAATTCCGAATTTTAATTGAATGTTCTAAATCTTAGTGTATTTCTAATATATGATTGTACAGACTCAAAAATGTCTTTGTTTTGCTGAAATGAAAGGTCACCGTCACCAGCCAATAAAAGCAAAACGGATATAGTAGATCTTTCTAATTTTGAAAACAATATTTCTTTTGCTTCGTTGATAAAAGGGCACTTAAAAAATAGTGAATACTATCCTCAACAGGATGACCACAGATGCTTGCGGAATTGGATTTAATATTATTAAGGTTTAAATCTGCATTTGAATAACTGCACGTGACCATATTTCTCAACTGTACTGGTATTAAACTGATAACCGTAACTGGAATTACGACTATCCCAATATGGCGACGGTAGTTATATGTTCAATCTTTACAGCCATTTTTCTCAAATGTAGCATGTTTTTGTCAATAGTTACTCAGCTGCAAGGTTTTCCTATACCATTACATCATATTTTAATCGTAACGGTGCACTGGAATTGTCTAAGCGCTTTGAAAATTCCCGTTGAAAAATTCTGCCAAGATCTGTTACAGAATAAGGTTGTCAAAGTTGAGAAAAACGCTTGGTACTTTTATATACTTTGTGGAAAGATATAATATAATTTTTTTTTGTCAGAACTCAAAGATTCTTCGATATGTCCCATTGTCTTCTGAATATTTTTTAAGATGAATAATTTAAAATGTGTATACCAAACATTTAAAATTTTACTCGGCGTTTATAAATAGCATTGCAAGTACAACATTTTATAAACGATAATCATTGATAAAAGTAATGTAAATGAGCCACTCTTTCTCGGATTGAGATGGAATGTGTTCGTTATTTGATTTAACGAGTTTAACAATCGAAACCCCTGAAATATCGTCTTATGACAAGCACGAAAAATGACGAAACTGAACTTCCAACAGCGGACATTGATTTCTAATTATACAATATTCTTTCAATGAATGTTTTAAATGCAATCCAGAACTTATCAATTAAGACATTTCTTATCCCTTTTAAAATATGAAGTCACATGCAAGAAGAAGTTTGTCTGACGTATGAAAATTGAAAAAAGGCATGACAGGAGTTAAGAGAAAAAAGACAGTATGGCCATCTTGCCAAAAAGAAAAGTCATGATGACTTTATGAAAAACAAGTCAGGATACATTAATAACTGAAAGAAAGACTGGACAGAATAGAGTGTAAAATAAAAAAAAAGCAGGACTACATTTACATTGAGATTACATTGAAAGATAAATGCAGGACAACATTTTTCATCCTGGCCACAACTCCCCCACCCCTACCCTGTGAAAATTAATGGTATCTCCCTAGTGTTGATTTCGACAACGAGCTTTAATTGTAACCGCATAGAAATAGTCAATTGTAAGTCGGTGTGACTCTGTTCACCACCAACACATAACCACAAGCTGAGTGGGGAGACTTTCCTGCTATAAGACGTCTAGAACTATTTTCGACCTTGTCGTCTTGTTTTTTTAAATTACGTCATTGATGATCTGATCACTACAACTTTTTAACAAAATATTCGTTCCCGTGAAAACTAAGATTTGTTTAACTTTCAAATTTCATCGTGGTCTCTTCTCAGGATATAGCGGCTATATGTATGTTGGCTTTACAGCTGATTTCCTAATGCATGTTAAGCGAGACTTTGGTTAGCTTGCTTGCTTAGTTTGTATATTTTACAATTGTAATTGGGATAATTTCCAATCAAATGTAAATATAATATATACAGATTAAAATATGCCTCTATATTGTTTGAAGATGTCAATGTTATTTACAAAGCTTGAATTCATGTTTATACAGAGCAAGCTAGCCTATCAAAGTTTTACTCTACAAGCATCAGGAAATTAGCTGTAAAGTCGACAAGATAACAGGTTAATGTATTCAAGTGAATTTAAGATTTGTTGAAATTCAAAAGTACAATGGTTAAATCAATCTTATCTTTTATGTGCCACATGGGCATCCCTATAAAATAAGACAGTCCATGCGTGACCCATGGCATTAGATATTATGCATGTCAGTGGATATTTTCTTTGTGAAGCTAGCACTAATAACCTATATTATTTACGTGTCTGAAATATTTCGAAAAGTGCATTTAAACTCTTGAACATACCATTAATGAACGTCGTTTGTGTGAATTCGGGATTTACACGTATTAAAAACTCTTTACTTTTCGGGATTCGAGGAAAAAAATATTTAGCAAACACTGCTGAGGAACACAAATAAAAAAATACATGTATCATAAATTTATTTTGTCACGTAATATTTGCAACTCTTAAAACCAGCTGATATTTTTTTATTTCTTCATGTTGAATAACCTCAGTCATACTGTCCTAACAAATGGGGATACATGTATACACGACTTCCCAAATTTAATCTTAATTCAACTACGTTACCCAACACTTTAAATATTGAAACAATACAAGATATAATTTTTTTTTTTTTTATACAATTCGAATACTGGGCGCTATCTGAAGTCTGTTCATGGGATATCAGTTCTAATATAGGCGTGGCAATCCATCACTTTTATCCAATCAACTGTAAAGATTGACGTGCAATTGTGTCTATGTCAAGTTAGATAGTTAGATAAATATATTCATATTTCTGGACGTACATATGTCAGGGTTAAGCCTATTTCATTCGATAGTAGTAGATGAAAAAAAAAAGGATTTTCTGATATTCTATCTATAACTGAAAATAATTGGCATTACATCGTAGAGGCCGTCCCACTTTATGTGAAGAATAGAACATATTGAGCCATTTTGGATTTTCTTCTGTCCACTGAAAATATATATAACTTCCGGACTAGCAAACACAGGCAACCCAGTTACTAATCTTCCTGCGTCCAACTAAACGACATGTTCCAGATTTTTGGAATCTTGTTGAGTACAGTCATCCCATAACTCACGTGCATATTAGATAATTGGTCTTATAAGTGTTAAGTTTATGCGAATAAGATAATTCCTAGTCAATACATATTTCATTTTTTTTTTTTTAGAAATTTAATCTTGTGCTTTGAAACGTTTTCTATATTATATAGAGTTTACCATTGATATCAAAAGTAATACACATGTTTATGACAGGTGACAATTCTACTACTTGATTTTGAAGTTCTATTTGAATATCATCTGGAGAAGAATTACAGGAGAATAGCATAGTGATTGTCTTGTTCCGATTAAAATCAATAACCCAATCCTTAGACCATGCTAAAATTTGTTCTAAATCGCTATTTAAGACATTCGCTATTGTGTTATGACTAGTACTTGAATAAGAAATGGATGTTTCATCAGCACACAATCGAGTTAGACTTATCAAATTACCAGCTATGTCATATACATGAATAAGGAATAGTAGGGAACCTAATACAGAGCCTTGTGGAACTCCTGCATTAGTATCTCAAAAGGCAAATATGAACTTGAAACAGAAACGCATTTTGTATATTTGAAATATAACTAATTAAGTGAGTAAATACATTTTTAAATACAAGTTTTTTTTCAAATACTTTGCTCACTGCTGATAATAATACGATTGGTCTAAAATTGGAAATCAGTGATTTGTACCCGGTTTTGAAAATAAATATATGCTCAAAGTCAACTCATTTTAAAGAAGTTTTGAAAATAAAATGGTTAAATGCATTTTTTTTTTTTTTACATAAAGCGCAAATAAATTTACATCATGTTACATTATGAGATCAAACTATCTTAAATACCCCAGTCCAGAGATACCGTGTATATTCGACTGAATATACTATATCGAGAATTTTACATTCATACAAGATCTGTGCCCAGGTAAAATGATCCAGCAGGTGGTGTATATTCTAAAGTGTTTATCGCCTTCCATTATTATACATGCTAACGATGACATTTAGCTTAAGGGCCATTTTGTTTTCGCAAAGAAAAACAAAATTAAACAATTTTATATATATAATATTCTGTTGAAAAATCATTTTTAAAATTAAAGGTAAACAGATAAGCATAACGTCTTCGCAATTTCTTGTTGAGATCCATGGACACAGATGTCAGAATAAATAAGAAAACACTAAATTCTTAAACAATATATATAATCTTTACATTGACTTAAATCTATATATAATCAGAGATCGATTTATAAACTTTATGCTTAAAATAATTAACCTACACAGAGCGATAGCACAGACAGAAAAATGCTCCAGAAAAAGGACTGTTTGCAAATCAAAATTTGTCAAACCCCCTTTTTTTCACCGGTCTAGAAAAAACATGATGAATTGACATTTTCTTATAAAAAAATCATTAATAAAATGCTAAATTATTTTCCTAAGATCTATTTTGTAACTGAATCTGGGACTTAATCATTTCTTTAAATGCCCGAGCATACAGTTATATTTGTTTATTTTTATTGTTTCAATTGCCATGTACATGTACAAAAAATGTACGAGGCTAAAAAAAGGTCACCATCTGTAAGGATATGAAGGTGTTTTACAATTATTAAAATAATGTACAAAAAATTAAGTTTGGAAGCAAGGCCAAAAAAATATAGAGGTGATGAAGCAAATAATGATTGATTGTATGTTGTTTAGCGTCCAGTGGCAAATATTTGATGCATGTTGAGGACAAATATAATAATAGATCAATAGGCAGGAAAAGAAAGTATAAAGTGAAATAGTAAAAATAAAAAAAAAATCTAGAAATATAGAGATATAGAAACGATGATCTGACCCTCCCCCTTTTAAAAAACAACAACAAAAAAAAAAAAAACCACTCACACTCGCATATACCGTATATACATCTCTAAAAAATCTAAAATTTTTGTTTCATGGTGCCCCCCAGACATCAAGGTTCTGGAACCGCCCCTGTTACAAATACATACCTAGGTGCATTTTATAAAACAACATTTGAACTTATTATTACCATTTTTTTTCAATTGTAATTTTATGTTTATGTATATTTAATGTTACCCGATATGGAGTTCTTTTAAAAATAAAAAAATCACTTGAATGGGTATACTGGTGTATATCACACGTGCTATCTACATGTACAATATACGGAAATGACACGGCTGAGTATTGTAAAGTTACTGAAGGAATAGTAATGTCAGGCGTATATCCCCGGGCGATGAATTTACTGGTTTTTCAAAACGGTTAGGTGTAATTTGTCATATTGTAAAGGTTTGAATCGGTCCGCAAATAACATAAGGACCTATGAGCTACGGTTCCGCAGCTATCCTGATAAATTAGCTTAAATTTAAAACTTGCAGATATAACTCTGAGAGATAAAAGTGTGCAACAATTACACAAATGTTGATTTCAAAGATTAATGAATTTTTGTTTAAGAGATATTAAACAATGCTCACAATACAATCACTTTAAATATAACCAAAATAAATTATAATTTTAATCAGATAACATAATATAGGGATACATCTTACCTTTTCTCAATATTCTTTTCACTTTCTTTCTGTTTTCCAAAATCCATGCTGAACCCCATATAGTTCTAAGTTTTCACAGCACACCTGTCATGCTATATCTTTTTTATACAGCCTTGCTCAATTAGTTTAAGGGAATTAAGGTTTTAATTTTATTTAATTTTTTTCATAGTTTTCATTTAGTACTACCGGTTAATTTTGTTTGTTATATGGAACATCCTCCCTATGTCTAAAATGGTTTTGTCTTCGAAACAAGACCCCTAGAATGATTTTCCTGACATTTTCAAAAGTGACACTATTTGCTGGCAATAAAAAAAATAGCAATAAAAAAGTCCTCTAATTGAACAAAAGTTGCAGTCACAGCAGATTATATTCTTACTAACTACAACTAATCACCAACCACACTTTGGCTGTTTTTCTTCAGCATGATAGTTTTCTAGGTGGCAAGGAAAGTACAAGAATAAATCAAGATTTTATCAATTTTAATTTTTGCTAACAAATTCATGAAGTTCTTAACTTGCTAAAAATGTATGTCAATATCCTAACTAAAAAACTGGCTCCGCTTTTAAATGTGTGGGCAATTCTTTTCTAAATTAATTGTTTTGATTCGAAATGTCTTGGAAAAATTGAACCAATGAATATTTTGTTTACATTGTTTATTAACAAATATTCTTCTTCCTGATTCTCATTGAAAAAAAATTGTTTTGGAATAGGTCAAAAAAGAAAGAAAAGAAAACAGATAATCAATAAAATCCTGTTTACGAATAGGTTATTTAACTTTTCAAAATTTCCTCTTTTGAAAAACCATGCCATGCTTCATACCATGGTATGATAATTTGTACCATGGTATAGTAATTTGTACCATACCATGGTACCATTCATGCATACCATGGTATGATGGTATTCGTACCATACCATCATACCATAACAAATACAATACCATCGTACCATACCATGTTTTACAGTATGCCTGTAAATATAGTTGTTATGGTATGCACATTGTTTCAATTTTCCAACTGTTAAACTTTCGATGCTTGTGTATTATTATTCTAATTGCACCTGCCTATATGATGCATGTACCTTTTGTGCCTCCCAAATGATGAAATCATTCATTCTAGTGAAGAGTACTTTTTATGAAGAAAATTGTATTGATACTACTATCTTTCAAGTCAGTAATCTTTTCGAAAGATTGAAAGAAAAATATAATCACACTTACACATTCAAAAGTCCATCATCTTCTTCCTGAGTGTTACATTGATGTATGCGACTATCATACAATGTGTAATTGTCTTGTAGTAATGTTCCTTTTATTCTAGAATTTTGTTTCTGTGTAATGTTATTGGGAGTGTTGTTTTCCTTCCTTTTTTTTTAAATTGTCTTAGAGTAATGGAACTTCAACACTCAGGTGTATGCAACTATTCATATGGTGTGCATTATCCATATTTTCTTACGAAAGATTGAATCATTTTCGTCATTTTTTCTGGGCATGGTTTTCTTAGACGCGGATATTCATTAAAAAAATATAATTTACTCTATATATGTAAATGGTTAAACTATGTTATTGTATAATAGAATATTCGAAAGACATGTTTGTACATTTACACAATTTTATGACCTTTAGATCTTGAACAGTTAAGAAAATATTACAAATAGCTCCGTAAAGTTCTAGACAAGGCATACATGTCACACCATCCTGACTAATCTAATTGACGAATGGTTAAAATATTTGAATACTAGGGTAACTGGTGGTACTGCGTTTTTTTGATTCAATAAGACTTTTGGTCGCATTAACTATGCCATAATATAAGAAAGGCTAAATGTTATCATATCGGTGAACATACGTTAAATTAGATAACAACATATGTGTTTAAATGACAACAAGAAGTTCAGTACGCAAATTTCAGTTCTGATAAAACGTTTTTAAAATGCGATGTGCCTCAATCTTCTATGTTAGGTCCTCTATTTCTTTAAACTTATATCAATGATTAAAACAATTAAACATAAGTTAATATACTGATTATTCAACATTGCATTTGAAGACAACCGAGAAAGTTAACGACATATTAAAAAAATCTTGAAATGATGTATAACTCTGGTGTACTAATAACAGTATGAAAATTAATGCAGAGCAAATAAAGTGTATGACATTAATAATAAAAAGCAAAACTTACACAACTATCTGAAATATATTTTTTCCATTAGCTAAATTTCTATTGAGAATGTCCATTTTTTTTAAATTTCATAGACGTGACATTGATAAACATTTAAGCTGGGAAGAAATGTTGGTCGTAGTTGTACGAGGATTTCATCACAAACATCTCTTTGGTATAAACTTGAATAATATGTTTGCCTAAACACATACGATAACTACAATGTATGTTATAATGCATATATTCTACTATACAAAACTATTGTATTTCAGTTTTGGAACATTTATCACAAAAAGATTCAGATATAATCGTAAAACCTAAAAAACAAGAGTGGTTAGAAGTATATTTGTATGTGATGTTTATGTTACATCAAAGGTGTCTTCTTCCAAATTTTCATCTTTACAGAAAGAGTAAAATACCAACAATCATTTCTTTTGTATAAAATTGGAATGGACTAATTCTTGATTACTTATCGATTATACATATATTTAATAAAGATGTTTAACACTACAACTTACGAGCTGTCTCTTATAAAGATCGATGTGTATAAGACCAAAAACTTATCTTTTCATTATTCTACAACCAAGATATGAAATGACTTACCATTCACAATAACAAATTGTCATACTGTATAGATATCCAAGAAACATTAATTGTTACAATAATTTTTCTTGGAAACTCTATGGAAATTGAATAATTTCTCGTGTATGTTTAGAATTAGAAGCTTTATTAATTGTCGCCATTTTGATGAACGAATGATTTATATATCTATATTTTTGCGTTGAATTTTTATGTATAAATATGAACTGTATACATGTTATTTGTTTAAGGGCCTCAATGGAAACTTTATTATATTTGTAATACCTTTTTTTCGTAAGTTTATGAACATGTATTTATATATATATATAAGCGCCTAAAAAGTGTACACCACAACACCAATAACAAAAAAGGAAACTATAAAATGTAATTATTTATAAATATTTCGGATAACAGTTATCGGTAATCATCGGTATGATTAACGAATCATATATCAGTCTACTTAGATTATATACATAATATATACAAATTTGAACATTCTGGTAAAAACATGTCATTATTATTTCAGGGCGGAATTCAGACAACAGATATACCCATCACTATTGAAGAAATACACCAAATATTCAAAAGCAAGCCTGGAGGAAAATTCAATGGCTAGTTTATACTTGTTTTTATGTTTTCATTTAGAATTGAATGTTTCTTTTTGTATATTATTGGGTTGTAAAAGCGTTGACCGAAGTACATTTTGCTTCATTCTAAAAATGTGCGCACGGTCAACGCGTTTACGACCCTATAAAATTACTAATAGAAGCATTCAATACTTATAATCTAATTTTTTACTAGGATCATGAAAACACGATTTATATCAATTATTTTCTATTAATTACCTGTGCACTTTGTTGTGGAAACGCGTGTCATCATGAATTCTACATTTCGATGTATGAATGTGTCTTCATGAATGTTAAATATTTTGAAATGACGGTTTATTTCATACTGACGTGAAATTACTGTTGGCCAATCAAAATAGCGTATTTTAATGAAACGTACTTGTAATGTAATTTTTTTTTAATAAGTACCTGACATCATTACTTGTACAGTATCATCAGTTTTCGCGTTTATTGAGCTTGTGAAATATGAACCAGTTAGGAAATACTCCCATTATATTTAAGATAATTTGAAGAAATTTCTATTATTATTTGCTTCATCTTAATAATAACTTAAAGTAATGTATACAGTTAGTATACAGTGATAATATCTGTGGTTTTACATGTAATAACATAACTGGTTCTTACAACACATTTTGTCATTACCAGTGATTGAGGCTATTATGAAAATTATGTGGATTAACATACCTTTCCTAACATATCAATTAATATCAAACAAGGTAACAAAAATAATACACACACATTTTATTTTACATGAGTGTACTTTTTTAAAATCATATTCATATTATTAGTCGTTAGAGATGCCTTTATTATTATATTAGTCAAACTAGCTGGAAAGACAAACTGACAACATATGAGCGTTCACCGCATAGTTACGATTAAAAGATTACAAAAATACCACCTAGTGAGCATTTAGTTAGAAGTGCTAGAAAGTATTATATCAAATATGAATAATTTCCGTTATATCAATGTACTTAATCATGAACAATGTAGATGAACGTTATTGAGATGAGCTAATTTATTCAAACATTTAACCCACAATTAACAGATAATATTTGTTATTTAATAAAACAACATCATTTCAAACTACATTTATAAAGAAATATTTTTATTTTAAATTTCTATTGTCTATTTCTATATAACCCCGTTGATCGGTTTGTATTTTAGAACATTACGTGACAAGTTACCACATTTATTGAAGAATAATTTGATGATTGTTTTACAAGATCAATATTTAGTATTCGAATAGCCGAAGTACATGCCTCTGAACTGTTAACATAACAACAGAGACTAACAGTCCGCCAGTAATCTCAAATATTTAGTGGTAGTCTAGTTACATGTAGATCATCTAATGTATTTGAAATATTCAAATCAGGCGTAATAGCGAGGAACCGGCTGAACTCTGAATGTTGCTTAAGCAGAGGCACCAACGAGTCAAATGTCATTAAAGAAAACCGCTAAATTTAAAAATTCCTGATATCCTACATGTCCTATATCTATAAACATGAACAATACAAAAACTTAGCCAATGCCTTTTGACTACCGTTAAACCTACTTAGTGTTGATTTTTATCCTTTTCCCCTATTACTTTTGTTTGTTCTGGGAGATGTATTTTACCAGCAGCACATCCCTTTTGATACGAATTATAAAATGTAAACATGCACGATCGTTTCATTTGCGACTAATGAAAAATTCCACGATGGGCAGTGGGTATTACTTATAAATGGGAAGCTGACATCCACAGTGTTTTAGTCATTAAATTAGTCTTATGGGGATGGTTGTATGTGAACCAACTTTCCATTTAATGCAATATGATAAAAAGAACGCATCCGATTTACTACACCAGATGCAAATCTCCTTAATAAATGTCTTTTAAAAAATGTTTACATTGTGATGTTGGACGTTGTATTGTAAAATCTTAAGTCATACGTGCTTGTTATTTGTAAACGTCTTTTCATGTTCCTTTCTATCTGTTAAATCTTTCTTGTAATTGCAGTTCTCCGTATTTCCTTGTCAACATAATTGGTTAAATATTGATGACTTTTTATTTTTAATTTCAGGTAAACCAAAATTATTTCTTATTCAATACGTTTTCGGACTAACATATGTTCCTGCCCCACCAAGAAGCCAACCTTTCTGGTGCTATTATGACAAATCAAAAGATATTTCTGATGTGCCAAGTTTTTCTTCAGAAATAGATGCTGACAGTTTAGTAGCATGGTCATTAGAACCAGGTAAATAAGATTCATCTTAGTACGTTTATGTTTTATGTTTTATATTTTCTTTTCTTTGTTATATATATTCTGCTTTTGATGAATCGGGATATAAAAATTATTCTCTAACATTAAGATACAAATATACGATTATAGTGAAACAGGAAAAATCTGTACGAGAACAGATTAAGTATCTATAACATGTATAACGTAACTCTTTGCACCTGATATCCAAATCACGTACGAACGATGTCCGAATGACGTATGTTCGCTTCACTTCACGAACGCTGTACGAATGAAAAATAAACGCTTCCCGTACGAAGAAAAGCATATTCCATAAACAGTACAATAAACGATACCATAAAAGTTCGTTCAGCGTATTTCGTATGGTTTATTAAGTCTTTTCACTTTTTTGTGAAAAGACTTATTGTATTTGTTCTGATTATTATTATTATTAAGTCTTTCCACTTTTCTGTGGAAAGACTTATTGTTTTTCTTCTGATTATTATTATTTTTTTTTCCGCCACATTCTGAAATTTTTGTTTCGCAATATGTCGCTTAGATATTTTGTATATTGTATCGTATAGTTTATACGGTTTTAAATCTCACCCTGCTAAGACGAACAATTTTCTTTGTAAGAGTTATCTCCCTATTCACTGTTTATCATCTGTGTGCATCTCCTTTGTAACAGAAAAAGATAGCGACAAAATTCCTTTTACAAATTGTTCGTTATATCCTCAGGAATTTTTGGCTCATTTGGGTCGAAGCGATTGGCTGAAATTTTATAGGAGTTATCTACCTTTACAAAATAAATTTGTCAGTATGTTTTTTTAACTCAAAAACAGTTAACCGTATAACCCTGGAATGTTTTTATTTGAGTCCCCTATGTCCTAACTTAGAAAATGAGGTCAAGGTCAAAGGTCAAGGTCAAGTTCTAATTTGTGACTTTTGCTTGTTTTTGCATTTTCTCTGACGCTTGTGAAAGATACATAAAGAAAAACAATTGCAAAATGTCTGCTTTATTGTTATGAAGATATGATACATTAAGTCTGATACAATTTAATGGCATCTTATAGGAGTTGGTGCCCCTAATATGTCTTGATATGAAGTTATTTGATTATAACTTCAACTAAGTTCATTATAAAGGCATTTGACCTTGTACAAAAGGTAAGGTGACAAATGACCTTGAAAATTGACTACCGGAAGTGACCTTGAGAAAACCGGAAGTAGCCTTTTTTGCAATTTTTTCATATAAAAGTACTCAGAATCCATATATTTTGTCATATAGATACATAAACTGATTACTGAAGACTAAAAATGACTTCCAACAAACCGGAAGTGGCCAATTATTTCCCCTTCTACATACAATAGTATATAGAAACTATATATTTTTGGAATCAGTGTGAAATAAGCTATCATATGAGACCGGAAGTGACATTTATTTCACCGGAAGTAGCATATTATCTCCCTTTATCACTCAAAAACATAATTAAATCATTATTTATCTCATCAGTATGAAGAAACTATCTTCTTATCAAAATTTCTTCGGTGTGGAAAGACTTTCAATTGTTCTCTGAACAATTGGTTTTTAATTTTACATTGTTTTGCTTAACGTACACCGTATCGTAAATAAAGGCAACAGTAGTATATTGATGTTCAAAACTCAGAGATAGAAAAAAACAAATCCGGGTCACAAACAAAAACCGAGGGAAACGCATTAAATATAAGAGGAGAATGACGACACAACATTAAAATGTAGCACACACAGAAACGAACTAAGGCCGTACTTTAACCTATAATGGTTTACTTTTTAAATTGTTATTTGTATGGAGAGTTGTCTCATTGGCACTCACACCACATCTTCCTATATCTATAAGCATATATCGTATCATTTGGCGTAGATCGTTGGTATAGTGTATATGATCTGTATATATAAGAATTAATCATGTCCTGTTATAGTCTGCAAAAATATGTTTTTTTTTCTATAACTTGGTTTAACATTTAGAATGGGTGGATATTTGTTTTTAGAAATCATTAATTAACTATAACTTAACGAATTCTTGATCAAACATTATTTTTAAAGAGATTTAATGTATGTAAATAATGAATTTTGTTTGCGTTAGAAATAAGGTACTTGGTGAATGTGCGTGTAAAGTGCAGTCAAAAGAATATTCTGTCAGCATTGTCTAAAAAAAAAGAGGTCAACTAATTCCTAAAAGAACATTGCGACAATTGATAATGATGATGAAAAGCCTAAATAGGACAAAATAACAAGATTGAAAATGTTTACTTTAGAGGCTTAATAAAGGGTACATAGTAGAATATAACGAAAAAATGTCAAAAGAAACTATAAAAAAAGAACATCAGACGTTGCTGCAACCAGCGCTACCAAATATTGCATGCATCTTTTTATTCATTTATTGAGGTACATGTATGCACACGCATACACTGAGTTGTTAGATAGATAGATAGATAACTCGACAAATAGCTATCCTAATAAAAAAAAAACACGAGGTCCAATTTGTTAGCCGGCGTTACTTCTAAACGACGAATCGAAGAATTCAACTTCATATATAAGTAATATAGGAAAATAGTGTAGATTAACAATTACACCATTCCAGACTCTTTCGTTTCCCACATAATTAGTATTACCAAAAATTAACAAGTTCCGGGTTGAATTCGATACATATACAAATAGTATATGTCACATGCAGTTTCCGGTTGTCATATATATGTATTTTATGTATCTTCTTCCTTTGATATGAGCACCGCCTTAATTGGGTATAGGGTTGAAGAGGACATTTAACACACTGTATCGGTACAGATTTAATGTGAACATTTGACTACCCAGTATCCCAGCCTGACCATTACTTGTCTTTCTACCTGATGTTACCCTTTCCCCAAAACTACAAGTACAATGATATTGAACATACGATCATGCACTCACCTGATTCGCTAATCCTAAAATGCTAAATTGTGTTTAAAAAAAAAGTTAACAAAACCAGTACGGGTTAAATCTGTAAGAGTTTGACAGCAGAGAAAACTGTGGACATTGTATTCAGCAAGAATTTATCAGTTGACAATACGAGTACTAAAATTCAAAGCAAAACATTAGGCGTAGATACTGTAATTCAATCATGGATTTTGAAAGAGCGGCAAAAGATATCAGAGGCACATAGATCGAAAATAAACTGACAACGCCATGAATAAAAAAGAAAAAGACAACAGACAAAAAATAGTACACATGCCACAACATAGAAAACTAAAGACTAAGTTGCTAAATTGAGTACAAACCCGGTAAGCAGTCTTATTTGGTAGGTCAAATTCATGAAAGGGAACGGGCTTGTAGTTCGATATCATCTGTGAAACAGATATTCCATAACGGTCAACCATCTCGTGATAGCGTCCGTAAAATTTACGAAGGAAGGATTTTAACTTCACCATTTGGAACTCTTTTTTTTATAGCTTCTCTGTGATCTAGATTTCAGCAATTTCGAGTAGTATTGTGTGTTGGTTATTTTTGTCTATTGTTTTATATTAGCTGTTTAATTCCGCATATCGAACTTAAAATAAAGTCAATTGTTCCTGATCGTTAAGGTTTGTTTTTATGTTATACTGTTACACCAATGTTTCAGTAAGGATTAGGGTTGAGCATTTACATCAATGTTAAACTCCACCACCTTTTTGTTTGTGCCTGACTAAATGGATATGGGGTTTTTCACTGTTAAAAAGCGTACGGTTGCCTCTAATGGCTAACATCTACTTCATTTGAACTCTTGTATACAGTTATATCATTGGCAATTCTTCCGTATCTCCTTATTTCATAAATATAAGTATTATCAACACCTTTTGACTGGAGAAATATCATCTGTTGTCTTATATGCACATGCCTCGAATCATGATGAAATAAAATGGCATAGCTCAACTCGTCCAACTGTTTTTGGTCGTCTCTCACATTCTTAATCCATATATAGTTATACTAAACTGATGATTACACTACATATCTTACCCTTATCAATCAATACCCCCTCCCATTCCGATTGTGAAAATAGGTCTGTTTTACATTTTGGACAATAAGAACCCTTTTCTAGGACCATTTGATTCTGACGGGGACAATTAGTGTGTCACAACACTAGTCTCGCCCAGATCTAAATAGTGGACATTAGAGCTAAGGTTCTACAGCCATACTACACACATGTAGCTCTGAATGAAAATGAATAATCTGACAGGCTTTAAGTAGAGAATAAATATTATATCCTCATCAGATATGTCAGGCCCCCACCCCAAAATTAAATGGTACCCTAACAGATGATTCTGAGTATCTTATTTTCCGTCTCCTGGTCTCAATATATTGTATACATTACGACTGCATATCTCGAAGATTAATGTAGTTTCGAGTGACAAATGGAATAGGAAGTGGTTGTTGATTCAGTTTGCAGATTTGTAATGCAATATAAAGTTTTATCCCTGTAGAAAATACTTTTTCACATGAAGTAACACATGCTTATTTCCATAATCTTGATAACATTAGACTGTTATGTTCGAACCAGTCAAAAGGAATGGTATCTATCTAAAAAAATGTTTTTTTAAATTACAGCATCTCGAAAAATATTGGTATCGATACAATTTACAACTATTTATTTATTACAGACGATATGATCAGGTTAAATTTAGTTGCTGCGTCATCGCTCATAAGAGTATTTGTATCTGTTGCCAAGAATAAATACAGAGATGAGCATATCGAAGATATATTGAGTGATGTGATAAGAGAATTCGATACAAATCCAGAATATATAGATGAATTTAATTATTTACCAAAAGAAATATTGACACCAAAGATAAAGTCTGCATTAACAAAGAAATGGTTCCTGTAATGTACATTAACACTTTTTGGGATAGAAATGACAAGCAATCCCTTTGTGACCTGTATCATATAAACTATATATACTTTTCAGAAATGAAGGCTTTATGTTAGTTAGTTGAATAGATATTTTTTAGAACATGTCTTATTTTTTCGGACATTGCAAAGGAAAAACAAAAAAACTAAATGATTAAACATTGTGTGTCCTAAGATACCTTTTTATCTGTTCAACTTGATTCTATGACTACTTAAATGAAACTATTTGGTTAAAAATTGTCTATGTTGATAGGTTGTCATCTAAAATAAATAGCTTGTAAAATTAGCCGCGTGAATTAAGAGAGATACAACTATAAAGTATGTTATCACACGCATTTCTAAAAACCAAGAGATGTTAAGTATAGTCATATAATCACACTAAGTACTTTTAATATTGAAAGGGTTGTTGCAAACACACACTACTGTATGTGCTGATAAATATGACACCCATATGTATTTTCTTTTTTAAATCTTGGTGATCAGAGGAGTTTGCCGTAAAGAGTTGATAAATATTTGATGATTTCGATGATGTATGCATAACTTTACAGCAATTGGATAGTTCAAATACAAACGTTGGTTTCTAAAAGACACAAAGAGAATATTTTCTTACAAGGTCATATTGTATGGCTTTGTTTCGAACTGCCATCAAATGAATTATTATCTTTTATTTTGTAAATACACTGGACAATTTTGGAAAAACGATACTCAGGCGTTGTGTTTCCGAGTACGGCATCAACAATGTATTGGTTTGTAGTTAGGTAAGTTCAAGCGGAACCACTATTGGTAGACTGATGATACAGATATTTGGTATGCAGTCATTTTGCATTGACACATTTCATGTACATCGGAATTATTTAGCTTCGTCCTGTCGGTCATGGTTTTTTGACTAAATCTTTGCAAATTTATGTGTTAAACCTTCGGTTAGGTCAGTTTAAGATGTATCACTAATCGTAAGTCATAACTATTTTGTATCAAGTTGCGCGTCTGTTATTCATGGAGATCATTTGGTCCTGAACTTTCTGTCATGGTTCGTTGACTTTGAATGTTTTGAATACTTTACCTGCTACAGTATTGTCATTTAATTTTCCACATTTTCAATGTTCTATCAAAATACATACATGCAAGTCATATTACTGTGACAATGGATTTATGATGCTGTAAGCTTTCTTCTCCCAAGAGTAATAACCATAGGATAGATAAATGAATGTATTTCCTACGTTTTTGTTTTCTTTAAAATTTCCACTATTAAGGATCATTAACATGAAATAGAATCATGTCGTATTTGCTGAATAAACTTGTTTTATTGTTACCCTAAGATAAATCTTATAAGTAAGTTCATACCAAGTGATACTGTGATATGTTCATGTCTTTACTGTTCAGATACATTATGATGTAAGCTTCCATCGATAACGAATGGCATCATTATTATAGTTGATATTCTATTTGTATAAAATTTATCACTTACAAAAGTAAGAACTATCACTGTACATGTTATATATTTAATTAGCAAATGTGAGCACTATTTGTTTTCATCTTATTGACAAATTATACCCTATTATTGTACAGAATTTACATATTTTAGCACCATCGCTGTTT
Source organism: Mytilus edulis (assembly GCA_019925275.1). Taxonomy (NCBI): domain Eukaryota; kingdom Metazoa; phylum Mollusca; class Bivalvia; order Mytilida; family Mytilidae; genus Mytilus; species Mytilus edulis. The sequence continues at coordinate 36,480,647 of CM034351.1, forward strand.
TTTACACATACTTGATATATTTAAGTACCATCGCTGTTATTTGACAGAGAATTTACATATTTTAGCGCTATCGCTGTTATTTCAGAGAATTCACATATTTTAGCACTATCCCTGTTATTTGACAGAGAATTTACATATTTTAGCACTATCGCTGTTATTTCAGAGAATTCACATATTTTAGCACTATCCCTGTTATTCGACAGAGAATTCACATATTTACAAATAATGTAGGCACCATCGCTGTTATTTGACAGATCATATACCGATGTTAGCACCATAATTATTATATTGAATAAAACCAAATTGATATATTATAGCACTATCATTTTACGGATACTTGCCAGATTTTATCTATATCATTGTAGAAAAAAGTGGCAGATTTTAGCACTATTCTTCATCAATTTATTGTTCATATTATAAATAATATTATGGAATTATTCACTGTTTTGGTTTTTTTTTCGGTTATCATGCACATTTATTCTTTAAAGATAGGAATGTGAATGTGTCATATGTGAGTTAAATATGAAAATCATATGTGTCATGGGTGAGTAAAAGATTAAATATAATCAAATATATCATGTGTGAGGAAAAGATTAAATCTAATGTGTCATGTAAGTATGTGAAAGATTCAAATTTGTAAAATGTTTAGAATATAAAAATCAACATGTGACGTAAAGATCAAACCGATACATGTTTTACAAATACACATGTGTCAGATATAAATAAATCAAGAGTTTGAACATAAAGTGAAGATAAATCATTTAAGATTAAAAAAATCACCCAATCTTCTATTTTTATCTCATGTGTCTTGCATATATATTTGGATGTTTTTTTTATCGTATATGTTACGAATAAATGTTTATATAATTAGTGCTTTTGTATTAAGATTTTGTTCCTTGTAGAATAAAAGTATATAACAATATTACAATGTATCTTTATTTGATTCAGATAAGCAATCATTAATCAATTGGTTGTTATATATCTTTTTATACAACAACATGAACAACACCACAATAAAAAAATTTCCTAAAATAGATATGGGTATCAGTGCCAAGGAGACAACTCTCCATCCAAGTCACATTTATAAAGGTAAACCATTATAGGTAAAGGTACGGAGCTTAGGCTCAAACCGAAGAGCAAGCTATACAGGGCGCCAATAATTACTAATGTAAAATTATTTCAACAGGAAAAACAACGGTCTAATATATATAAAAAACGAGAAAATAGTCCTTATTTTCCTGATTTTCCATCGAGCGAATCATTTTGTACATGTGATAATCAAAATTAGGATAATCATGATAGCAACAAACACGTATATCCATGTTACAGTGTTCTAAATGTCGTCATTAAGGACATCAGTATCAAGTATCCACGATCATCACAAAAAAGAATAATGTGAAGATGTATTACTGGAATATTGCAACAGTGATCTGTGTTATTAAAAGAAGATGTTGGATGCTTTGTTTTTAAGAAATTTAAATAACATCTGACGATTACCCTGTGTAACAATGTCAGCAATATGATGAGGGAAAGGGGAAAGAAAGGGATTGGGAGGAGCAAGACTTATGAAATGTTTAAAAGATGCCCATGGGGACGTTGAATAATTCATAAGTCGAGCGAATCTGCTAACGCCATGGTAAAAAAAAAAGATAACACAAACAAGTGGACAAAACACTACATAGAAACATAAGAAACGGGTAACACAAACTCACATAATAAAATGAGAATGACAACATGTGCTACAAGAGGATAACAAGATCCTGCTTTACTAATGACAGCATAAAATATCAATTGTCAAGTCTACGATTAGACCTAGTCAGAAACCAAACCAATATTCTCCGACACTCTTAATGAACACGCTACAACCAAACTGTGACTATTATTATGTTAGGTTAACTGCAAAATAAAGGCAACAGTAGTATAACGCTGTTCAAAAGTCATAAATCGATTGAGAGAACACAAATCCGGGTTACAAACTAAAGCTGAGGGAAACACATCAACTAAAGGAGGAAATCAACGAAACAACAGAAACACTGAAGTGAAAAAAAACCAAACGGCAATGCATCATACATAGAAACGAGCTATTATATAACAACTGCTATATTTCTAGGTTATTCATATTAAGAAATCAAAATGGTGGGTTAAACCAGGTTTTGAGGCTAGCCTAACCTCACCCATATGGCAATGTTAAATATACCGCTAAACTGACAGTACATGACAGCAATAAAGTACAAAAGGTGTGATATCGTTTCAGTGCATTGTCTTTGGTTGTTGTTATGATGATTTATGTTCACATCTCCTCTTATTCATTAGGAAAAAACCTTTTTAAGATATTTGCATGTTACCTATTAGTATATGGGTCCTTCTTTTGGAAACTACAAAAAAGTTGAGAAAGTTGCAAACTGTTAGTTCTTATTGGATCAGTATATCATTCTTCCAAATTTGTTTTATTTTTAGCTGTTTAGCCAGAATGTTCGTAATCTGTGGTTTCTGTTTAACAATGCCCAGTGAACGAAGCAACACGTAAACATTGCTCTTATTTTGACTGAAGCAACAAGCACCTTCGTAAGCGTTTTTTTTTTGCTTTTTTCTGTAAAAAAGAGTCACAGAAAAAAGAGTCCAGAGAATCATTAAGCACCTTTCTAAACTAAAACAATGACTGGTGATTTGTCAAGCTTACTTATTAGGCTCACTTATTAAGTGTATATGCTTACCAATGGTCAGAGAACTTCCCAGCACATAAGGAAATAACACATCCCTCCTTATCAGATGTCCCGTAAGCCACTACATTTGTAAAAGAGGGACGAAAGATACCAGAGGAACATTAATTCAAACTCATTAATCGAAAATAAACTGACAACGCCATGCCTAAAGATGAAAAAGAGGCAAACAGACACACAATAGTACACATGGCACAATATACAAAACTAAAAAATAAGCAACACGAACCCCACCAAAAACTGTAAGCTCTGTCCTACTTCTTTGTCCAATGTGCTACACCTGTGAAACTTGGCCATTCTTCTAAGCATGAACATTGTACCTTCCAACACATTTACAAATGTTGCACTCTTTCTGAGTACAAGGTCCGATCTTTAACCCTGAATAATAGCTTGTTTTAATGGTATTAACAATTCTGCAGAGAGGTTAAATTTTAATGTATATGTTCGCCCCCTTCTTAAAATTATTTGTTTTTGACACTCAAGTTCCCACTTCTTCAGAATATATTGATTTTAGACGGATTTCGCTATTAAGTGTTGGTCCATTTGGTCGTATAGTAATTCATTAGAATCGTGTGGTTGTGTATTTGTCAATAAAAATCGCAAATGTTTATTACGCATATGCTTATAACTTATTAACGTGATTGTTTATAAAACGTCTTTATTATAACCGCCCATTGATAATCTAGTTTTGAAATGGATTGTTTATTTCTAAGGACTTTGTTCGACCATTTTACCTTGTATGTATATTATTAGGCAGTTGTCAACGTTTCTATTTACTTTTAACGCAATTGTTTTCTTTTTTGTAATCATATGTAAAACTAGATGTTCACGTGCAATACGAAAAAATCCCTTGCCAGCTATAATTTTCAAGATAAAACTCCTCAAAACATAGACCCGGTCTACACTAGAAATCTTTCTTCATCGCAACTATTCTTGTTTAATCATTGTTTGGCTTGAATACATTGGCATTGTAAACATGGAGAAACATGAATACCCGGAAATGAAAATATATATGTATAAGTTTTGCATGACACCTAATGTAAAACGTCTTCGATTGTATGTTAAAATGCATGTACATTTTTTACATTGTACCTTGTGATGAGTTTTTTTCTTCTTCTTCTTCTACTGATAACAGAAACTTGCAGTTGCAGTACACATATAAACACATATAGAAATGGATGAAAATTGGATATCAGATGGCATCAATAGTACGTTTCCGTGTTATATTTTATATGGATTGCTTGGTTTTTTATTTTTCTTTGTGAAAGTCTAATCGTAAATGAGTCAAATTATTACTCTTGTGTGTCGACCAGGATATAAGATTTAAAATGTTTACTTGATATGATGAAGTGGAAATGAACCTAATACATTTGTTCAAGTCACCTGCATACCCTGAAAAGGTTGCAGCAAGTATTCTTCCTCGGGCAAAGAGCGTGACACGTCTTTACAATATAAGTAATGTATATACATGTAGTTTTCAAAATTCAAAAGTAGCATTTGATAAACGTACTTTACTTATGTTAAATACACTGTTATTTTCAACAGTGTGGATTGTCTTATGTTATTCTCTTTTCATTTTCATGCGAATGGTAACATGAGTAACCGTTAACTCCTGCTCTTCTTTTGTGGATATATGGAATTCACCTTTGTTTCTTTGATTGTAGGTTGCTTAACGTTCATTGGCAAATATGTCAGGCCTGTGCAAGATAAAAACAAATAAAAAATAAATACAATAGGAGGAAACTGTAACATATATCGTCCCGGTCGATGTCGGGGAAATTTGGAATACCTCTGGATTGGATAGGGACAGACATTTACCCTTGCAAAAGGACACCTATAGACCCATAATATAGTTGTTTCATGTGTTCATGAGGTGCAGAGAGCGTTGCGCGTTATTAACAAGAAACAGATATATATATAACGTCCATTATCTGACCGAACGTGGCTGCGTACTTGCACATCCTGCACAGCCAAAATAACAATCCACTTTGGCAAGGGTTTCACTGCCAGTCGGGATAAGACCAAACTGACCTTTTTTTATTTTCAGACACCCTTGAGGAAAATTAAATTTTGATGTCAGAGGTCCGCAATTTCTGTATTCCTTTAATTTTTAGTACATTTTTTTCCTTTGTCTTAAAATAACGCTCCTTTTGTAAAACACTCATGAAAATGGTTTTGATATAAATCATTTTTGCAATGATATTTTGATTTCTATATTTGTAAATTGGTCATTTTATTAATTTAGTTTTATATTACAAAAATTCTTAAATTTTCATTTACCTACATGAATCGGGGTCAAACTTCGCTAGTTCTATAACTTGAGTGAATGAACTTAGTTGCGAATGAAAATGCACAATACAAGTTTTAGCGTTACGTAGCTTACTATATGTGTATTTATTTTTGAATGAAAGACTTAAGTAATGAAAGTGATGCATTTTATTTATAAAAAAAGAAAAAAAATTGCTTTCTCAATACATGTGAATTTAATAAATCTATAAATAGAAATTTTGAAACAATTCCAGGTCGGTATGATATCATTATAAATAACCATGGAAAAACAGTAAAGAAACTCCCGAATCGACAGTAATTGCATTTTACTCCTGGCTAAAGTCAAAAATATTAAGAAACCCGGGAGTTGGTCGTCGACTAATTTTTTATGTAGCAAACACAAACCAGTGGAGTGGATATAACAGTCATACAGGCGTGTTTACCTGTCCAAAGACAGCCTGTAGGGGCCGTGTCAATGACAGTATCCTAGGACGTGTCTGAAACATGTCTTCGAATGTAAAACAAAGCTGTCTAAGGACAGTCCTAACTACGATGGTCCTATGACCATCCAAACACATTTATTTAATTGAAAAAAGTATTTAGAGATTTCTATGTCATAGATTAAATGGTATTATAGTATCTACTCTGTTATGGAAACAATTAACGCAAAATAAAACGTAATACTAATAAATACGTTATTAAATATGATAAGAGATATAAATGAATTTAATACGAAAACAAAAAGTTAATAGTCACAACACTTTGTTAAATGAGATATTCGTTTTAGTACATAAACTAGTTTTGTACTTAGGTCTAGTCGATTTCATTACATGCATCGAATCAGGATTAGTTAAAAAAAAGTCAACTTTTTTCCAATATTTGAATTAATTTTGACCGTTTTGGTTAGTCGCAAAAAATGTTGCTTATAATGATAGTATTTTTTAGGCTTCAAAATAAACAGCACGAAATAATTTAATGTAATACAATTGAATCTTTAACAAATATTGAAAATATTTTGCTTTATTAATTCAATTCTAATAACAGTATGATTGAGTGTGTGCTATATTTGTTGTTTTTATTACGTTTTAGGACATTGTAACCTTTAGGACTATCCTAAGACACCTATTTGTATAACCTAACTTTAGGAAAAAATTTTGAAAATATCATATTTTAGGAGACTTTCGTTAACCTGGCTTAGGACTACGACGTGTCCTAAGACAATCCTAAGACATGTCCTAGTCCTAGGACAGCTTCGTTAACACGGCCCCTGGGATTTACGTTTTTGTGTGGGTCGTTAGATTGTATTCTGCAAGACATTCAACTGAGTTAATGATTAATAATTCCGTTTACGGATCCCTATACCTTCGCAACACAACTACCGATGGTACAGTTAGCGATACCGTTGTTGCACATGCGTCGAAGGGTGATAATGTTTACGTTCGTATACACTCTACCCACGAGGGATCGGGTCATATTAACAGTAATTTATACGGTAAAATAACATTTTCTGGATGGTTACTGAGCTAAGAAAATTGGTATAATAAATGAAATATTTCAAATGTCTTTTGTATATTACAAAGCATTCTCGATAAAATATAGATAAAGATATTTTTTCCTCAGTTTTCTAATATGCTTTATTTTACATTAATTTTGTGATTTCCGGGGCCTTTTATAATTGACTATGCGGCATGGGCTTTGATCATTGTTGAAAGCCGTAAGGTGACCAATAGCGGTTAATTTCTGTGTCATTTGGTCTCTTGTGGAAATTTGTGTCATTAGAAAAACAAAAAAAACACATTTGATAATAGTATACAACCACAAACGACAACCACTGAATTACAGGCTCCTGAATTGGGACAGACACATGCAGAATGTTGTGGGATAAAACTAGTTTAAAGTTCCGCTTCCCACCCCACCCCCTCAACAACTGGTGGGCCAGTTGTGTAACAGTACAATGTGAGAACACTCTATAAAATATCAGTTGAAAAGTGTTTAAGTCTATCGATGTAAACTTTGAAAAAAAGAGAAAAAAAACCCATTTAGGATTTGCAATTGTATGTCAAAACGATATGTAAAAAAAAAGAGTATGGTTTCCTCGTAGATTGCCGGTATAATGCACACAAAAAAGAGTACAGAATTTAATATATTAAGAAAAAGGGGTTAATGCGAGAAAATCGTTTAACTTTATTACTTGAGCAACATAACAACATCCATAAACATAATAAACGTTTACGCATATTGAGTTAAATGGACAGCATTTCATTATTTTTTTTAAATTTATTTGTAATAAATGTTGTACGATTTCCAAGCATTCATAAAAGGAGCAGAACACATACCGTATAATTAGCTGTAATAGGAGGCTAGTCAAAACGTGAAACAATTCAAATACCAGGATCTTAATCTTTGGACTGGCAGTTACAATAGTGGCAACGGCAAACATGTTAATGTGCGTTCAACATCAGGCTTACCTGGCTTTTTGGCATAAATGATTAAAATAGGAGCTATAAATTAGTTGGAAATAGAGTTACAAATTCCAATCATCATAAGTATGCACAACTACAACTAACAAAAAAGACAAAAGACAAAAAAAAAAACGATCTGTAAGAGAATGGATAGTATCTTCAAGCTTGTTAATTGACAACTATTGACATGTTATGTTCACTTTTGTACATCAATCAGGCCGTTAGTTTTCTCATTTAAATGTTTTACATTTGTCATTTCGGGGCCTATTATATCTGACTATGCGGTTTAAGCTTTGTTCATTATTGAAGGCCGTACGGTGAACTTTATATAGCTGTTAATTTCTGTGGCATTTGGTCTCTTGTGGAGAGTATGATTGTATACAATACAATACAACATTTTATTAACGTCTCACCTTTACATATATATATAGCAATACATAACACATTGATTAAAACAAATTACACATATGTAAAAGCCATTCATATAGAATTATGAGAGACGATTTTTTACACATTAGAAACAAATTTCACACCGCTTAAAACATTAAAAAAATACAAATATTAAAAAAAAAAAAACACAAGCAAATACAAAACTATCTACATGTATTTAAAAATCTACGTCTCCTATCTAAAATTTCTCTGCAGGTTTTGGCACACAAACGGATATTGTTTACACCACCTAGAATCACAGATAGTAGCTTATCTTGACTAGAAAAATTATCAAAACCATCAATATTTAAAGTATTAAAACAACTGTCCCTAATATCATCATACAGTGGGCAAAATAAAAGTACATGTTCTTCGTTTTCAATGGAGTCAGGACAGCAAAAGCAAGTTCGTTCTATCAATCTTAAATTCTCGTATCTCCCGGTCTCCACGCGGATTGGCGCTACTCCACACCTAAACTTGGCGTAAGTACTTCTGTACGATGCTGGCATGTTCACTTTTATAAGGTATGACTCAGTCTCAAAGGTGTTTTTAAACTGTCTGTAGATTCGTAGCTTGTTTTGTCCGTTTCCTCTAACAGCGCCAATTCTGTTTAAATCTTCATGCACTTTGGAAATATGTTCATTTAAAACAGAATGACAAATAGGGTCTTTATTTTGCAAACTTGTAGCTTTTCAAGCTGTATATTGTAACGCTCTAAAATTCCACACGTTTTAAGTTTGTCTCTTATTTTAAAAATTCCAGTTTTTGGAGTTTGAAAAGGCTTGATTGTCAGCCCATACAAAGACCCTTTTATTTAACCATCCACTATCAAAATTTCGAAGTCTATTCCACTGATTTAGCACAGATTTCCATAGTTTTACTATAACCGGAGTCCAACCAATATCCCCATGCATGTACGGCTGTATTGGGTGTATATCGTCCTACACACATAAAGAATCGAGCTGCTCGATTTTGTACGGCAGCAATACACGGGAAATGTTTTGTATCCCATATTAAAACACCATACTAGTAGTTAATAACACTCAAAACCATTGTATCGTATAGTTTTGTGTAACAGTCCACCAAACGTTTTAAACTTTGCTATTACTAATCCAAATGCTCTACTCGCAGATTTCGCAACATTACTGGCCATGCGGTTGTAATCTAAATGTGCCATAAAAACTAATCCTAGATACGCATATCTTACAACTGTTGAAATTGAAAGGTCACCACATTTAAAACAAAACTCAGTTCTTTCAATGGATAACGGCCTGAAATGTATGACTTTAGACTTTTCAGCGTTTACAATCATATGATTATTAGCACATCAAGAAGAAAGAATGTTTAAGAGTAACTGAAGGTCCTCAGGGGAACAAAGCTAGAAGAACCATACCATTTGCGTATAACATAATTCCAATTGTTTCTCCATCTATATTGATACCAACATCAAAAGTTTTGACTAAGTTTACGAAATCGTTAAAATAGATATTGAACATCAAGGGAGATAATAAACATCCTTGTTTTAATCCGCAATTTACTGAAAACCAGTCAGTAGAAAATCCATTTACACGCACACAGCTTCGAATATCACTGTATAAAGATCGTAGAGCGTTTAACATAGTCCCGTTTATACCAAGGTCTTTTAATTTAGTGAATAAAAGTTGCCCTGTGGATAGAATCATACGCTTTCTTAAAGTCTATAAACGCGGCGTACGTAGACATTCGTTTAAATTTTCTGTACTCGATGATTGAAGTTAGTGTTGAAATATGGTCAATCGTGCTTCGGCCCTTACGAAAACGGCCCTTACGAAAACCGTTCTGTTCGTCATTCAAAACGCTATGTTCTTCTTCCCAAAATACTAGTCGATTATTTAGAATGTTGCAGTAAATTTTGTATATAACTGGTACCAAGGCTATACCACGGTAATTCGATGGATCGCGGCTGTCAGCAGTAGAAGACTTTGGAATTGGGTAAAAAATAGTTTTACTCCATATGTTTGGCACCATCCCAGTCTCAAAACATTTATTGAATAGAGTTAATAAAAACTTCACTAATTTAGGATTTTTCAATAATTCTCCAGGTATTTCGTCGATTCCTGACGCTTTGTTGTTTTTAAGATAACGGATAGCTCGAATAAGTTCCTCTAGGCTAATGTGTTCATTTAAATATGGCCCATCGCTTTTGTTTATTTCGTTTTGTGTTTCACTTATACTATTATTACCCGTCGTATTTAATAAAGTCTGAAAACTATCTTGCCACACTTCAGGTATACATGTATCTGTCATATCATTACTTGTTGTACCATCCTCTCTGACCGTTTCCATCGGAATGCGTTTACGTCTTTCTTGACCAACACTAATTTTGCCAATTTCTTTCCAAAACTGTTGACGATTTGAAGTTAGTAAATTTTCAATATTATCTTTCTGTTTTTTTCCAATATATACGCTAGAGTAGTCTCCTTGGTAATTATACCACATCTTCTTTATTTTATTAATTAAGCAATGTTAATTAATTCTCTCTCTTATGCTCTCGATTAGTAAATAACAAAGATGTCAGCTTAATGTCAATCACTGTTAACATACTTTCTTCAATCGGAAATAAATTTATTAAATAGTAATGTCATTTATGTTATTACTTTAAAATTTCAAATTCAAAACAAAAATTTCGTATTTATTTTATGTATAATTCGAATTCTTATTTTTACATACCATAAAATATATTTTCTTAAAAATCAAATTAAAAATCAACTTATGAAGATGAAGATAAAGTGAAATGACCAGTAAAATTAAGTCAAAATATGAATTTTGATTGGATAATGTCACTTATTTACATGGCATCAATTGACAATTGATGCTATGGGACGTACGCGCAAGCGCAGACGGCATATGACAGATTTTAAATACATGTTTTAACATTATTTTCTGTCGGTTTCATTAGAATGGAGATAACAGTATTGTATGTTAAGCTCCGACGGCATCAATTGGGGATTTGATGGTCGCAAATACCCGTTTACCTAACACGTCGCCAGTAAACTTCATTTGCGACCATCAGATCCACAATTGATGCCGTCGGAGCTTAAAATACAATACAGTTACATTATCTCCTAAATGTATCATGTACATAATACAGGTATAATACAAGAATCATCCCACTGACATCACTACGTGTATGTGAGATAACACTGTAACACATGAAACGAGAGTTTCCCAGTGGCGGATCCTGAAATTATCATTTGCAAGTGGGGCCCACTGACTGCCTAAGGGGGGCCCGATCCGGTCATGCTTCAGTGATTCCCTACATAATCCGGAAAAGGGGGCCCAGGCTCCCCACCCCACCCCCTAAATCCGCCTCTGTTTCTGGAGGTTGAATATCAGAACATTTAAAGTAAATGCTAGTACCAGGTATAAACCCGAATCATACCACTGACATCACTACGTGTATGAGATTACACTGTAAAGAGAGCTTGTTGAGGTTAAATATCAGAATGTTCAATGTAAATACCAGGTATAAGGGGACAACGATTTGATATTCTGTGTGAGGGGGGGGGGGGGGGGGGCAGGAAGATTTTGAAAATAAATGAATCAGCCTAGAAAATCACAAAAATAAATGGTTTGTTCTGTGATCATTTGAAAATAAATAATCTGACGTCCAAATTATTGAAACAAATAATTCGGCAGGTCTTTCAAACCGTTTCATAAATGCTATTCAAAAGTATGAGATGGGACCAGATTCTTCATAAAACCCATCTTTTTCAAAACTTTTTTTCGGGAAACACTTCCCATTTATTTTACTTATTAAAGAATAGATATTATTTAAATGTCTGAAAATAGGTTTCATTACCGGTCTCTGTAACAACTTTCTCAATTTTATAACAGGGCCGTAACTACATGGAGGCATGTAAGAAATTATAACCAACAGTTTGTCTCAAAAACAAATTGTTTTCACGGCGAGTGTGCTGCAAGTAGAAAGTTCTGTTCTCGGACATACCCCTGTTTTTTTTTTCGTGGTCAGGTTTCTTATTTAATTATTTTTAGTTAAGTAAGTAAGTAATGAATTTATTTAAAGAGGGTAACTCAATTAGCTTTCGCTTATCTACCTTGAGGCCCTCACGAAGAACAAACAGTACAAATATAACAAAGCTTACAGTTTTTAACATATTATGTAAATGCAATATTCATGCTAACTACAATTCCCAATATGCCATGTAAACGTTACATGTATTGCATACATACATACATGGTATCATCTTTTGGCTGTAACTGGCATTTTTCAAAAGTATCGCCAAAACTTTTTATGCCGAGTGGAGCGAGGATAAAAATAATAATTAAGCAGGGATTGGGAGCCTCTAAAGGCTCTGAGAAGCTATAGAACAAATAATGTAAAATTATGCTTTCAGGACGTCTCTCGAACCCTTTATTAATCTGAAAATGCAAGTACTGTTTTATAATTTTTTGACAATATCTTGGTCTCTAAACAAAATGCACTTATATATGAATTTATGTTTCTCTTGTTCTACAGACAATTTATACATGTATAAATTGTCTGTAGAGCAAGAGAAAAATAAATTCATATATATATATATATATATACACAAAAATACAAATCATTAGAATATTTGAGTAAGTTGTTATAAACCATTTATAGTCATGAAATCAACACATTTTTGTTTAAAAGTGTCCAGGTTTTCACAACATTTTATCTCATTTGGTAGTTTATTCCAAAGTATTGATGTGCTTCTTCATTGAATTTGTGTTCGGTCGTACAACAGCTAAATTATTATTTGCAGATGACCTTAGATTCCTACTATGTAGGTTTACAATTGGACAACAGAGTTCCTTTAAGTAATCAGGTGATTTATCGTTTAGAATTCTATGAACAAGAATAAGTTTATGATTCTATATTTGAAATTCAACCATTGTAGCTCTTTAAATAAATTAATACTAGGTGTTAGTATTAGTGCATCAAGTATAATTCTTGCAGCTCTTTGCTGCATTTTAAGATTATTTTTAAAGTTTTCAGTGTGATTTTTTGTCTTAGGTATTGTTTTGCTTTTCTTGTTTTTCGATTCCCGGGTTTGTCTTTAATTTGTTCATTGATCGCCCTTCTTTATTCTCTTAGTGTTGCAATCCTTTTGTTATTTAGTTTTTGTTTATTCTACATATTTGTCTTTTGATGTTGTCCCTAAAAACTAAAGTCTTAAACTGTATCTATGCATTTTGTATTGAGACCAAGATATTGTCAAAAAATTATAAAACAGTACTTGCATTTTCAGATTAAGAAAGGGTTCGAGAGACGTCCTGAAAGCATGATTTTGCATTATTTGTTCTATAGCTTCTCAGAGCCTTTAGAGGCTCCCCATCCCTGCTTAATTATTTTTTTATCCTCGCTCCACTTGGCATAAAAATGTTTGGGTAGTTACAGCCAAAAGATGATACCATGTACAATGTATATGTGTGCAATACATGTAACGTTTACATGGCATATTTGGAATTCAGAAGTTTCATTTCTGCAGCTGATAATGTCTGATTAAATGGTACATAATGACTTGACTATACATGTATTAATTTAGTGAATCAAAAAAAATGTATGTTTTCAAATATTTTAAATATACATGTAGTTCTTAAAATAAATAATCAGTCTCTTGTTTCAATGAAACAGTGCAGAAAATAAATAATCTGTCCTCTCAACTTTCAAAAATAAATAACCAATCCAAAACAAATCCTCCTGTCCCCCCTTCCCCCCTCCCGAATCTCAAATCGTCGTCCCCTAAACGATATAAACCCGAATCATACGACTGACATCACTATATGTACGTGTGTGAGATAACACTGACATACATTTGTAACATATAAAATATGTTGATTTGATTTATGAAACGAGAGTTGCATGTTAATAAGACATATAGTATAACCTCCGACATTTACTTAGCTTGGATTAGATACATATGTACTGACTTCAAATCAATAAACAAAAAACTACTAGGTAAGTCTAAGAACGTTGCTTTACACAAAAGATTTTATGTCAAGAGTGATAAAATATTCCTCAAGAAATCTTAAAATAAATTATTAATTTTTCATAACAATGTGACTCATCAAATTAAGGTTCGAAATCTTGTATAAATGTATATTATCATATGTTTTTGTCATTCGACAATAGAAACTTGGATTGTTGCGTTAATATTGAGAACTATAATTGTTCTGATAAGTATATCATAGCATTGTATCCCTGTTTGGTCATTGACCTCTTCATTCATACTAAGATATAGTGTAGTTTAGTTACACATATTGACCTTACATAACCTACCATTTGATAACGTTACCTTTACTATAGCGATAAGAAGGCATGTCGACATCTAGAACGTAACATTTTATAGCAACCCCTTTAATTGTATATAAATAACTTTAAAGTTGCTTTCTATTGTGACATTGTTGGCTGAGTCTAGACACGAGTTGAGGTTTGTATATACACGTTATTATGTATCACTCTGTCTCCTTAAATATCACGGACGCAATCACGAATTGGTTGACTGTTATGGAATATCCGTTTCACAGATGATATCGGATACGTGTTCCTGTCGTAACTACGATCCGGTTCTCTTTTCACGAATGTGACCTACCGAATTAGATTATTTACGGGGTTTGTAATAACATGAGCAACAGGACGGGTGTCACATGTGGAGCAGGATCTGATTACCCTTCCGGAGCACCTGAGATCACCCCTAGTTTTTTGTTGGGTTCGTGTTTATTTTTCTATTTTGTGTTGTGTGTACTATTATTTGTCTGTTTGTCTTTTTGTTTTTAGCCATGGCGTTTTCAGTTTATTTTTTATCTATTAGTTTAAATGTCCCTCTCAGGTATCTTGCAACCCCTCTTTTATGTACATATATCAAAATGTCGTTGCTTTTCTTAAATGAATTTGTTATGCTAACGTCATGATCAATGAAGTCACATGGCCAGCCCTTTTCATATATTACTCAATTTATAGATACATGTAGCTAATTAATTTTATAAAATATCTTATTAAGTTAGTATGTACTTCGCCATTTTGTATACTTTATGAGATATCGTATTCAAATTGAAGTTAGTAAGATACCGTATATGTACGGCCTTCAACGTGGAGCCGTGGCTAAAAATGAAGTATAAATATGTACGTGTACATGTGTAAGTATTCAATTCGCCTCTGCAAATATTTTGATGTCATATCTCTTTACAGTAGATTAATTACACAATGTACAACTGCTGTGGCTGCCATGATATAACCAAGACCTCAAACTGTGACCTTAAATGTTGATAATATCAATCTATCAAATACAGCAATATGTGTAGATACCCTCACACTTTTTAAATGGAAAATCAAACAAACTTTGGTTTTACTGATATCTGTTTTTCCGTATTCTAAAAAAAATTATCTATTACGAATAGTAAAAACTACACCTAAGCATCATCAATAATTTCAATTTTATAATCCTCCACTAAAAGGGACATTCAAACTCATGAGTCGAAAACAAACTGATGACGTCCAGTCAAAAACAAAAACAAAAACCAACAACAAAAACCAAAGTTTAAGACACACCATATATAAAAGTCAAATTTAGGCAACAAGAGCATCATAAAAAAACGAAAAAGAGGGGGATCGCATGTGCTCCGGAAAATAGGCAGATCATTGTTCAAAAGTGGAACCAATCCTGTACGTAAATGTAGGTTTCTTCGTGTGAATTTTCCCGTTTTTTTTTCTGTTCCAATACAGTGGAGATCACTTTTAACCTCTCATTAGAACTGTCAGAATATGCTGTCATAGAACTGTTCTAACCTGTCCTAGAACAGTTCTACCTAGAACTGTTCTAAGTAGAACTGTCAGAATCAGTTCTAGGTAGAACTGACTAAATCAGTTCTAGGTAGAACTGTCAGGATCAGTTCTAGGGTAGAACTGTCTAAATCAGTTCTAGGTTGAACTGTCCTAATCACTTCTGACCGTAGAACTGTCAGCAGAACTGGCTAAATCAGTCAGGACTGTAGAACAGTTCTAAATGACGTCACTGCAGTAAGGGCACTTTAGAATTTAGAAGAAATAAATCACTTCCAATTACTTTGCTATATATTAAATAGCAGATTTTCTATATTTTTTACTGATCAAACGACTTTTATTACGTTACATGTACAAATATCGAAGTGAATAGAAGGTTACCCAACTCATCGGAAAAATATTTTTATAAGATTGCATACGGAAACATCATTGTTTACGTTTCTTCGTTCCCCGTTTTTAACAGTCTCTTCCTAAATAAAACTCTGCATTTAATTCATGGAATTTTAATCGTAATTTACCTTGTTTGCCTTGGATTTACATTCATTTAAGATTCTGTTTTGACAAATGTTCAAACGAAAATTGTACAGTGGATGAATTATGGGATATTAATGAAAAAAGTGTTGTACAACGTAAAAAAACTATATATACATTTGCACCATCTCGTCAATTTAGCCAGACTTATCCATAACGATTATAAATGATATCTTGGAGTCTGCAACTCAGAAAAATATACTGGATCTGAACATGAATGAAACATTTGCCCCTGGACGTTCGACTACAAACAAAATCATGCATTTTTCTTTGCCTTCTTCAAATTATATTAGCAGTATACAATTCCAAGAAGAGAACTTCCCATACATGTACTTTTTATTTTATTTTTAAAATAAAGTATATGAATCAGTCATGTGAGTGTTGGATGATGCCATTAAATAGTTTTGTTTAAAAAAAACCATCACAAACTACTGACTTAAACATGTTAAAAAGTCACTTAAATAGCATGTTTAATGACGGTTCATTATTATGGATACAGAGAGGAAATAACGGCGCTAAATTCTAAATATGGTATAAATACACCTTGTCGCTATTTGTCTGCCTTTACTGGATATCACACAGGTTGCCGTAAAATTTTGACGTCATAAAACAAAATATCTGACGCCACAATGGAAAAGTCATTGTTGTATGCTTCAAAAGTTCAAGAGGCATGGTCAGCCAGGATTAGCGATAAGGTGTATTGTGTTTCAAAGTTGGTGTCAATTTTATCAAACGATCCGTCCTCACATAGAAATAATATTGGTTTACCATGTTTACAATGAGGCCATATACATGTGTATTTATATGATAAAGTGTAAATAAGTTCAGTTTTGGTTGATGCGGTCAAATAGTTTTGTTAAAACAACTCTCACTCAGTCTGATATATCGAAACCACTGAAATTTGTTTACAATTTAATATTTTGAATAAAAAGAGGACTTGCTGATATTCTAAATTGATGTGGAAATTTTTTTGTAGCCAATGTGTTCCAATATTCATTGATATTGCTGTCATTTGAATTATACAATCCATCGTAATATGTATTACTATAAGTGATTTAGTATGCGGCTATATATACATTATGTATATTAAGATTTACATATTAACAAAGTGTAATTATGGTCAGTTTTGGTTGATGCTGTCACATATGGTCAGTTTTGGTTGATGCTGTCAAATATGGTCAGTTTTGGTTGATGCTGTCAAATATGGTCAGTTTTGGTTGATGCAGACAAATAATTTTGTTATATTCATGAGTCAGTCTGAGATATCAAAACTACTGAAATTAGTTTACGATTCAAAATTTTGATGAAAAAGAGGACATGCTGGCACTATAAACTGATGTGAGCATAATTTTATTTTCCAATATTGCTTTCATTTATATTAAACAATCCATCCTGATATAAAAATATACGTGATTTACTTTGCGGCTATTAAGATTGACATCCTGTACATAATAAAGTGCAAATATGGTCAGTTTTGGTTGATGCGGACAAATTATTTTGTTATACCAGTCAGTCTGAGGTATGAAAACTACTGATATTTGTTTATGATGCAATATTTTGAATAAAAAGAGGACATGCTGGCATTCTAAATTGATGCAAATGAAATTAGGTAGCATTGTGTTCCAATATTTCTATCATTAGTATTTTCATGATTTTACAATCCATCCTTACATAAAAATATTACAGATTTACTATGCGACTATAAGAGTTACATAAAAAAGAGCAAATATGGTCAGTTTTGGTTGATGCTGTCAAATATGGTCAGTTTTGATTGATGCAGACAAATAATTGTGTTACATGATTACATGTTACTGTCAGTCTGAGGTATGACAACTACTGATATTTGTTTCTGATGCGATATTTTGAATAAAAATAGGAAATGCTGGCACTCTCAATTGATTTGAGAAAAAAAATTGTGGTCATTGATTTCCAATATTGTAGTTATTTATGTACTACAGTCCCTCTTGACCTAAAATTATAACTGAACTACTGTCAACTATTTAGATTTACATAAAAAAAAAGCAAATATGGTAAGTTTTGGTTGATGCGGTCAAAAGATTTTATTATACGACTCAGTCTGAAGTATGAAAACTACTGATATTTGTTTATGATTCAATATTTTGAATAAAAAGAGGACATACTCATTGGCAGATCAAGGGGGGGGGGGGGGGGGGGGGGGGGGGGGTTCAGGAGTTGGAACCCCCCTTTTTATTACGATCAATGCATTTGAATGGGAACATATAGTTGGAACCCCCCTTTTTTAAATGGCTGGATCTGCCCCTGCATGCACTATAAATTGATGCGAACAAAATTGTTTTCCAATATTGCTGTAACTTGTATAGTACAGTCCCTCTTGACCTAAAATTAAAACTGAAGTACTGTGCAGCTATATAGATTTGCAGAAAGAAAGAGCAAATAATGTCAGTTTAGATTGATGTGGTCAAAAGATTTTTGTTAAACAGGTCCGTCCGAGGTATGAAAACTACTCGTAAACAGATATTACATTTGGTTAATGAGGTCAGATAATTTTGTTATGTGAAAACGAGCCATCCTAGCTGACTCCCAGAATAACAAATGTAAAACAATTCAAATAATACCCCCCCCCCCCCCCCCCCCCCCCCCCCCCCATAATACTAATTAACGGCCTAATTTATGTACAACAAATGAAAGAAAAACAAATATTTTATGTTACACATCAACAAAAGAAAATCACTGAATTACGGGCTCCTGACTTGGAACAGGCACATACATGCAGAATATGGCGGGGTTAAACATGTTCCCTTACCGATTATAAATCTGAAATAAAACCGGCAAAATAGCAAAACTCTATATAATATTAATCGCTATTTTGCCGAAGCCTTTATATTAAGACAAATATTTCTTGAAACTTATAAATCAAGTCTAGCCGTAGAATTTATAAATCAATTTTAGCCGTAGAATTTATAAATTAATTCTGGCCGTAGAATTTATAAATCAATTCTAGCCGTAGAATTTGAAATCAATTCTTACCGTAGAACTGTTCTAGAAGTAGAACTGACCAAAGATTTGGTCAGTTCTAGCTAGAACTGTCTAAAACTGTTCTAGGGCAGAACTGTCAGAATCAGTTCTAGCTAGAACTGTCCAAATCACTAGAACAGTTCTAACCTAGAACTGACTAAAAGGTGTCAGGCTGACAGTTCTACATACTGTTCTAGAACAGTTCTCCTGACAGATTCTGACAGAATTTATGAGAGGTTAGAACTGATCTCCACTGTATATGGCACCATTATACTTTTCTGGTATGCTATTGTTCAAGGTATCACGAATTGTGACACCAATTTTCACATGTGGAGCAGGATCTGCTTTCCCCTGCATTACCACCTGATTTCCCCCCTGTTTTGTGCGGGATTATAGTTGCTCAATGTTGTGTATTGTACTGCTGTTTGTTTCTTTCTTAGTCATGGCTTTGTCAGTTTATTAATACTCTTTTGTTTGAATGTCCCTTTGGTATCCTTTGCATTTTATTTTTTGCAAGTCTAGGCAGAAGGCACAATATAGGTACTAATGCAACACAAACTAGCCTGACACCGCGTACAATATAAATTATTGTAATTTCGTTATAGGCTCAACAGTTATCTTCTCGAGCTCTGCAAATATACAATGAATATTATTCAAAGAGTCAACCATTAGAAATGTATACTGAAATTAATTTTTATTGCAGAATTTTATTACTCAAACTATGGCATTGGATTTGGAAAAAATGAAGAAAATTAGAGAGAGTTTAGAACCTGTTCCCTTACCGGAGCATAATGGAGTTTGTTATCCATCTTTTCTTCCATTCAGAGAGAAAGGAGCCGAACAAGCTTTGAAAGATATCACTAATTTCCAGTCAAGAGATACAGATATTATGATATGCACGTACTCAAAGTCAGGTATTTATCTGTAACATTAAACAAACACGAATGATTAAAATTAAGCTCGAGTCATATGAGTTAATATTCATGTATTATATTCGAACTCGACGCACATTAAGTGCATTTTGTATTGTTTGTGAAATTATTATTGAAATTGTTCAGATATGTTTCCCACTTTTGTATGTTGTCCAGTTTTATAAACATGCATGTCTTTAACGATGTTATTATCCATTTTCCCAGGAACACATTGGATAAACGAAATCACCAGTATGTTAATCCGAACAACAGCAGAACTCGATAATATAAACAAAGCTACGACGATGCTGGAAACCATTTCCGACTTTTCTGTCACGGATGACCTTCCATCGCCTAGACTACTCAACACTCATTGTCAGTTCCGATATCTTCCGAAGGGACACATCGAACATAGGGGCAAGATAATACACATGATTAGAAACCCGAAAGACACATGCACATCGTATTATCACCATTCGAGGAAAGACAATATATTTCTTAGCTTCTTTGGAACTTGGAATGAGTTTTTCGACTTGTGGATGTCGGCAAAATGTAAGTTATTGATACATTAATAAAAAGAATAAAAATTGTATTTGCGAATGTGTTAGCAATTATTATAGTACACTGATCGAAATCTATGTAGACAGCGGTTGATTCTTGGTACCTCGGCTTTACCCCCCCCCCCCCCCCCCAAAAAAAATGGCTGCTATGGGGACAGATACAATGTAGTGATATAAAAAACTAATAAAAAAACATATTTATTGAAAATGGAAACGGAGAAGGTGTAAAACAAAAAACAACCAAACCAAAGAGCGGAAAAC
The DNA here is from genome assembly GCA_019925275.1 of Mytilus edulis. Taxonomy (NCBI): domain Eukaryota; kingdom Metazoa; phylum Mollusca; class Bivalvia; order Mytilida; family Mytilidae; genus Mytilus; species Mytilus edulis. The sequence continues at coordinate 36,501,590 of CM034351.1, forward strand.
AACACAAGCTAGGCCACCAATTAGTCTTCATGTGACCCCCTTAACAACACTATATATTAGTTCAGCAAAACTGGAAGTCACTGACAGACGAAATTCCGCGAAATTAAAATACAAGACTAACAAAAGGCAGGAGGTTCCTGATGTCGCTTGTGTGCATGTTCATGCAGTCGACGTACCACTCGCGAAATTTCAAAACTCTTTGTTTCATTACTTGCACAAATGAACTGCGAATTCGCAGGCATTTTCTACTACACATAATTATGTGTAGGTGGATACTGTGTATAACAAGTACATTTTGATTGACTTATACAATTGGATATTTGTAGGTGCATATGGATCATGGTACACTTATGAAAAGGGAATAGAACAAGCAGAGAAAGACTATCCTGGCATGATATTCACTTGCTCTTATGAGGAAATGAAAAAGGTTTGTGATTGTATATTTTCTAATTAATATTAATTAATCTCCAACCAAATATAACCTTAGTTTGTATTCTTGGTTTATGCTTAATCACATACAAGACGTCGACAAATGATTATGTAACCTGTATCTTCACTCAGTTAAAAAAAAAAATTTTATGAAAGCACCACTGTTTGCTGTTCTTATTTAAGATGAAAGTAGTGTAAACAATATATTCTTATACATTATATCTCGCTCCGACAAAATTTTAACTTTGTGTTTCATTATTGTAATTCATTGATAAACATGTAACAAGATTTTCAAAATGAGGTACGCGTAATAAGACGGCTCTTTTTATGTTTACAATATATTGTTATGTATTTAGAACTCTTTGAGCTGGATATGAATTCTAAAAAAAATTAAATAACATGCTGTTCGTCATGTTTTATTTTTTATGCATAGACTGATATCTGGCTAAGTAAATGCACACAATGATATATATATCCAATTCCATATATCCAATTCCATACACATACATGCAGTCATTTTGAAGTACACTTAAAAATATATGTGCATGAGAGCTTGTAACGGGTTGTGTTTCCACTTTAATGGTTATCTTTTCTTTTAATGGATAAAAAAGGACCCCAAAACAGAGATTAGGAAGCTAGCCGACTTCCTAGAAGTACAATGCACAGATAAACTTATAGAAGACATTGCAAAAGCAACATCATTTGAGAACATGAAAGAAAATAAGATTGATTTTTCAAAAGCTGTGGACGGAATAACACACATATATAGAAAAGGTAACTTTAATACTCCTTTTTATCTTAAAGAAAACTTAAATATATTTGTCAAAAATATGCCAGATACGTATTCTTTGATTGGCGTTTGCCGACTTTGAACTGACAGCGGCGACGTTTCTTCGCTAAATTTACATAAGACAGAGGTTCGGAGAAAAGACTACATGTACATTGTCACTGTTTCGGAGTATGCAAAAGGCTGTTTTGCTCCAATTCTAAATAATCTGTATTTTTATTATAATCGTTTAATAAATGAAAAATATTTGGAAATTCAGTAATCAATCTTACAAGCACCAACTTGAAGGTATTTCTGTGCATTAAATTTAATATCGTTGCTGACATTTCTTTTAAAAGTAACATTTTCCCGTTATGTTATGCACGCAAAATCGTGAAGTCAATAAAACACGAATTTAGATCTTCTTTTATAACATTATACATTTCATTAATAAAAACTCATTGCAGTTGTGTTTGTGCTAGACATGCAAATATAGAAAAAAAAATATAAGAGTACATGTAATTCTAGTGTTATATGTCTATTCCTATCAATATTTAAGTTAAAAAATCAGAGAAGGCTGACATCATAAAGAATGAAAAAGAATTCAAAATTAAGAAAATGGACGAAAAGAAAAATCAACATTACCATGACAAAGCACAATTAACGAAAAAACGAAAAACAGCAAACTACAAAGCATTACATGGAAAACTAAACACTCCGCAACTTGAACCCAACAAACAACAAACCAGAAGGATAATATCTTTTGATTTGAGCAGATAAGCAGATCTTTTTCGATTTACTCGAATTAATACATTGCGAACAATAGCTATCTATTTTGATATCACATTAAAAAGTGTTCCTGATATGTATGTAATACTTTCCACTGTTAGTTAAACATCTCTAAGCCATTCTTCTGGGATTGCTAATGATTATTTTAAACGAACTTCACAATAATTGTAAATTGCAGTTTCGTGTGCTAGATAAGCAGTGTTCGTTCACTGAAAAATATGTAGAATTTAGTTGTAAGCAATTAATAATCAAAACGCGAGATTTGCCGAGCCTCTTTCTTCTTTCATAGATATAGGAAGATGTGGTGTGAGTGCCAGTATATATGAAATTCCTATTTTTCTACAATGTACGATTGATATATGATTTATCCTGTAATCTAACATTTAAGTCATGATTGTACATGTAATATTTGTTCTGGCTATGAAGAAATAACATTAAGAAATTGGTGCACACTGAATAACCCACAAAGCCACATTGTTATGCCCAACCTACGATAGTAGAGGGGCATTATGTTTTCTGGTCTGTGCGTCCGTTCGTCCGTTCGTCCGTCCGTCTGTCCCGCTCCAGGTTAAAGTTTTTGGTCAAGGTAGTTTTTGATGAAGTTGAAGTTCAATCGACTTCAAACTTTGTACAATGTTCCCTATGATATGATCTTTCTAATGTTAATGCCAAATTAGAGTTTTTACCCCAATTTCACGGTCCACTGAACATGGAAAATGATAGTGCGAGTGGGGCATTCGTGTACTGAGGACACATTCTTGTTTAGGTTATGTCATGACAGTCAGCTATATTCATTAAATTCTAAATTCTATATTTAACGATATCATCTTGGCAAAGTGTTGATGACGTCACAGACATATGACAAAATTATGTCTATTAGTTGGAGAAACACTCGAAGACACTGGACGTTAAGCAACCAAAAGTCAATCAATCTATGAGCTAATAGACGAAAAACTTCCAGCCAATCAGAATACGTGTAACATTTAAAATTACATTTTTTTAGAATTAAACGTACAATGATTATAGAAGTTTTTTTCTTTCCAAACCATCGGATCAGAACAACAAGAGTTAAACGTCGACCGAAACGACGACCCAGAATTAATCGGTAACAAACAAATAATTTTTGACTGTTAATGTATTCTGAATAGATGCAAGGTACATTAAGACTTTGTACATATACTACACTAAAAAGAATGGTGATTTTATCCCATAAAATATCCACTTACTAATGTGCATGTTCATTAATCAAAATAACATTTTATGAAAATTATCATCACTATGTTTCAGGAATAGTAGGAGACTGGAAAACCCACTTCACAGTAGCACAAAATGAACAATTTGATGCCCAATATGCAGAAGAGTTTAACGACAGTTCATACAAATCTATGTTTGATAATGAATTATGTACAATAAAGTAATAATGTATCAGGACTACATTTGTGTACGCCAAACGCACGTTTCGTGTAGTATATGATTTTTGTATTAGTTGTAAGTGGCTTTGAACTACATGTAGCTGCCAGTAACTGCAAGTACTCTTATATATGTTCTTAGTGTCTTTTTGTTGTTAGAATGTACAAGTACCCTTCCACGTCCACTCTGTGTTTGTGTTAGATGCACTTCTTGTACATGTATCTATTTGATGAGATAAGCCTTTTTTCAACGGATTGTTATCATTCGGTCTTATGTTTACTGTTACACCTCTTTCCCACCAACATGATTAAAACCCGCCACATTATGTATGTGTGTGTCTTTCCCATGTCAGGACCCTGTAATTCAGTGGATGTCGTTTGTTATTTGTTGACTATGCGGTATGGGATTTAATCATTGTTGAAGGCCGTATGGTCAACGTATAGTTTTTAATATCTGTTTCATTTGGTCTCTTGTGAAGAGTTGTCTCATTGGCAATCACTCCACAGTCATCTTCTTTTTCTATAATCATCGGTGACAATAACAATTTGTTTTTTTTTAAAGTCAAAAAGGTCAAATAAAGCACAAAGTCGAAGATCATTGAGTACACTACATTTGCGAATGTAGGTGTTAAATAAAGAATGCATCATCCATATTGGCGCAATTTATATCATGTGCTGTTCGGCGAGAGTTAAGGCTCCATGTTGAGGCCGTACTTTCACACACAACTGTTTATTTTTTAAACATTGTGACTTGGATGGAAAGTTGTCTCATTAGAACTCATATCACATCCTCTTAATTATTTCATGTCTATTAACATATCTTGACATTTATATTCAATTTGTTAATTGTTTTTCTTTAATCTCAAAGATTTTCCAGATATAGTTATAATTGCAGAATCGACTAGTCGGTATTTCAGGAATTTAGATCTTTATGTACTTCCACCTTTAATGCCTTATTTTACTGTTCTTCCATACATAACTTTCAATGTATAACTGTTAACTACTGCAATAGAACTATTACTATATGAATAAAAAAACAACAAATTGTACAAAGCCATAATGTACATGTAGCACTAGATTCTTTACCAATAACATAAGTTGTGTCGTAACATCGATGAGACAGCAACTAAACAGCAACAAATACACTTAAAGGGCTATCGGGGGCAGCCCAGTCTTCAGTATATATAGATGACGATTTTGTAATCTAACAAATAACTACAGAACTGATTGGTATTGTTTATTCATTCATTATTTTGTACATAAATTAGGTCGTTAATTTTCTCGTTTGAATTGTTTTACACATGAAAACTATACCACATCTAATGCATATTCAATACAAAAGTTATATGTAATGACGAGCGCAGTTCAACGATAGTTTCCTTTAAAGATTTTTTAAGAAACACTCTACACTTTTTTTTTAAATCTGAAAGAGGGTGCGAATGATGGTTTACAGAATAGTGAATAAAGGGAAAACATATAAAGAAAAGAGAAAAATCGACCCCAAAAAAAACATAATTTAAAAGAATAGAGAATAATCGACAACAAGCATAAAGAGCAGGTTTGTTTTGATTTGTGATGTTTTAACCCCACTTTTACGCACCGTTTTTTTGGCTATTTCATGGCAGCCAAATTTTTTGGTGGAGGAAGCTGAAGTGCCCAAAAAAACCCACCGACCTTCGATAGGAACACTGACAATCCTAGTCAATTAAGATTTGAGTCTAGAAATATGGTTTAAAAAAAAAGAACACAAAAATAAAGGACAAAAGTCATCCAGACCCTCATGCAAATTAAGTGTTAAATACTTCAGTTTTAACATGATGATCAATAATTTGACAAAACACTTATATTATAAACCATCTTATAGAATAGTTGCACTTCGTGGATTTCTTTCGTGGTATTCTTTCGTTGTCTATATTATTATTTTTGTGTACCTTTGGTTAAGATTTTTTCTTCTATCTTTTGGACTCTGATTTCTATCCGTACTCGATTTTTGGGTTTGGAATGTGTTATTTTATTTGTCGTTATTTTCATTTCTAAAATCTATAAAGTATTTATTTGATCTCATTTCTTTTTCGACATCTCATGCGTGCCTAATGTATATTATCGTATAAAGAAACTGCAAATTTGGAGATCTTAAATTGTTGTGCTTAATTAAAAAAAAATTAAAAAAAATACAATGTGAAAAGTTAACATGGTGTGCATGTATCTACCACATTACAATTATATATATAGGAATTTTATTATATTTTGTTATAAGGTAAGAAGATTAAATTGTGTCTATAGATAAAGCAGATGTAGTATGATTGGCAATGAAACAACTAACCACCAAAATGTGGATATAAGCGGTGGAGGGCTCCATTTTTTTTACATAAATTAAGCCGTTACGTTTCTCGTTATAAATGTTTTCCATTTGTCATTTCGGGGCCTTTTATAGCTGACTATGCGGTATGGGCTTTGCTCATTTTTGAAGGCCGTACGGTGACCTATAGTTGTTAATTTCTGTGTCATTTTGGTCTCTTGTGGAGAGTTGTCTCATTGGCATCTTCTTCTTTTTTTATAATATATTTATAAAGTCGAATTCTTTGATTCGTCGTGCCGGCTAACAAATTGGACCTTCTTATTATAGTACATATATTACAAATACGTAATAAATGGATTAGTATAAGAGATGAGGGGTTGTTTATTCTGAAGATAATAATATTTTAGAAATGAAATTTGAATAGACTTTACTATTATTTACAAATATTTATTATATGCACGCCAATATTAAACAAGAGTGCACGCGCTGAAGAGTCTCGCCCTCTTTACTTATCATTGATATTATGTTGATAGTCCTACATATAAAGCTATATTACAACTGTCACATTAACTTAACGTTAACCAAAACAACTTAACATTGACCAATGAACTATGAAAATGAGTTCAAGGCCAGATGAACTATGCCAGACATACATGTACATCTAATAATTCTTCCATACAACAAATATAGTTGACCTATTGCTTATAATTTAAGAAAAAACAGACCAAAACACAAAAACGTAACACTGACCAACGAACTGTAAAAATTAGGTCAAGGTCAAATAAAACCTGCGCAACTGACATATAAATCATAACATATTTCGATACACCAAATAAACTTGACATATTGCATATAGTATTAGAAAAAAGACCATAACTCCCAAACTTAACTTTGACCACTGAACCATGAAAATAAGGTCAAGGTCAGATGACACCAGACAGCTAGACATGTACACCTTACAATCATTCCTCATTTCCATACACTAAATGTAGTAGACCTATCGCATACAGAATGATAAAAAGAGACCAAAATACAAAAATTTAACTATAACCACTGAACCATGAAAATGAGGTCAAGGTCAGATGACTCCTGCCAGCTAGCTGCACCTTACAATCATTCCAAACATCAAATATAGAAGACCTATTGCATATAGTATTAGAAAAAAAGATCAATACAAAAAAACATAATTAAAACCACTGAACCTTGAAAATTAGGTCAAAGTCAGATGACACCTGCCAGTTGGACATGCACACCTTACAATCCTTGTATACAACGAATATACATGTACTTCTCTTATTGCTTATAGTATCTTAGATATGGACTTGACTACCAAAACTTAACCTTGTTCACTGATCCATAAAGTAAGACCGAGGTCAAGTGAACACTTTCTGACGGGCATGAGGACATTGCAAGGTACGCACATACCAAATATAGTTATCCTATTACTTCTAATAAGAGAGAATTAATAAAACATAACCAAAAATCTTAACTTTTTTCAAGTGATCACTGAACCATGAAAATGATGTCAAGGACATTGAACATGTGACTGAGGGAAACTTCGTAACATGAGGCATATATATACAAAGTATGAATCATCCAGGTCTTCGAACTTCCAAATATAAAGCTTTTAGGAACTTAGCTAACGCCGCCGCCGCCGCCGGATCACTATCTGTATGCCCAACTTTCTGCTACAAAAGTCGCAGGCTCGACGAAAAAAAAATACGTAATGAAGATAATCATATTAACAAAGTCGAAGAAATATAACTATTAAAATAGTATGCAAGTCATTAACGAAATAGGTATTTAAACACCTAGTTTTAATTTTCGTAAATAATGATCTAATAACCATCATTAAAATTCTAAACATAATGCGTGGATATGTCATAATTAAAAAAAATCAAACAGTTCAACTTGTTAGTAAATGACTTGGTTATAAAAAAGTTGACACATCAAATGCATTGACCTTTTATTTCTTAAAGTTCATTCAACAGATACTTTCAAATGCAACAAAGATATATAGATATTATATGTTTGTTTTAGGGCTAACAAAAGATGTGAGGAAATTATTTTTAATTTGAATTCTTGTTCATAGGTATCTAACTATTTAGCCATTTACAATGTTTTTCGCAGAAGTGACAGTCCGTAATTCAGCAATATCAGCTCTTGTTTACTTTCTGTCAATGGTACTCCCGCAACGGAAAGTAGACCCACCAGGAATTTATGAGAAGCATATAAAGGAAGTGTATGATTACATTGTTTGTAAGTGTTTAACTCAAGACTGTAAGTCTGTGATGGTAAAGGATGAACATATACATAATGCAGGTTCGTGGCTCTAAGGGGGAGGGGGATGGTCATTATGCGCACCGAAGTCATGCAAAATATTCAGTTTGTTAATTGTGTCAATTATCCGGAAGAAGTAGAAGAAGAAGTAGAAGAAAAAGTAGAAGAAGAAGAAGTAATCGAAGAAGAAGTAGAAGAAGAAGAAGCTGTCGATACCTGTACCTTGGCATTGCACACTATCATGGTGTTTTTTTTTTAGGTTGTTTTACCGTCAATGACGCCCTTACACTAATTCATTAGATGCCTGGATGTGTGCTGATTGATATTCTAGTCATAGATGCATGATTGTTTATAAGTTGTTGTTAGCTTTGAACATTTTGAATTTGCTGCCAGTAACTGAGAGTACTTTCAGATCTGTACTTTGTGTCTTCTTGTTGTGGGAATAACTTCCGTGCTCTGTTTTTTTTTTTTTTTTTTTGTTACTTGTTACTTGTTTTTATGCTTTGTATTATGTTATCTATTGAGTTAAACCATTTTTGACTGATTGAAAACAAAATGATCATATGATGTACTGGTACACCTATGTCCTTGAAAAGTGGCTTGTTGGGGGAGTGCTAAGTTGAACATGTCTTACCCTTCAATATTCTTTACATGTATGTGCAAATCATAATTCATGAGTGGCTGTCGTTTGTTGCTGTAAACCATTTTCGTTTTTCGTTCATTATTTTATACATAAATCAGTCCGTTAGTTTTCTCATTTGAATGGGTATTCATCTGTCATGCCGGGGCTATTTTATAGCTGACTATGTATGATAAATGTTTAGATAACTTGAATAGAAACAAGTATTAAGTATTTTGTTTATGTTGAAATGGTAACGGATCGTTCGATGGCTCACTTATTTCACTAACGATATTATGTTTCCACTAAAAGTGATCCGCACATGCGTACATGATATTAAGCTTCATTTTATATAGTTCAGGGTTATTATTTCTTTCATTCACTAAAGGTAAATTGTCACACAACACTTAATTATATTTATAGACTTTGCAAAAAATAAATAAAAATAACAGATGCTTCCAAATTCAGCAGATGTGCATAAGAGGAAATGAACACGCAAAAATACGGCAACTTTTTGAATAAGTATCACGTTTTCTCCTATCGGTAGGTTAAGAAACAGAATACAAAGACAAGTTTGAAAGACAAATTTAGGAAGTACAAAACACGAAATTTACACGTCATATCACAAATATATGCCACTTCGTATGGTTTCAGAGAGGTTGAGGCTTAATAAAAATCGGTCTCTTCCTTTGGTATTAATATAGAAGTGAATATTGATTAAATTATATACTCGGGTGAATTCGCTACTCGCGTATAGAAACGGCATCGGCCGAGTTTAGACGAGTGAAGTGACTCGTCTTTATGTTCATAATTAATGTGTAAGTTATATGTTGGTGTGTGTGTAAAGGATGAAAAATATGCATATGCATTTTCATTTCGGTAGGTTAAGAAACAGAATAAAAAACAAAAAACAAAAAAAAAACATATTTCAAACAATATATTTTACAAATTGCACCATATTTCTTCTACGTATCATATATATACTAAAGTCATATATATATATATGTTGTGTACAAGTTATCATTTTGTACAAATTATAATTTGTACAAAAAAACAAAAAAAAATATGTCAATTGGACATGCTTTGATACTATATCTGCCCTTGAATATTTAATAGATAACATTTTTGTTCGCTTTGGAGATTCCGTATATCGTCAGGTTATCGGAATTCCAATGGGGACTAACTGTGGACCACTTATTGCGGACCTGTTTTTTTATTGCTATGATTTACAATTTATGACAAAAAACAGCAAAGACCCATCGGAACAACATCTGATAAACAAATTTTATAATACTTTTAGATATTCGGATGATATTTTGGCTCTCAATAATAACGACTTCAGTATGTATACTAAAGAAATTTATCATGTTGAACTTACTTTAAATAAAGCTAATACTAACAATGACCACTGCCCTTTCCTCGATCTTGATATCTATATAACTAACGGAAAGCTTAATACTAAAATTTATGATAATAGAGATGATTTTTCATTTCCTATCGTTAATTATTCATTTTTAGATGATGACGTTCCCTTCTCACCATCTTACGGTGTTTATATATCTCAACTTGTACGATTCTGACAGTGTTACCCTAGAACCGAGTCTATCAGTGTTACCCTAGAATTGATTCTGACCGTGCTACACTAAAACTACTTCTGATCATGCTACACTAGAACTGATTCTGACAGTGCTACACTAGAACCGATTCTGACAGTGTTACCCTAGAACTGATTCTGACAGTGTTACCCTTGAACTGAATCTGACAGTGTTACCCTGGAACTGATTCTGACCGTGCTACACTAGAACTGATTCTGACAGTGTTACAATAGAACTGATTCTGACAGTGTTACACTAGAACTGATTCTGACATTGCTACCCTAGAACTGATTCTGACCGTGCTACATTAGAACTGATTCTGACAGTGTTACCCTAGAACTGATTCTATCAATGTTACCCTAGAATTGATTCTGACCGTGCTACACTAGAACTGATTTTTACCATGCTACACTAGAACTGATTTTGACAGTGCTACACTATAACCAATTCTGACAGTGTTACCCTAGAACTGATTCTGACGGTGTTACCCTAGAACTGATTCTGACAGTGTTACCCTAGAACTGATTCTGACAGTGTTACCCTCTAACTGATTCTGACCGTGCTACACTAGAACTGATTCTGACCGTGCTACCCTAGAACCGAGTCTATCAGTGTTACCCTAGAATTGATTCTGACCGTGCTACACTAGAACTGATTCTGACCATGCTACACTAGAACTGATTTTGACAATGCTACACTATAACCAATTCTGACAGTGTTACCCTAGAACTGATTTTGACAGTGTTACCCTCGAACTGATTCTGACAGTTACCCTAGAAATGATTCTGACAGTGTTACCCTAGAACTGATTCTGACCGTGCTACACTAGAACTGATTCTGTCAGTGTTACACTAGAACTGATTCTGACAGTGCTACCCTAGAACTGATTCTGACCGTGCTACACTAGAACTGATTCTGACAGTGTTACACTAGAACTGATTCTGACAGTGTTACCCTAGAACTGATTCTGATCTTAGTCTGTCAGTGCTACCCTAGAACCGAGTCAGACAGTGTTACCCTAGAACTGATTCTGACCGTGCTACACTAGAACTCATTTTGACCATGCTACACTAGAACTGATTCTGACAGTGTTACCCTAGAACTGATTCTGACAGTGTTACCCTAGAATTGATTCTGACCGTGCTACACTAGAACTGATTTTAACCATGCTACACTAGAACTGATTTTGACAGTGCTACACTATAACCAATTCTGACAGTGTTACCCTAGAACTGATTCTGACGGTGTTACCCTAGAACTGATTCTGACAGGGTTACCCTAGAACTGATTCTGACAGTGTTACCCTCGAACTGATTCTGACCGTGCTACACTAAAACTGATTCTGACCGTGCTACCCTAGAACCGAGTCTATCAGTGTTACCCTAGAATTGATTCTGACCGTGCTACACTAGAACTGATTCTGACCATGCTACACTAGAACTGATTTTGACAATGCTACACTATAACCAATTCTGACAGTGTTACCCTAGAACTGATTTTGACAGTGTTACCCTAGAACTTATTCAGACAGTTACCCTAGAAATGATTCTGACAATGTTACCCTAGAACTGATTCTGACCGTGCTACACTAGAACTGATTCTGACTGTGTTACACTAGAACTGATTCTGACAGTGCTACCCTAGAACTGATTCTGACCGTGCTACAATAGAACTGATTCTGACAGTGTTACACTAGAACTGATTCTGACAGTGTTACCCTAGAACTGATTCTGATCTTAGTCTGTCAGTGCTACCCTAGAACCGAGTCTGACAGTGTTACCCTAGAACTGATTCTGACCGTGCTACACTAGAACTCATTTTGACCATGCTACACTAGAACTGATTCTGACAGTGTCACCCTAGAACTGATTCTGAAAGTGTTACCCTAGAACCGAGTCTGACAGTGTTACCCGAGAACTGATTCTGATAGTGTTTCCCTAGAACCGAGTCTGACAGTGTTACCCTAGAACTGATTCTGACCGCGATACACTAGAACTGATTCTGACAGTGTTACACTAAAACTGATTCTGACAGTGTTACCCTCTAACTGATTCTGACCGTGCTACACTAAAACTGATTCTGACCGTGCTACCCTAGAACCGAGTCTATCAGTGTTACCCTAGAATTGATTCTGACCGTGCTACACTAGAACTGATTCTGACCATGCTACACTAGAACTGATTTTGACAATGCTACACTATAACCAATTCTGACAGTGTTACCCTAGAACTGATTTTGACAGTGTTACCCTAGAACTTATTCAGACAGTTACCCTAGAAATGATTCTGACAATGTTACCCTAGAACTGATTCTGACCGTGCTACACTAGAACTGATTCTGACAGTGTTACACTAGAACTGATTCTGACAGTGCTACCCTAGAACTGATTCTGACCGTGCTACAATAGAACTGATTCTGACAGTGTTACACTAGAACTGATTCTGACAGTGTTACCCTAGAACTGATTCTGATCTTAGTCTGTCAGTGCTACCCTAGAACCGAGTCTGACAGTGTTACCCTAGAACTGATTCTGACCGTGCTACACTAGAACTCATTTTGACCATGCTACACTAGAACTGATTCTGACAGTGTCACCCTAGAACTGATTCTGAAAGTGTTACCCTAGAACCGAGTCTGACAGTGTTACCCGAGAACTGATTCTGATAGTGTTTCCCTAGAACCGAGTCTGACAGTGTTACCCTAGAACTGATTCTGACCGCGATGCACTAGAACTGATTCTGACAGTGTTACCCTAAAACTGATTCTGACAGTGTTACCCTAGAACTGATTCTGACAGTGCTACACTAGAACTGATTCTGACAGTGTTTCACTAGAACTGATTCTGACAGTGTTACCTAGAACTGATTCTGATCTTAGTCTGTCAGTGCTACCCTAGAACCGAGTCTGACAGTGTTACCCTAGAACTGATTCTGACCGTGCTACACTAGAACTCATTTTGACCATGCTACACTAGAACTGATTCTGACAGTGTCACCCTAGAACTGATTCTGAAAGTGTTACCCTAGAACCGAGTCTGACAGTGTTACCCGAGAACTGATTCTGATAGTGTTTCCCTAGAACCGAGTCTGACAGTGTTACCCTAGAACTGATTCTGACCGCGATACACTAGAACTGATTCTGACAGTGTTACCCTAAAACTGATTCTGACAGTGTTACCCTAGAACTGATTCTGACAGTGCTACACTAGAACTGATTCTGACAGTGTTTCACTAGAACTGATTCTGACAGTGTTACCCTAGAACTGATTCTGACCGTGCTACACTAGAACTGATTCTGACCGTGCTACACTAGAATTGATTCTGACAGTGTTACCCTAGAACCCAATCTGACAGTGCTACACTAGAACTGATTCTGACCGTGCTACACTAGAACTGATTATGACCGTGCTACACCAGAACTGATTCTGCATGTTCTGACAGTGTTACCCTAGAACTGATTCTGACAGTGTTACCCTAGAACTGATTCTGACCGTGCTACACTAGAACTGATTCTGACAGTGTTACCCTAGAACTGATTCTATCAGTGTTACCCTAGAATTGATTCTGACCGTGCTACACTAGAACTGATTTTTACCATGCTACACTAGAAATGATTTTGACAGTGCTACACTATAACCAATTCTGACAGTGTTACCCTAGAACTGATTCTGACGGTGTTACCCTAGAACTGATTCTGACAGTGCTACACTAGAACTGATTCTGACAGTGTTACCCTAGAACTGATTCTGACCGTGCTACACTAGAACTGATTCTGACCGTGCTACCCTAGAATCGAGTCTATCAGTGTTACACTAGAATTGATTCTGACCGTGCTACACTAGAACTGATTTTGACAGTGCTACACTATAACTGATTCTGACAGTGTTACCCTAGAACTGATTTTGACAGTGTTACCCTAGAACTGATTCTGACAGTGTTACCCTAGAAATTATTCTGACAGTGTTACCCTAGAACTGATTCTAACCATGGTACACTAGAACTGATTCTGACAGTGTTACAATAGAACTGATTCTGACAGTGTTACACTAGAACTGATTCTGACAGTGTTAGACTAGAACTGATTCTGACCGTGCTACACCAGAACTGATTCTGACAGTGTTACCCTAGAACTGATTCTGACAGTGTTACCCTAGAACTGATTCTGACAGTGTTACCCTAGAACTGATTCTGATAGTGCTACACTAGAACTGATTTTGACAGTGTTACACCAGAACTGATTCTGACAGTGCTACCCTAGAATTGATTCTGACAGTGTTGTCCTAGAACCAAGTCTGTCAGTGTTACCCTAGCACTGATTCTGACATTTTTGCCCCAGAACCGAGTCTGTCAGTGTAACCCTAGAACTGATTCTGACCGTGCTACACTAGAACTGATTCTGACACTGTTACTCTAGCACCGAGTCTGTCAGTGTTACCCTAGAACTGATTCTAACTGTGCTACACTAGAACTCATTCTGACAGTGTTATCCTAGAACCGAGTCTGACAGTGCTGCACTAGAACTGATTCTGACCGTGCTACACTAGAACTGATGCTGATGGTGTGACCCTATAACAAATTCTGACAGTGCTACCCTAGAACCGAGTCTGACACTGTTTCCCAAGAACTGATTCTGATAGTGTAACCCTAGAACCGAGTCTGACAGTGTTACCTTAGAACTGATTCTGATAGTGTAACCCTAGAACCGAGTCTGACAGTGCTACCTTAGAACTGATGCTGACAGTGTTACCCCACAACCGAGTCTGACAGTGCTACATTATGACTGATTCTGACAGTGCTACCTTATAACTGATTCTGACCGTGCTACACTAGAACTGATTCTGACCGTGCTACAAAAAATGTACCCTAGAACTGATTCTGACCGTGCTATTCTTATATATCAGTCTGATAGTGCTGCACTAGATCTTAGTCTGTCAGTGCTACCCTAGAACTGATTCTGACAGTGCTTCCCTAGAACTGATTCTGACATTGTTACCCTAGAACTGATTCTGATAGATATTCTGTATAGTCTGATAGAAAACAAATATTTTAGATATATATGCAACTTACATCATTCACTTCAATTCATTGGTAAGTTCTCCATTAAACCTTTTTTTTTCAGCTTGATCTAGAGACGTTATTCATAATCGTACCCGTAAATTATTTCTTTGTCCAACGTAATTGATACATGTGATATGCATATAACCTTTTTTGGTTGCACATTAAGATACATAGGATGAACATTAATTTTTGGAGAGAAATAAACAAAGAAAGGATTTATAGGCATCAATTTGAAAGAACGTTACACAAAGAAAGAAAGAAAAAAAACTTTCCTATTTTTTTTTTTATTGTTTTATATTGATTTTCAAGGCAAACTTTAAGGTACATATCACACAATTTTGAGAGGTGTTACTTTAATCTAACCAGAAAGTATCTAAGTTAGTGAAAGTATATATAATCATTTTAGTCACACAAAAATCACAGACAATAGGACTGTATGCACCGTGTGCTGCTACTGGTATCTTGTACCTCGTGTTTCTGAAATTCTTGTGAGTTGCGTATGCGTCTTTGAGATGTTTTTTACAAAGACAAACAGACAAACAAAAGTACACAAAACTCAACATAGAAAACTAAAGACTAAGCAACACGAACCCCATCAAAAATGGGGATGATCTCAGGTGCTCCGGAATGGTAAGCCAATTCTGCTCCACATGTGGCACCAGTCGTGTTGCTCATGTTAGTACAAACCCGGTAAATAGTCTAATTCGATAGGTCACATTCGGTAGTAATGTTCACAGTAAACTTATTAAATGATTTCTGTAAAATGAATCAGAAAAAGCGTGATCTACAGATCTATCAACAAAAACAAATCCCTGAAGATCTCCGTAAAATGAAAAAAACAAAATGCATACTTTATATGCAAAAGCAAACTTCAAGATCACGTTCTTTTACACGATTTCCTATTGCTTTAAGATTAAGGTAAACTACAGGATAATCAACATGCATAATGAATGACTTCGACTTCACGATACTGTAATATCTTCTAAATAGAAGAGATGTGTTGTTAATTTTCATTTGGCACCTTCTTTACCTTCTTATAGTTTATATATTTCACAACTCGTTTCCTATACACATATCTATAGTGACGTGTTAGAGATAAAAAGACGCAATCTATGTATAGCGAGTAAATTATTAAGTCATGGATTTCATTTCCACAAATTACTCCAAACTTTTACCTAATTCTTTCATATATTTAAAATTTGGTTTTGATCATTGATTGATTAATTGACTGATTGATGTCTAACGCCACTTTCAGCAATATTGGATATTACAAGGCATTCAGTTTGTATTGGGGGAGGAAACCGGGATGTCCAGAGAGAACCGCAAGCTTCGACAGAAACAATTCTGTATAGAAGCTAAGCCGTAGCTGTATAATTCCTATTACAAACGGGATATCACATCCTCATGTTTACGGTGGTGCTGTTTATAAAGCTCGACAATATATATACGATCCTTGTTGTTTCGTTGATAATTTGAAATAACTAATTCATAAAAGATTTGATGTGTTAAACATTTTCCAATAAATTGTAAAACTGTGTGTGTGTTGTGCTGCTACAACCACTGCCCCAGGTTAAGGATAGTTAAGCACTCAAAATTGTGATTCACCCCGCCATATTCCCATGTCGGGAACCTGTATACTTAAGTGGTTGTCGCTGATTGCTGTCTGTCATATTTATATTTAAGTTGTTGTTTTGTCAAATAATTACAGTTGTTTTTGTTTGTGTTTTATTATTTAGATTGTTTCACATTTGGTCACGTCGGGCCCAGACTAATCCTAATATATTTAAAAAAAATTCCATAGCTTCCATGTGCCGTTCAATAGTTTGAACACCCTCAATATACAGTTTTCTCTTTTGATACATCTTAATTGATTCGGTTAGTTTGGTTTGCTTAGGGTTTTTTTTTGTTGTTTTTTTTTCTTTATGTAATCTTTGAGAAATGGGAGACAAATAAAATAATTTTTATGAAATGTTGTTACACTTTTTGGATCAATGGTGAACTTGACTTATAGTGAAGAGTCTATCGTAGCTGTTTGTTTAAAAAAAAAAAATTCCCGGGGTTCTTGAATATCTGAATCTAAACGTGTATTTAGATTTTGAATTTAAATTGGTCCACATTGATGTCCAAAGGTTCCAAAATTAAGCTTTGTTTGATTTCATAAAATAGAAAAAATGAATTCTTGGAGTTCTTTGATATGATGAATCTAAACATGTATTTAGGTTTTTGATTTTGGGTCCAGTGTTTCTAGTAGGTCCAACTCGGGGTTATCATTTAGAAATTGCAAGTATCATTAAATGTGCCATATGATTTATAAGTGCTTTTGTATTTATATTTCTTTATTATTTAAACTGATAATCTGGTGATGATGGACATTATTTTTTTAACGCCAAACACAGGAAATGCATCTTATAAGTAAAACAGTTTTGAACATATGTTTAAAAAATTAGATTTATTGGGGAACATTTTGTTCATGTTGTTGGAGCTGTTTTAAAATTGTCCTTAGAATGATTGAAAATAGTAACAGCATTGTTATATTACTTTTACAATATGACGTTTTCACGAACTTAATAGGATGTAAAATCTCAAATTTAAATCAGTTATCTGTAGTGCTCATACATATACCACTGTCCGTCGTTATACTACTTCGTCAAGTAATAGTATTTGGTTTCTAGTTGGATTATCGATCTTTGCAAGTGATTGATTTACCCATAATCCTCCTTTTGACGTCGACATTTAGGAAAAGCAGACGCATTTTTTAGCCATAGATTTATCTTCTAAAAATTCGGAACCAAACTGACACATAAGTTGTTAAAAATCTTATTTGTTTTCAAACTGTTTCAAATAATATTTATCAAGGAATCCGATTTAATTGTCGTTTATTTTGACTCGATGGATACAATTGTCGAAGGGTCATGGCAAATTATGATTTTTAGCAGACGGCATGGTCAGGTTTTGTCGTCATTCCGAGAAGAAAATAGATTACTTCTACATCGAATTATTTCTAAATTTTATTTCCGATATGCAATTTTGACAATTGGAATTAAGTTTAAATTGAGAGCAAACTTCTAAATCTAAATTTAGCATTATTTTGGTTGATTAGAGACGCACGTTAAAAGTTTAGATGGCTGGATTATTGAATACAAAAATAAAAAAAAAATATTGTTTGTTTTACGATGGATGGGCCATTGGCAAATCTTATATTCATTTTTTTTTGTTCTCGTGCTTTGAGACACGATCGACCACAGCAGAATCAGCAAATGCGTTGGTTTTTGTTTGTTTTTGTTTTTGTTTTTTTAACGGGTTTTTGTTGTTTTTGTTTGTTTCTTTTGCATTGTTTTAATTCTTATTTGTTCATATACATATTTACATAATTTATCATAGCATGTCTTTTTCAGTTTAAAATGCTCAAGGTATCTGGTAGGAAGAGGCGACAATGTGTTCTACATAGGCTAAGAAAACTATTTTGCGTTCAAACATTAATGGAGATTCGGGTGTTAACATATATATAGAGGGTCCAGTAGCAACAACTTTACACAGTTCAGAGGTTATGTCTATGACTTACTATGGCTCCGGTATTCACGACCGCTACTTCTAGTTCTGTTGATGATAATCAGGTAAATTTCCAGTTTTTCAAAACCCATCTCCGTGTAGTAAGGACAAAACATTTCAGGCGAATATGTTGATCTGGCCTTACCATTAGCTTATTCACAGGCCTCTTCTGTGGATAATTAGAAAGTCGTTATTTCACAGGAACTTGTGATACCCCCCCCCCCCCCCCCCCTTGAAAAAAAAGGGGGGGTTCTTCCTTTATTTTTATATGTAAGAATGTGACGCAAAAACAGGGCCCCTTATTTTCATGTCTTGCTGATTAGAACAGGGTTGCTTTTTCTTGCCCTGCTGTCGGGAACAGGTTTAATTTTTAAACAATTGAATTAAAAAGAACAGATTGGATACTGGATATTGAAACACGTATGTTTTTGCTTACATTGATAAACTGTTTGGTGAAAGGTTTTATATTTCAGAACTAGTCTAGAAAATAAAGGTCTCTGGCCAGAATAAGGTATACAAGCGTGTCTAGAACAGGGTATACATTTTCGAATTCTAAGCATGTCTAGAACAGGTTATTTTTTTTCTTCAATATTTCTGTTTAGAACAGGGTATGTTTTGCAATGTTTTCTGGTTAGAACGGGTATGATTTAGAAAGTGCTGTCGGCACAGTTATACCTGAAAAGATAGTCAGTTACTCCCCTCCCCCGGAATACAACCAAGACAGCAACAAAAAAGAAATTTACACAATAGGTACATTGGGTAACTGGACAGATGCGTTTTTTAGTCTATATTAGTATATTTTGTACTACTGCTCATTCGATTGTTTTTCAAGATTTACTCAAGTACATGCATAGTATATGGCTAGGCGCTAAGTGGTGCGCACTAGGATGGAAGTCGTACGATGAAAAATTCCGTCTCAGAATGTCACAGGATCCAGCTGGTTTTTGGGCTGTTGTTGACCCTCAGGCTGACTTATGGATACTCAATATGTATCCTCTGTCTAGTATTGGTAATGGCAATAAGAATGGGGCGCTTAAAATGTTACCCATTCAATTTATTACCAAGGTTCATGCGTGAATCAATCATGTGCTTATACTCATTCTTGTTTAAGTTGCTTTGGTCAACACCCACTTATGATTCAGTGCCCCAAACAAGACTGTTTTCCTGAAGGCAGGCAAAAATGTAAGATTTAAGCAAACTAGGCCTCAGTTTAGACCCGAGATTTAAGGCACGTGTAAGCAACTCGTTGCAGTATCCCATCAATACGAACTCGTATACTGGGCAACATATGAATTGAATTTTTAGCAAATGCTATTACATTTGATCTTAAAGAGATATCAAATTGAGAATTTTTGTGAGATTTATCTTATGTTTATTTTTGTATAGAACTAGAAGTTGGATTGTATTGATTTCGAATCCAAACTGATGTATCATCTATTGGATAAAGGGTGGACTCCAATAAACACAACTGAATTAAAAAATTTAAAAGAATGTAACTTGGGGTTTATACAAAAGTGTAGCTTCCTAGCTCCGACTGAGGGGTTTACTTTTGGCATAAGGTTATCATATGAAAAGGGGGGGGGGGGGGGGGGGGGGACAAATAAAAAATTAAACTACCGCAAATAAATTTAACGTAAATTCGTATTATCATGTAAAATCAATCAAGAGCTATACTGGGATCAGATACTTTTAATCTTATTAAATTTTTGTCAAATGATAATTCTAATCTCTCAATTTAGCAACAATTCTTTTTTATTTTTATTAAGATTATATTAAAATCAAGCACTATATTTGACAATTAACAAGCAAATATCAAAGTTAGTAAGGATGTTGATTCGTCCTCTAGTATTGTTATTATTGGTAATTATTTTCAGATTTGAGCGTTGTATATTCCAGGCTCAAGTAATGCAGCTGCAGATTCTCTGTCTCGTTTTCGGGTGATCTGTTCCCGTACATTGGGACCGGAAGCATTTATTATACCACACATAGACTGGTTCCCGATCGCAATATTAAGTATGTTACACCTCGTGAGAGAGTATGCTAATAGCTAATACCTGGAACGTAGTCCCGGGGACCAGGATATACCACACATAACTTTCATATGGTCATTTCGAAACTGGAATAGACTTTCAAATACACAATTCGGTAGTTGATAGTACAGAAAAGTTTACCCGGGCTTTAAATTTGTTAAAACAGTTTCGGGAAAGATTTCGGTCTTGCCAATGTATGGCTTACGGCCTTGCAGGACATTGTGCTTTTACTGCATATATTTTGAATTAGGATTTGGTAATTCAACAATACGTACACATCGATCAGCTTGATCTGGCTTAAGCATTTACAATAAGCTAAATGTGTATGAAGACTTTATTCAAAATTTACAGTAAGCATTGGTTTGGAGCGTTCAAGGCTGCTTCAGATGGACAGTAGGCTGACTTTTTAAGAGAGATATTGCATCGTAATTTGTCAGTATTATCAGGTATATGAAGTTCTGCATACAAAGCTAGGATATTCCAGGCTGTTTTTCCTTGGCTTGTCGTGGTCTTTTTATGCATGGTTGGGGAGTTGACAGTTCAAAGTATGAGCAATACATGGTCTACAAATCATGCTTTAAAAAAAATGATGTCAAAATTTACAGACAAATGTAGAAACTCATTTGGTTTCATCTAAGACCGATCAGTTTGGTGGAGGGTTAACTATACACATTCTTCCTGAGCAATTAGACAAATGTGTTTGTCCAGTGGCTTTTATTGCTTTGCTATTTGCCAGATAGACTTGTAGTAGATGGACCGCTATTTTGTCTTTTGATGGTTAGCTAGTTTGACTAAATACCAATTTTCTACAATACTCAAAATATCTCTACATGTTTTAGGTATTAAACATTCTCGTTGTTCGTCGAACTCATTCAACATAGGTATGGACCTCTAATGGTTACTTCTATACATTGTGACTTGGATGGAGATTTGTCTCATACCACATCTTCATATATCTATATATGGAGAGAGCTTGTGTCGTTGATGGATTATCCAATAAAATATTTAGGTCGTTTGAAAGCGGGTGCATATTTGCGTCACATATACGAATTCCCAGTTAATTGTGTGTATGTTGCCGATTCTCCGATAAAGGTTTGGATTGTTAGGTCGTCAATTATTAAGAATGTGGTTTTGGAAGCAAGACAACGACCGGGAGGAGCTAATTTGGCTTTGAAAAGATCGGAAGTGAAAATTTGATGGTAGGTTTGTTTTTACCGGTGGACTAACTATCTCTAAGGTGAAAAATATTCTAATGCGAAGATTGGAAGATCCTCACAGCTATATTACAGTGCACATTGGGAAATGATATATTTCAAATATCAAACTAGGTTACTTTCATCATTAGCTAGTTTAATTTATAACAAGGTTATACATTCATTTGCCTGTTACAACTTCGATTTGGTTTCGAGTTTTATTGCCAAGACTGCAATGACGGTCTTCAAACAATGGGAATTGTAATGCATGAACAAGTGCAGGCGTCGGTTAAACAGCTACATGAGAAAGCATTGATGTTACATTCGATATCCTTACATAAAAGCTAAACACAAATCAATAGCAGAAGTTGGGGTGTATTTAACAAAGATAAGAACAATTCTTTCTGAACTTAATACAGGGAGTCCCTGAAACAATAATTAATTTCTAGTAAGACGGGTAGCATTACTTTTCCAGACAACTATTCCATGCTGGAATCTGATGTACAGTAGTTGTCGTTTGTTTATGTAATTTAAACGTGTTGCTCGTTTATCGGTTTTTTTTTTTTTTTTTTTTTTTATATATAGATTAGACCGTTGGTTTTCCCGTTTGAATGGTTTTGCACTAGTAATTTTGGGGCACTTTATAGCTTGTTGTTCGGTGTGAGCCAAGGCTCCGTGTTTAAGGCCGTACATTGGCCTATAATGGTTTATGTTGGGTTTTTTTAAATTGTTATTCGGATGGAGAGTTGTCACATTGGCACTCACACCACATCTTCCTATATATCTCTTTGAAATTTTTTAGTTGCCTATATTATATATGATCTTAGTGAACAGTTAAACGAAACATCGACGTTATTGGGCTGTTTGATAAATAATACAAATAGTTGCTTGTTAATTTACAATTTATACCATATATAATGGCATATTCATTTATCAGAAAATTATTTTAATCAAATTTTGCTTGAAATGGCACAGCTATGCGCAGCTCCCCCCAATTTTATTGGCGGTTGACGGTTCTGTGAAAATTTTAACTATAGGCTAAAATTGTCGCAGCACCGCCAATTTGGCAGATTTCGCTGCGCTTAGATAACATATTTGCAGTGCAGTTTACAGACTTATTGTAATCGTATGATAGCATTAGCCTCTGATTTCCAGGGTTAATAGCTTATCTTGAACTTCCCCTTTTCATATATGGTCTTCCACCTCAAACATATTCGGCGATCATCATATAACATTTTCGAAGACACATATGCATTTTTATCAGTTCATTTTAGGGAGCTACCATTTGATTTATTTTGTTATGGGGGGGGGGGGGGGGGGGGGGGGGAGAGGAGAGAAAATTTGAAAAAAAGGCAGGACAGGATTTTGAGTAAAAAAAAAAAGGCAGGATGAGTAACTTGGCAAAAAAAAAAGGCAGGATGACAATTGTTGTAAATAAGTCAGGATAAGCTAAGAAAAAAAAAAGGCAGGACCGAATAGACTGAAAAATAAAAAGGCAGGACAGAGATTACAACTAAAAAAAAAGGCAGGACACAATTTTTCATCCTCACCCCCCCCCCCCCCCCCCCCCCCCCCCCCCCCCCCCCCCCCCCCCCCCCCCCCCCTAAAAATTAAATGGTAGCTCACTTAGTTCATAGATCTACATGTATCACAAATTGCATTTCATATAATAGTACATATATCATATCACAAATTGCATTTCATATAATAGTACATATATCATATCACAAATTGCATTTCATATAATAGTACATATATTATATCTGTTAATAAATGCTGTGGCCATTTCCTGCCAATAACAATCTTGTTATTTTTTATGAGCATCTAAGATAATCTGTGATAACGAATTATACAATTCGTGATAATTAACGATTTGAATTATATTTGTGGAAGTCCTGGGCTTCCGTAAAATAGTGTGGTTTTATCAGTACACATGTTGTTTACGTAATGAATGCCTGATAGACTGTATTGAAATACAAGTGTTTGTCGTTTTACAGCACTGCTTTTAACATGTAACTATTGAGGGCCCTCATGGGGTTTTTGATTATGTGATTACTTGGCCGTTTTTTTAATGATTATTTGATTATTAAGCCAAATATTTCATGATTATTTGATTACCTAGGACTGTATTTTTAGTTTATGATTATTTGATTACCAAAGATAAACAAATATTTAATGATTATGTGATTATATTGGCAAAAAAATGGTGATTATGTGATTACTAGGACCCCCCCCCCCCCCCATGAGGGGCCTTACTATTGTCATGATTATAACAAATTAGGTTTAGTTATTTACCCATTAAAAAAACACAAAAACACACACAACGTAGCCATAGACTATATATTTGCAACGTACTACAATGTAATGCCTAAGTGTATATTCATCATTTATAAATATTCACTACCATGCACATATCGTTCTTTGTGTAAAATACAGTTTGAAGGTGGAACGACGTATTAGTACACCATGTACGCACATGAACAGGTTGAAAGAAAAAGATTACAAAAGCTTAATAATTTGAAATATAAAAAAAACCATATCAGTAAGACATTACAATGAGATAACTGTTTATATATTTAACAAAAAGTTGAAAGTTCATAAGGTAGAACATAAGATCGTACATGTAGCTAGATTTATATTAGTTACAACTACGCGCACACGGTTAAAATATAAAGTGACTGTTTAATCAAAGTGGTTTTCAAAGTTCGTTTCAAGTGAGTATTCCATTTATAACATAGAATAATATCTTGAAAATTATATATATTTCGGAATTTAACAAATGTATGTTCGGAACAAGGCAGTAGTTACACAAAAAGTCATGTTACAGTAAACCTGTAAATTTAGAAATGTATTTGGAGGCATTTATAATAGACGTATTGCATATAACCGACTTTTTACCCCGGATATAATTTTTCCACAGGTTACCTTCTTTGTAGGACATCCTGGTACTCGGTCAAGTCAGAGCAACCAAAAAGAAGTAAAATCAAACATTTAATCGGTGCAATTTGGGGAGAAAGTTCAATTTTCTTCGATTATTTTGTCGCGTGTATAGAAAACATGAAACCGTAAAGCCCCCCCCCCCCCCCCCCTCAACAAAAAAAAATATGTACAGATTGAAAGCTTTTTTCATTCTTTACGTTGTTTTTACTTGACCAAAGACCTGAATGTCCTACCACAGAGTAGGTATCCTGTCTAAAAATTATAAATTCAGGAGTCAAAATTTGGTTACATGAAACAAGTCTATTGCGATTGTGGAACAACGGTCAAAGAGGCAATATTAGGGAGTTACCATTTGATTTTTTTTTGGGGGGGGGGGGAGGGGGGCTAGGATGATTTTGTTTCAGTTAATGATGCTAGTATCTGATGCAGGTGCATTGTATTGTCAAACACGAGAATGTTTATGTAACAACAGTATTTTACTTTCCAAATATAGCTAAAAGTTTACATTTTTAACAATTTGTAAAAAATCTATATTTTGGGGAAATATTTTTGAAAAGATAAAAATGCAGGACAGAGATTACAACTTTAAAAAAAAATACAGGACGAAGTTTTTCATCTTAGCTCAGATTAGTAAGAAATCTTAGGTCTACAATGAGAAAAACCCATACCGTATAGTCAGTTATAAAAGGTCCAGGCATGTAGCTCCCCTCGTATTGCTCATGGTCAGTACAGATTCGGTGGAAAGTGCCGTTCGCCGATGTCAGATTCAAAGAAAAGAGGAAGGAATATTGTGGCTACGATAATAAACAGTTAAAATGCATCTTACGCATCTGGCGCAATACCATTTTGTTACGTTTTCTATATTTTTATTTTCGGAGATATTTTATAGATTCTACATTTTTGTAATTTATTTCAGACAGGTGTTTTATTGTATGGTTTTCATTTACAAATAGTTTGTCCTGTACCAAGTCAGGAATATGGCATTTGTTATCAAATAGTTCGTTTCTATGTATGTTGGCGTTTGTTTTTGTTTTGTTGTACTTCAGTGTTACTGTTGTTCCTTTGTTTTCCTCTTATAGTTGATGTGTTTCCCTCGGTTTTAGTTTGTAACACGGATTTGTTTTCTCTCAATCGATTTATGACTTTTGAACACCGGTATACTACTGTTGCCTTTACTTGTTTAATGATAAGTTGCTTGACAAATTGTTAGTAAAAAAAGCTGTCCTACTTAAAAACAAAATGTGTCCGATTTTTGTCTTCTGGGACAAAACTCAGAGAGGTGTCAAACATCTGAACGGTTTAATAAAAATCATGGCCACTCCAAGATCATTTTATATTTGTACTAGATTTTTAAGTCCTATTGAATATAGTTTGCAATGGCAACCATTGTAGCTATTATGCAATTTTTATTTAGTATGAAATGTAATTAAAAAAGAAAATAAGAAGATGTGGTTGGATTGCCAATGAGGTAACTCTCCACAAGAGACCAAATGCAACCAATAGTCTGCTTTTATTCATTTTAAGTTTTGTAAATGGGGATCTGAATTTGGAGAAACTCAAGGAAATGAGAAATACCATGAAACCGATTCCATTACCAGAGTTTGAAGGGGTTCGATATCCGGCTGTAATTTCAATAAGAACAAAGGGAGTAGAGAAAGCTTTACAAGACATAAAGGAAATTCAGTCTAGAGATTCAGATATTATGATCTGCACATATCCAAAATCAGGTAATAGTATTAAAACACCATACTTTTGATTCATTATTATTCGTTGGGTACACATTTTCGTGGATGTCATGGGTACAGGAGAAGCACGAATTAAAATGTTCAACGAATTGCAAATGCAAAGAAATGTATGTGGAGTATGTTAAAACTCGAAATCTAATATCCACAAAAATTCAAGTTCTCCGCAATCCACGAAAATTGGTACCACGAAATCAAATGAATCAACATTTAAGAAAATAGCATTTAATATGTTAAATAAGAGCTTTTCCCGACTATCTGAAAATCACATACTAGTATTTTCCTATCATACATGTACATGTCATAAGTTAAATTCACTTTGTCTTTATTTCCGTTTTTGTAATTTTTAGGCATTTTTTCTTCATTCTCTTTTCTGTATCTTAATGACCTATTTTACTGCATTAGTTAGTTTTAGCTCACTTCATTATATATATATATATATCTCCCAAAAGATTATGCGCAATAGAATCGTTTACGGTAAACTTTATAAACTCAATGCAATTTTTAGAATGCAGAGTTTCATTTTTTCTGCTAGAATACGGTCATAACTGATTGTTAATCATCAAATCAGTCACATGCGGATGTTCGTTACACTGTTGAAAATGTCTCGCATTAAAACAAATTACACACATCATTTCATAAAACACTAGAACGACAATTTTGTGCGCACAATATAAAAACGTTATACATATTAGTATGTGTTCGAGAATTACACAATAATATAAACGGTCCTTATTTACTGCACTAGATGCGCATTTCAATAATTCACGTCTCTTCAGAGATGATCGAAGCCAAACTATTTGAAAATCCAAAACCTAATACAAACGTTGAAAAGCTGATCCATCGAAACGACCTACAGTACAGCCAAAGCCAAACAAGGAATCAAGGCTTTACATGAGCATGATGAGGGAGATATATTCCTTAATTTTGAATGATTTCTAAAAAAAATTCATAACAGTAAATTTCAATCAAAACAATATTAATATCCGCATTTTCATAACAGTACCGAAGTATTGGCTACTGGTAATACTCTCGGGGACTAACAGCAGTGATAGTAATAATAAAAACAGCACCAATTTTGCTGCACCAGTGCCAGATGCGCATTTCACCGTGCAAAATTGATTTAAAAAAAGTATTTATCTTTTTACGCACGTGTTTATAGCAGTACGTACCTGGTTTCTAATTATCTATCAAATATCACCCTTTTCTGACCACTTAAATATTACAGTTATGATTCAACAATATTCATTATAATTGGGGTTTTTTTTCATTTAAAAGAAGTATAATACTGCATAGTATTTTTCAGTAGTCAGTCACCTAACAACTTAACAAAATACAAAAGAAATTTAGAAAACAAATATCCGTCTGTAACCATGGTAACAATCAAAAATTAAATTCTGTAAACTATTTATAAGGCTATATTATTACACCTGGTTCTAGACAAGATGTGAACAAAATCAAAATAGGCTAACAAAAATCAAACGTCAGCACCGATTCGCCGTTTTCACAATCGAAAGCATTCTGGGTAATATTTTCAAAAGCGTACTGCAAAACGCTGTGATTGGCTAATAACGTCCCAAACAATTGAAATTCAACCAATGACGTGACGTTGTTTTCATTTTGGGGTACGAACAATGGAATTTCCAAGAATGCATTAGATTCTGAAACGACGAATTTCTCATGAAAAACTCTCTAAGATATAACTAAACACGACACATGATGAGCTTCCGGACTTGGGAAAGACACGTTCACTATTGTCTTAATAACAAAAACGATCGATTCCTATTATACGAATTAAATTTAATAACTATACCTGTATTCATGGTTGTTAATTTTCCAGTGTTTTTTTTACTCCAAAGGAACACATTGGGTTAATGAAGTTACCAATATGTTAATAAGAAATAAAACAGAACTGGATACCAGTAGCAAAATTTCGACGATGTTAGAAGTTATTCCCGATCTCTCAGTCCTAGATGCACTGCCATCACCAAGGTTACTTAATACGCATTGTTCATTTAAATATCTACCAAAGAAGCTTATCGAAAATAGATGCAAGATTATTCATATATATTAGAAACCCAAAAGATGTCTGTGTCTCGTTTTATCATCACGCAAAGAGTGACCACGTACTGGACTTTACTGGATCCCGGAATGAATTTTTCGAAATGTGGATGTCAGACAAATGTAAGTTACAAGCATTGAAAAAAAAACCTAATTTATCTTGGCATTTATTCAAATGATCCACGTAATTTAACTGATAAGGGAGCTACCATTTGATTTCTATTTTCACTCTATTCGGTCCTGTCTTCTCTTTTTTAGTTTATAGACTCTTTTTTTCAAGTGTCTAATCATGCCTTTTTTTACTCAAAACTCCTGTCCTGCCTTTTTTCCCAATTTCATCCTCCCCCCCCCCCCCCCATAAAATGGTAGCTCCCTGAAAAAAGAAAAGAAAATCTATGTATTTGTTCTAATCTTGTTATATGAATAAAATGAGATTAATTGATTGATTGTTGGTTGCTTGTCGTCCAGTGAGAAATATTTCATACATGTTCAGCACTAATTATAAAACGGTGATAGACGTCAGAGACTGCAACATGGAAAAGAAGCCCAACTACATATTTAGTTCAGAATATGATCATCAACCATGAACACGTCTTCATGTTGTATGTTAATCTGGAAAAAAAAATGCGCTGAATATAGAAAAAATGGTTTTTTTTTTTTAACAGATACCATTAAAGATCGATTTGTTTTAGGACAGAAACACTCGGATATAGCTTAACCGTCTATTGTCTTTTTATTTTTAGATATAAGAAGATGTGGTATGCGTGCCAATGAGACAACTCTCCACCCAAGTCAAAATTTGTAAAAAGTAAACCATTGTAGGTTTAAGTACGGCCTTCAACTCTCCAAGTTATTGCTATCTATCCATTTGGACTCATGCTTAATTTTACCTCCTTTGTGTCTTCTTATTTTGTTCACTAAGTTTTTACTATTTTTCTCATTTATATGGAAGAGTATTTTTCATTCTTATCAGTAGAATTATATTGTTAAAACTATGTTATTAAATTGCAGGTGTCTATGGATCATGGTACAATTATGAGAAAGAAATGGAACAAGCAGAGAAAGATTTTCCTGAAATGATATTTACTTGCTACTTTGAAGAAATGAAAAAGGTCTTTTTTGATATAATGCAATCATTTCCATTATGTGCATTTTTATTCCAATACGCACACGCACAACAAGACGGGTACCACATGTGAAACAGGATCTGCTTACCCTTCCGGAGCACCTGAGATCACCCCCTAATTTTGGTGGGGATCGTGTTGCTCAGTCTTTAGTTTTCTATGTTGTGTTTGGTGTACTGTTGTTTAGTTGACTTTTTCTTTTTAACCATGGCGTTGTCAGTTTGTTTTCGACTTGTGAGTCTGAATGTCCCTTTGTTATCCCTATCCTCTCTATTACAGTCAAAAACGTTTTACATCTAGGTACTGCTGCTCTTATTTACAGCTCAAGCAGATGGTTAAAAATAATTTACACCACAAGCGTACAAGTCATCCGAAACAAAACGGTAATTCCAGATTAAAGCAGAATGGTTGTGATTTGATTGTCAATGTAATAATAACATTGAGAATTGAAATGGGGAATATGTCAAAGAGACAACAACCCGACCAAAAAGCATAAAACAGTCCGAGGCCACCAATGGGTCTTCAACACAGCAAGAAAATCTCGCGTCAGGAGGTGGGATTCAGCTGGCTCCTGAACAAAAACATGTACTACCTCAGTGAAAATGAACGTCACACTAAACTTCAAAACATACAAATGAACTAAAGAAAAAAAAAACAAGACTTATAAAGGCAATAGGCTCCTGACTTCGGACAGGTGAAAAACTGCGGCTGAGTTTAACATGTTTTGTGAGATCTCAACCCTCCAATGTAATAAGTTAACACCAGAAACCAAATGATGTTTTATCTTAAATTACTTTTTGATTAATATTATATGACAGGCAAAACATTTGACTTTACATATAAAGTCACGTGGTATCAATGTGTTAGCTCTAAAGAAGTTATATTTGATTGTATTTAGGATAGTAAAAGAGAGATACAGCGATTGGCTAATTTCCTAGGTATTTACATTTATATATATATAATGCTTGACGGACAAAAACAAACAAAATTTGCATAACTATGTACATTGTTTATAAACATTTACATTGTATCTATCTCTCCTGAAAGAGTTTTATTGAAAACGCCTTTGTTAATTGAAAGTTTTTGATTTGTACGGTAAAGATCGGTAAGAAACATATAGCATTGTATAAAAACATATTGTCTATATACAGGATGAGTTTGATTGAGAAACCAAGAATAGCATCCCCTTTTGGATTGGTAAAATCATTTTATCTTGTCTAGCCGTATTACATTACCAAAAGATATCCAATGTATTTAAATTTGAGTATATGTTTAAAACTATCATTTCGATAACCTTCAGAAGCACAAAGATACCATTTAAATAACGTTTTCTCTGTTTGTGTTCAGTATTCTCGGTCCTCGTATCTTTCTGTTTACATTCACCAAAACCCCGCGGAAATCTCACATGCGTAGGTGCGTTCTAAAAGTCAAGTGCGTTCGTACAACAAAGTTTACATTAAAAACTATATAATTGTCCCGAATAAACAGCTGTCACGGATGCAAAGAGCTATTGGAGAAACAATTATTTTAATAAAAATATAAATCTTTGTAAGATCTAGTTCAAATATTTATAGTTTTTCACTTGCTTTCCATCACGATATAATTAACGAGACGTTTTTTCAAACACAACCAAATCACCCACCATGACAGCATTTTGTCTAATCACAGAAAGGATTTTCGAGCATGCGTATTCTGTTGCCATAGTTAAGCGTCCTTAAGTTCACAGGGCACAAACCGAAACTATACCGACTACGTCAGAAAAACATCGGTATGAGTAAATCGTCTAACATTTTTCCATAACCGAGAATATTTGAGTTGATACAAAATAATACAGCTGTTCTTAATCAAGAATAAACGATTCAAAATTAAGGCGATGTGGTATGGATGCCAATGAAACAACTATTTGCAAAACATTTCAAAAGACCAACGTAAAAGAACGTGATCAACTATATGGCACATTAATAACATGTAACAGTAATATACAGTTTAGATTGGAGTCGAGCGTATCTGCCACGTGCGGGATTCGAACTCACAACCTCAGTGTTGATATGCTAGGGATACGATAATTCGACTACTTATAAAGATAAAGATACTTGGTTTGAACACCAATGAGACAACTGTCCCCAAAGTTCTAATGAAATGGATGTTAACATTGCAAGGCAACCGTAACGCATTAAATAATGACACGCAAAAAACAAAGCTATTAAATGCACGGACAAGAAAAATATGAAACATATCAGTTGAGGAAAGCAACGGCCTAATTCATAACGATACAAGTTACGAAAAAAACAAATACTGCAATCATAAACCAACGACAACCACTGAGTTACATGCTATTTGGGGCAAGCAAATACAGAATAATACGGGGTCAAATATGCTTGCGAGCTTTAAACCCTCCTCAAGACTCGGACAGTGGTTTTTGAGTACAACCAAAAATAATTAACTATAAAAATCAGTTGAAAAGGGCACATTTTAAGCTCACAGAACGCATAAAATAAACGTTTATAAACATTGCTATTGTAGAGATCTACAATATCTATTTATTAAGTTAACACAGTCATATTTACACTTTTTCTAGGACTAATTTTATCAGTGACAGTCGAGAAATCAAATTAAATCAGTCAAAGATATAAAAGGTTATTCTTAAGTTGCACATTTTACATCAAGGTTCCGAGTCAGAAGGGGACACTCGTTGATATGTTTAAACCCTCCATACTCTGCTTTTGTCTGTCCTTTTCTTTAGTCAAATAGTTTCTGCTTGTTGATCTATACCATCTTTGCTTTGTTTTTTTATTTATTGTTTTATACATGAAGAAGTCCGTCTTCGTTTAAATTGCTTTACATTTATCATTTAAGGACTTTGTAACTTTCAATACAGTACGGGTTTGGTTTTTCTATTCCTAAAGGCCGTACAGTGTTCTACAGTTGCGAACTTCTACTCGTTAAGGGTGTTCGCTTCTCGGTTTCAAAGTAATTAACTTTTCAAAACACTAGTTTATATTGATAGAGGATTAATTAAGGAATCAAAAGAGCAAAAACAATATATAGGTCACCGTGCTTGTTTTCGAGATATTAGCCATTGAAGTTTTGGCGGGAAAATATTCTCTCTTGACTTTTCATAGCTTTATCATTGACAAGTTAAAGTTCTCAAAAACTATTATAAAATAATTAAAATTTTATAAGACTTCAACAAATGGCTTATCATTATACATGTAAAAGATTTACAAAAAGAAAAATGGGTGTTACCGGGCAACTTTTTTCAAGGCATTCAAATAGATAAAACCAGAGGATTCCAAAAATCTGACAAAAAATCCAAACATGACAAGCCAGCTTCCTTAAGTATCTCGTGGAAGGTTTTCTCATTGGTAATCATGCTTCTGATTCTTATCTTTGTGTATGAATGTAGAACATATCCGATTATAGTGACTGCCGATATATATTATGTGCATTCACAGTTCTATTCTACCCCCTTCCCCAAACCCTTTAAAACAACAAAATATTACAAACAAACAAACAAAACACAAAAAAATAAATATGTAAACATGCTGTAAGTATTTTGATTTGAAATTATATAAATTTAAAGCTGATGCTTAAAGGTACTTGAACTTAATTGAAAAAAATGTTCAAAAGCTGATCAAGATAGAAGACGGTGGTCTTAAAATATGCAAATAACATTTTTAGGTTTGCTCTCTCAGCGTTCCATCGAATTGACGACACTGTCTCCGGTTTATCAGTTCGTCCTTATATTTTCATGTGTTATGCATCTATATTGAGGGTCAAAATATAGGTGCTGTACTTCTCCAGCACGGTATTATTTGTCCGTCTTTGCATGAAAAAGGCACATCATTTATACCCTTATTGTGTACGTTCTCACGTGCTATCACTCTTTTGTCTCTTGAGTATATTCAAACCGAACAATCTCGAACTTTTATTTCTTTGGAGAAAACAAATTAACCCTTTTAGAAACGCCATTAAGGTTAATTATCCATTAGCCACTGATTCTGTTGACACCAATAAATGTTCACGACGGTGCAGTGTCACTGGCAGCTTTGTACATTGCAGTTTTTCTTTGTTTAAAGTATAATCTTTTAAGATACCCCGACCTATAAATAAAGGCTTAACACTAAAAATGTCTGAGAATGCAATTATGTTATAATATGGGTTTTTTTTCTGCATGAGACTCAATTTTGTGCTAATATTCTTAATAAGAATTTGTGACAACTTGCAAATCTCAGCAATGATAAAGTTTTTTACAAGACAAGTTGCTGAGTAACTTTAAGTAAGTACAGTTACAAGCACATGTTGCTGTCGTTGAGAAATTAAAATTGTCGTTTAGTCTTTTAGATTTTACAAAACCGCTAACTAGTAGATAAGTCAAACACCGTAAAAATATCTATTGACAATATCCATAGTTTTTGGCTTTATTTTATATCTTTAAGTGTTGATTACTTTTGCTGATTATACTTGTTTCTTTTTATTTGTTATATATTTCAAGAAAATGCCAAAATGAGCCAAATCCAAAAATGGATAAATTTAAGGTCATTTTTTGGTCAGTTGAAAAATAATAACTTTTGTGCGTCCGAAGTCGTTTTCTTGATTAATTTTCACCAGAAAAATCTTAAATACGATAGCCAGGAATATGTTAATGTGTAGAATATTTTAAAGCTATATAACCATAAAAGACTTATACCGATTATACGTCAAAGTAATATATGTTACAATGTAACTTGCTTAAGAAAGTTGGCAATTTAGTTCACGAATAATTGGGAAATTGATCAACGGTAAAAATAGGAGGTTATAAATCAGTGCAGTACCAAACACTGGCTTCCGAGCGGGTGATACTCTCAGGAATGAAGAAACCACAGACAACGGTATCGACCAACTAGATATGCATTATACGTCAGACTCATCGGTGTTGCTCATATCACAATAGTATGAAATCCAAAGAAATACAAAGGTGAGATGCTTGATTACATGATAAAAGGATGAAACTTGTCTGGTGCCGCTGTCTGATCACTCTTTCAAATGGGTTCGTTAACAATCTTGGGAAACCGACAGACATTAAGGTATATGATTAGTACTACTGATCCCAGTAATTATTAACTAATAATACATTTCTTCGGATGACCAATGTCTTTATAATTCTTGTTTATTGTTATTTCAGATTTTGGCATTTTTGTAACTTATGAGTTAGACCTCACAGTCAACAATGGTTAAATCAAAACTCATAATTGTCTTTTCGTTTCTTTATTTTATTTAACATCACACCATATATATATATATATATATTACACGTTGAATTATGAGGTCGAATTCTTTTCATATAATCGTATTTCACGACTAATCTAACACTAACCAGTAATCATTCTTGCTGTTATCAATATGTGTAGTGTTTACAATACAATTTGATTATCTCGTCAGGACAAGGATAGATATTACACGAATTACCTGGTTATTAACTTTCAAAATGGCCGTCAATAATCACGAGTGTCAGTGTGTAAACATTGACATTATGGAAAATCAACGTCTGCTGCTGACAAAATAAGACGTCGGACCCAAGAACTACAAATCTGGGGTGAGAAATTATTTTATGTTGATCCATACAACCCTGATAAACAAATAATGTACAAATGATATGATCAAGTCAAATTAACATTAACACTATTGAATATGATTATAATGATTGGACACTCTGCAAAAAATGCTGGTGATAATTTGACAGACCATGATTCGAAAATATATAGGAAAACGCACTATTGCAGCTATGGATATAGTTGAGCGTGATAAACATTAACTTTGCGATATTCCATATCTTAGGTATCAAGTCAGGAGTTTTATAATTCAGTTGTTGTCGTTGGTTGTGTTTGCCAGATTTGTTTCTTCAATAAGCATAACACAGTTAATTTTTTTTCTTATTGAATTGCTTACAATTTCGTATTTTGGTTAAAGTAACAATTGAAAACCATAGAATAAAGGCAACAGTAGTATACCGCTGTTCAAAACTCGTAAATCGATGGACAAAAAACAAAATCGGGATAACAACCTACAACCGAGGGAAACGCATTAAACATAACAGGAGAACAACGACACAACATTAAAATGTAACACACACAGAAACGGACTAAGCATTAGACAAAATCCGATAAGAATAACAAATATAACATAAAAACCAAATACATGAATTTGGGATAGAAAAGTACCGTGACACGTCTTATAGTAATGTGAATTCACACTCAAATATAAGAGAAAACAAACGACACAACGGAAACACAACGTTAAAATGTAACACACACAGAAACGACCTATAATATAACAATGGCCATCGGTACAGGACACTTTTAAAGAAAAAAATGGTGGGTTGAACCTGGTTTTGTGGCATGCATAACCTCCCGCTTTAATGGCAATGTTAAATATAACATTAAAATGACGTTAACATTACAGGACTACAATACAAATAAATAGGAAAACACATTAGACAAAGAAACACATGAATAAAAGCTAACAAAAGGCACCAGGTTTAAAATTCAATACGCCAGAGGCGCGCCTCGTCCACACAAGACTTACCAGTGATGCCCAGATATAAAAGTTCGAAAGTCAAAACAAGTACAAAGTTGTTCAGCACTGAAGATAAAAGTTCAAAAAGGTTGTGCCAAATACGGCTAGGGTTTTCTGCTTGGGATAAGAAAATCCTTTTTATTTAGAACAATTTATGCTATTACAAACAGCAATTGCAAACAGTAATGTCAGTGCATATTTTAGTTTGAAAAATTTGGCAAAATCTCTTCATTAGGTTATCTCAAAACTCCCTCACAATTTATTTTTTTATTGTTAAAACCAGATGAAGAACATTATAGACATAACATTTGTCATTATTGGTATATTTTTCAAAATTGCATCTAAAACATGAGGAAGTTATACTCATATGATATGTATGAAATCAATCGGATGGCAAGAAGACATTATTGTTTGTCCACTAAAATTTAAATAAATTTGATTTTGATATATATTGAAACAACAGTAATAAACCGCTGTTCTAAATTCGTTAATCGAATGAAAGATAACAAACCGAGGTTACAATCTAAAACTGAGGGAAACACATCAACTGGTCGAGTAAAACAACAAAACAATAGAAACACAGAAGTGCAACAACAGAAAACGACACTACATTATGGATAGAAACGAACTATTAGATAACAACTGTCATATTCCTTACTTAGTACAGGACATTTTAAAACAATAATGTGGATTGGACCAGGTTTTGTGTCAAGCAAAACCTCGCACTATATGACAATGTTACATATACCATTTTATTGACATCATTATATGACAGGAATACAAGACAATTAAACATGTTTAATGCACGAACAATCAAAACACTGACATACACACATAGGTTAAATAATGGTACATTTTGACATTTTGACCACAGAATAACAACGACTATCTAAAATTGATTTAGTACAGTACATAAAAACAGCATAATAGAACACTTGATATTCGTACATTCGTACCTTTGTCACTGAAATTAATGATACATATTTTTTTCAGATTGATGCAGTAATCCAGATATGAAATATATTTTACCATTGATGATTCTACCTAGCTTTCAATTAATACAAGGTAAGTACATAATAACAATCATTAGATTAAAAAAAAATAGTCAACTGAAAGTATAAAACAAATGCTAAATTCTTTGCAAGAGAAACACTATGAGCTAATCATGTAGTGCATACTTTAATTATTATCGCGAACATAGAAACTCCCTCCTAGTTTTTGTTTGGGCTTGTTTTCAACTGAACGTAGTTGCAGCAATTGTCATTACCATTAAACATGTTTAACAAAACCTTATATTAGTGATGTTTTCATTGATCATCTACATTTATTTATTTATGTGATATCCATTTAACGTGGCTCGGTACTTGGACATCCCGTCAATGTGTTTGTGTTATCTTTAATTTTTTACTGGTGTGTTTTGTATATGCGAATTATGTGTTTCTTTGGTTGTTATAACGTGGCTCTGTACTTTAAAAGATCCCGCCAGTATGATATTGTTCTATTATATGTCATTATGATATATTTCTATTATGAATTACAAAATACGTTGAACCATAAACGTCAAAATTATCCAATCGCGTAGTGGAAGGAATTATTTGTGGATTCTTATAAATTCTATATAACTTTTGGACTATTTAAAATCTCGGTCTATTTCTGAAATTGTTATAACATACTTTTGATTTTTTCACCCTGTATGCTAACATTGCCTTATGTGAAACTTTTAAATTGTTTGTATATTCATTGTGACGATATACGACGCTAAGTACGTCATCTCAATAAAGATTATCACTAACAAAAACAGTTAGTCTAAGTATACAAATATCTTGTCTGATGTAAAAAAAAAAAATGATAACTTACTGTGAATATATTGTCTTGTATGTCTGAATTTGCTACTGCAATCAAGTATAGTTGGAAACAACAACTATACATTCATATATGTATTGCGTTTGAATTAGCTATAGATGGAACATATGTACACCAGTAATAGTTTGTATTATATTAAGTTACATATTTATTTACCTCCTGGAAGAGTATTGTTGTTTTTTTTAGATTTCAGCATATAATTGCCTTTACTTGAAACTATACAAGGAAATCATCTAATCAAAAAAAAATAAATTCATGTATCTTTTCGTTCATAGGAATATCTTTTCAATCGGATTAAACATAAAAGAACCAAAACATTATTTTTTTACGAAAAATGAAAACAATATAAATTCTAAAATATCAATATATCATTATTTAATTTTAGCATTGCAGGATTAAATTGTTATTTTTATATAATTGTTAATATTTTTGTTTTTGTTATGTTGATGTGTTTTTTTATGGTTATTGATACGTACGCAGTTGATGAAGATTGTATTAATGTAAAAATAACAAACACTAACATGCATGCCTTCTTGTCGATGGTGTCGGAAATATGATATTAAAAACAAGAATATCAAAATTATCATAAAACAAAAACACAATGACGGGATGTATAAGTACTGAGCTACGTCAAATGGATACCACCAAAAGAACAGACTAAACACTTAAGTTAATATTCATGAAGACAAATAAAAGAATACCATAACACGTTATTAAGATGATAAACAACGTCGTATCCAGAATCTATACTTCAAGACCATCGTGTATTACAAGTAGGAGGTACAAGCTCTTGAATACCGAATAAGTTGGGAAATAAAGTTGGTATATTGCTACTAAGGTGGGGGAAATTGATTATTATAAAATTAAAATCGTCTCGTGTTTCATAGATTCTGGTACTGAGATGACCGTATATGTCAAGTTCGAGGTATAAGTTTAAAAATTAGACGGAGGAAGCCGTGTCTGTTTTTTTTTTTAATTTCTAGTTCTTGGGGATATATTAATGGAACCCAATCAGAAAAGTTTGGATTGTTAATGGAAAGAACATGATCAATATATCTAAATGTGAAATTAAATGTCATGGCTTCTTTGATCTTCTTGTTTTTACAAGTGTCTGAAGGAACTCCGATTAATATGAAAAAAAGAAGAGGTCAGCAAAGAGAGACGCACAGTTCTTTCCCATAGGAATTCCAACAATTTGTTGAAAAGTTTACCTCAAAATTCAACAAATATGTTGTCAATAAAAAAACTCCAGCATACTGATCACTTGTTCCTCTGTGTTACATGTTTTACCTTTTTGTTCACTATTAAAAAAATAGAAAGTCCTTTAAAGATTTTCAAAATTAAAAGCTCAACCACAACTATCGAATGGAAAAGAACTGTCATATTCTGACTTGGTACAGGCATTTCCTGATGTAGGACATAGTTGATTAAACCTGGTTTTATAGATAGCTAAACCTCTCACTTGTATGACAGTCGCATAATATTCCATTATATTGACAATAATGTGTGAACGAAACATAAAAAGCATACTAGTTAATAATGTCAAAAATAGGGGTACAACAGTCAATATTGTAATTTAATCTGAATCACTATAAAACAAACAAATAAGTAAAAAAAAACCCAGGTATTTAGGCATATATACAAAGCACATACATTTGACATAAGCAAAAACGAAAAACAAGAATACAAACAATTACCATAAGACAACGAACGACTAAGACAAAGATAATAAAAAAACACGGCATTAGTGAAGGCTATTTGAAATTGAAGGTGCTTTGGAAATAGAAAATGCAAAAACTGAAAACCCTCTTGTAATGATACCAAATGAAAATGTTTTTAGATGTATTAACTTAAAACTAACTGATCTTTTTTTTTATGTAGAAATGAACAACAAATACACGTTACTCCATATGATACAAAACAAGCTTTTTGACAATTTTGATTAAACTTAATAGCGATCACAAACATACGACGTATGATATGTTTTTTTTACACTTATCAAAGAAATACACTATAGTGGTTTATGTTATTGTAAGTTATGAAAACAGTTTTAGCTTCGAAAAGTATTTTATGTTTATGTCCACATTGCAATTTAATCATTTGACCAAATTACACAAACATGACATAACAGTTAAGAAACTATATATATTATTAATAAATTAAAAACACATTAAGGACAGAGAAAATCTCCCAGAATAGAGAGAGGGTTGAGCGCATGTTAACATGCTTAACTTTGAGACATAATATATGTTGTGGCAACAAGTTGGATCATGTATTTCTGTTATTGTCTCTTATTACTGTATGCCGTATTTTTTTCTTGCTTAAGCATTAGCCAGGGTGTTGATTTTCATATTTGATTTTCTTTTATTTCGTAATTCTTTACCTTTTTTTTTAATTTACTATGCGGTATGAGTTGTGCATATTTTAGTGTGGCCAATTAATTACTTGTTGTGATGTTACGATTTTTTTTCACAATTTATTTTAATTTGTTTCTAATCAGACGAATACTTTTATTGCCAAAGGATTCTGTTCTGATTGGATAGCTTAAAAAAAATCCTTCTAAATTTTTGGGGCCCTTATTATTATGTCCTTTGATTGAGTTATTCCATTTAAATTGATATTTTATAGTGTGTCTTTTTATGTTGTAATGTTATTCTATTGTTTCAGATAATGGTGAAGGTTGGTACCTTTTAAAACGTTTAAACCCGCTGCATCTGTTTGCACCTGTCCTAAGTTAGGAACCTGAGTTTCATTGGTTGTCGTTTGTTGGTGTGGTTCATGAGTGTTTCTCGTTTCTCGTTTTTTATATACATATGACTGTTGGTTTTCCCGTTTGAATGGCTTTACACTAGTAATTTTTGAGGCACTTTATATCTTTCTGTTCGGTGTGAGAAAGGGATCCGTGTTGTGGACCGTACTTTGACCTATAATGGTTTACTTTTTCAAACTGTAACTTGGATAGAAAGTTGTCTCATTGGCACTCATTCTGCATCTTCTTATATCTACATTCTAAAACAAGGATATATTACTCATTTGAAATCGATCAAATGGTTTTTCCGCTTATCCCCTATTGTAAATTTAGTTTTCATTTTAGGAAAAGCCCATGAAATTCGTTTATTTTGTAGGTTATCTATAGCAATAATATATTTTCTTTTAGATAAATGAAGTATAACAGATATGAAGTATATTGTACCATTGATAATTCTAACTAGATGTCTGTTTATAAAATGTGAGTACATGAAACTAATATTAAGATATTATAAACAAAATAAAACACCGACTTCAAGTGAGTTAAAAAAATAATCTTAATAAGTAGAATAAAGAATAAAACATAAGAAAGTGTCAAAGAGATATCTACCCGACAAAAGGAACAGAAAATAGCTCAAGGCCACTAATAGGTTCTTAACGCTGCGAGAAAGTCTCGCACTCGGAGACGGTCTTCACCTAG
Source organism: Mytilus edulis (assembly GCA_019925275.1). Lineage (NCBI taxonomy): Eukaryota > Metazoa > Mollusca > Bivalvia > Mytilida > Mytilidae > Mytilus > Mytilus edulis. The sequence goes on from CM034351.1 coordinate 36,543,338, forward strand.
CCCCTACAATAATGTACACGAAATCAGCTTAGAAGACGCAACACTTAACTCCAAAAACATACAAATGAACCATGATAAATAAAAAGAAAACTTTTTAGACGAACACAAGGCTAGATGTTTATACCTTGGAACAAGGACATCAATGCAGCGGCATTAACAATATTTTGAGATGATCCTAACCCCTCCCCCATATTTCTAGCCAATTGATCATAATGAATTTTCGAAATGAACCGATTGTCAAGGTCAATGAAAATAACACCTTTGTTGCGACTGAAGCGGTATTTGGTCTTCAGCTTATACGTATACAAGTCAATACCTTTACACTATGATTATAGCTGTGCTGCTTGTAACTACTTTTGAAACATTGGTACTGCATGATTAATTACTTATATAATAGTATAATGTTTTTATGCCGCCAATAAACTTACATCTTGACATTAAGAATGTGTATTGGTTGAAAACAAGAATTTACGACACTAGGGATGATGTCAGCTTCCATATTGTGAAGTTTTGCATTTATTATTCACATAAATCAAGCAGCGCCTGATAGCATGTATGAAGGATATTTCCAAGTTTGTTATTCAAAAATAAACTATTGAACCGAGTGTTTGAGCGGTTACGTTCATTAATTCCGTCGAAATTGTTTGCGGACGCCATTACGATTCTGTTGCCTGTTATGACATATGTGTGTCGAAGATGATCATCAATTTGTTTTCAAATATCGTAACAACAATTTCGTCCCCTTTTCTTAATTTATGACATTACTAAACAAGACATTTCATCGTATTTAAAAATGTCTAAAGAACACCACGGGTGCCACATGTAGAGCACACATTGCTTATCCTAGTTTTTGGTAGGGGAATTCGGCCTTCTACCCCAAAAAATGACTGTCACGAAATAGCAAACAGTGCTGAATGTTGCGTTAACAATTAATCATCAACCAATCAATCCACACATATTTGATCTTGCAATAGTTTAAAATAGATTGAATTACTCGACATCTTCAATTATTATATCTAACTCTAAACATAAATAAGACAGATCAAATAACTAGTCCAACTTTTCTTTCATAAACAAATTGACCAATGTGGAAACATTATCTTGTTTTAGGAAGTGAAAAATCATACTAAGTAAAAGAACACCCTTATTAAAAAAAACGTTTCCAAATTAGGTCTCCTGAAGAGGCTCAATATTTTGTATTCAGAGAAAACTGATGACCTTTTGACGACGGGTTTTTCAGCGAACAATATACATTCTAATTGAAACCTCTTTGCTGACTTCCTTTATTCAAATGAGACAATGTGTATCTATAGAAGCCTTTTAAGGAGAGTAAACGACTTGGAACAATTTGATAAACACATTTTGAATCTGAATTTTACATGACAATAATTAACATGATTCTTGTTTTGACAGGAAAATAGTTAGTTGGCCTTGTATACATTATGTAAGCTATTAAAGATAAATATTTTGTTAAAGTCATTATTGTTTGTATGCATATCATAGTACGCACAACGGATCCGCTTGCTTAAAGAGGAAATACACAATATATATTTCAGGTGGTTTAGAATGGAAGGTTCTTAAAAAGATAACAGATTATGGACAAAATGTGACATTATTTTGCAATGTTTCAAACTGCTGTCCCAAACTTGCAGGATGGGATAAGTACACTCCAGCACAGCAGACAATATTCATAGATGTCAAAACATGGAAACCGACTAAAAAGTATGATGGAAAGGTTTTATCAGATGGATACACCTTAGTTATACAAAATCTGACAAAAGAAGATCTTAATGTTTCATATGCCTGTGTATATGGCTCTACAATCGGCGATAAACAATCCCTACTGGAAGAGAATGTTTTTAATTGTAAGTAATTGAAAATTTGATGTGATTGAATCATCAAATCCTGCTACAACACAAGACTCTTTGTCGAGTTTTCATTAAACATTCTTAAGATAACGTTTGGATTGAAACAAAGGCAGATGTGGGATGATATAAGAAAAAACAACTGTCACATTGACTTAACATATACATCTCATTTTTATTTCCAGATAGTCTCATTCACCTGATAAGTCCAGTTAATAATATTTGTAGAAAATTTTCCATAAGTAACTTTGGCATTTTTGTTTTACTGCAAACGCCCCTTTTGTCTTCATTAGAAACTTCATAGGTGTGATGTATTCTAAACACTCCTACAGTAGATCAGGCTTTCATTTTATACCCGAAACATGCGTTTCGTCAACACAAGACTAATTAGTGACGAATCAAAAAGGTTACACGGCCCAATCAGTCATGACGCTGAAGATCATTGAAAACCAAACAATTCCGAAAAGTTATGACTAATAAGAGGTGATGAAGATAAATAAGTCAGAATTTACTTGAAGTCAGTAGAAATAGAACAACATTGTTTTCTTGGACAATCAGACAGTGCTTCACAGGTCCTGAGATACTTTACGGTAACTTGGACGGAGGACTATAATTATAAAAGCAATTCAGAAGAATAAAGAATATATATTTGTTGTGAAAAGAAAAGTTAGCGATACAAGATTTACAAACAAATAAAAAAGACCAATTTCGTCCGTTGACTTTTATACATGCTAGTTTAAGTATCCTTTGTTGCCGTTTTCATTGATTTCTTTGGTGTTTTAAGTTGCTTTTATCATGCGAAACTGACCAATTAAATTATCAGGAAAATGTAAAAATAATTGAAAACAACTAAATTGACCAGTTGACTCTTTATAGCGACAACGGTTGACCAATTTTTAGGCTTTTGTCATTTTGTTTTACACATTTTAGGAGAGAATGAAAATAATAGAACTAAACTAGGAGAAGATCAAAGACCTATCAACGAGGTTGATTCGTTATCTACTTTAAAAGGATTTCATCAATTTTGTTTAAGTAAATTGGCTGATGCTGTTGCGAATGATTTTAAAATTGCATATTAACACATGAAGAAGGATTCATGGTCTGTGAAGCATCAACTTATGTTGATTTATGGTACGTTGTATAATCTATTTTGTTACAGACATAAGTACTACACAACACAATGGTCCAATTCATAACATAACTCTTTCTGTTGAGAACATGGGTACTACACAACAAACCGGTCCAATCGATAACAGAAATTTGTCCGCTGGAGAAATGTAAGTTTGTAAATTGTAATTTAGTTCTAAAGATTTTATTGGCTATCATCTTAATATTACTTTCTCACAGGATACCTGTGTAATTGGAATTTACTTATTCTTTTATAATTCGAAGGATTTATTTTTTCAAGCTTACAAGCTTGACCATGCTAATAGAATTAAATATTTAGGTAAGTGTATAAAATTATGTTAAATTTAAATAAATAGGTTATTCATGTTATTTACGATGCAATTTTATTTGGCACCTCCTGGTATATTATTTAAGGGAAGAAGTGTGTGTTGATTTGTCAAACATACGCGTTACCTACATCTATCATTTACGGTATGTACAGGTTAACAAATTTCCGGTTTTAATATTTCTTCTGGCATTTAGTTTTACTATGTCGTATATTTCCGTTCTGAAAATTTTGAAGATTTCTATCTTTGTTTCATTTATAATAATAATCACAAAACGGTAAGGTGTACATCCGTTATTTTTTCCGATTTGTAAGCAGACACAAAAATCAATGAAGGAATCAATTTATATTAGGGATATCAACTAGGTGAAGATTCACTTATCGAGTAATCGTTGGATTTACCGAGCATACTCGAATACTCGCACGGAAAACATCTAAAAAATTCGAAACACAATATTATACCAATTTTACGTATAGTGCGACGTTGTCTTATGGCATTAAACCCTCAACATTAAAACCAAGGACTAGATAATAGTCCAAGGAAGTTTATGCCATAATTAATAGCTCATTTACCACATGCACTAATTATGTTAACTGGCAATAATCTAATCAATTAATTATCTAACCTCTATAGAAAAATGATAACTCAAACAGTAGTATTTGGGAATCGTAAGATAACACATCTAATGATTAGCAGAGGGGTGATAACTAGAACTAACTGATGCCTTTAACAATTTTCTGAGAGTCGACACAGGGTGCAACGAACTTGTTCTTAATAAGAAATATTATTAACTTTTTCTGTGACGAGATTTCTCAAATTTGTGACGTAACTAACAGTAAAGCAAATGCAAATATTTCCTCTGACGGTACAGGGTTGATGGAATGACTAAGACATGATTAACTAAAAGTGTAAGCCTTGGAAGAAAAGTGCCCTTGTTCATAGCATACGTATGTTCTGAGGATTTTAAATTACAATTAAACGCAAACATTCAAAATGTATTTTCTTTTTGATTGATTTTGATTAATATTTAAATTCCCGGGAGGCGTTATAAGTAACAAATATTATTTCTATCAGTAGGTAACCGCATTCTAACAGGAAACCGATAAGTCGAGTATCATTTGGATATTCGATACTTTGTACTACCGAGCGATACACAAATACTCGAGTACTCTTTGACATCCCTAGTTTATATTGATGTGTATTTACATTATGTATTATGTTTAATTGTATAATACTAACATTTATATAATATTTAATTATATATTCTTCCTGGATATATAATAATTGATATACAGGGATACTTAGCCCAATGCAGTAAGCTAAGAAAATTGTTTAACAGCATTTAGTGCAATACAGATGATTTAATTATTTAAAAAAAATCATCTATATATTGCAATTTTAACATTAACTGTTTTGGGCGTTCCTTTATCTATTGTAAATTAAATATATAAGCATTGATTCATCCTTTTCTTCTTATTAACTTTCCTTAATTGTTATACGTAAAACCATGTGAACAAGACAATAAAAAGCAAACACTTGCTCTACATCTCGTAGTCGATAATTCTTCTAAAAATCTTATAATGTGAAACTACAGGACCATTATTAAACAAAGCATGTTAAACTATATATTTATTATACTCTAAAAACAGAGATATTTGACATTATCTTATGGTTGTGGATTGATATCTATCTGTTTAAAGAGGTATATCTTGTATCAAACTACACGTAGTGTGATACGAAATAGTGATATGAAAACTTATATGATTCAATTTCTGCAAGTAATATTTGTACATGATATATACTACTGACGTTACACTTTGATTTGTGCGGATTACTCAGGATTCTGTATTCAAGGATTAGAGTACCTTACCTTATCTGGCAAACACTTCTGAAATCTTATTTTCTGAACACGGTTTTGCCCATTCACATCTTTTTATCCGAGTGTCACGGATACATCTTTTGTAAACAAAACTAACGTGGTGTGTACAAAACTTTAGTCCTGGTATCTTTATTGACTTTGTTTTGTAAGAAATATTGTCCTGAATATTGTTCAATAGTAGACTTATTGGAAATAATACAATATTTACTTTCATTTTTGTATAACACAATGAAGGGATGTACTAGTACCGAGCCACGTCATAAGGACTATGGTTTTGTGTATGTAATTTTTGTCATATCAATATAAATATTTGAGTCTGGGAACATGCGTCAATTTGCAGATCTGGTATCATAGGCATGGTGTGCCATTAGTCTACAAAAAGTTAGGTTAGATAATGCATATAATTATCTTTTTACTAATACAATCGTCTCAAAACTGTCATTGCTTATTCATGGTAGGCCAGGTATAGTGTCCGGCTATGATAGTGGTTTTTCGAGTGAATCTGTCCATTTTTTTTTTAGTTTAGATTGGACTTTTTCGAGTTATAAAACATGCGATGAACTTAATAATCTGCTATTTCGTAATTATAATATTTTTCACATAACTAACCCTCTTATTTTGAATACTATACATGTTTTGAGCAACAGAGAAGCACTATTTCTATCTATTTAACCAAAATATTCAGTGTTTAATATTGTCCGGGCTTTTTCGAGAGCAACTGCGAAACTCTCCGGTATTTTACAAAAATTGTATTCGGGTTTTTTAACGAAAATTGTAATAAGAAAAAAAGGTATTCTTGACACTTTATTTACTGTTTTTTTTTATAGATTTTTTTATAGATTAAATAACCTCTCTTTAGTTTTTCATAATTTTTGTATATGACATTGAGAAATTATTTATAGGTTGCATAGCGAGTGAGAATTTCAATACAATGATAAACGAATCTACGGCGAGTTTATTATTAACATTTGAAGTAAACAACGAGAGTTGATATCAAGTTATTAAACCTATTTCTCTTATAGTCAACACGACGACGGAAAAGCTTACTTGATCTTTTTTTGGACCCGGTGAGCTAAAAAGGGTGATTTTACAGTTTTAGGACAATATTTTTTAAGTTCCTGAGGAGTTTTCATGAAACTTTGGTGCCTTGTTTATGTAGATTAAGGTAACCTCCGTTAGTTTTTTTTTTAAATGGTTGATATGACATTGAGAAATTATTTATAGGTTTCATAACGAGTGAGAATGGATATCGCTTGATATCAACTCGAGTTATTTCATTTCAATATAATGATAAACGAGCCTCCTAATTACTATTTGAACTAAATAAATAACGAGAGTTGATATCGAGCGATATCCCATTCTCGCAAGTTTTTAAACCTATTTGTCTTATGGTCAACAAACTCGTTGTGTTAAATAAAAAATTCCACGAATTGTTGGTCTAGTATTTTGCACACGAAATGGACATTGTCGTAACCTTTGAAGGTCATCAATGACCTAACGAACAGCCAATGGAAATGCCGTCATATCGTCTTATGATGCTGGATAATCAAATCAAATTAACGTAGATTTGTGTATCACCTTTTTCGTATCACACTCTGTGCAGTGTGATACGAGAAATGTCTATGCATGCAAGAAATAAATAATAAGCCACAACATAATAAAATGAACTTTATTCTTTGAAAACGCAACAGGTGTATCATGGCGTAGCTGTTTATTAAAAATATGGAGCAAGAAACCTACTGGACAGCAAAGGAAATCACAAACCATAACACACTTAATCCGACCAGTTTTTATTCCCATTGACAATAAAATTTGAATCAAATTTCATATATAGTTAACAATACACCTTATCGCTATTTAGTCCATTCCTGGAAAAGCCGTCATTTAGACAATTTCCTGTTAGGGCCAATGGTGAAGCAGAACTAATGTCATCAATAATGAGCTGAGGATGAAAAGAATTTAGAAAGCAATCACTTGGAAACTTTGACAGATTATGATCTACTTTTTCGAAACTCAAATTATAGTCAAAAACATATTTTTTTTTAAGTATTTACGATGGTTTAAACAGGTATCATTGAAAAGTATAATACATGGTGCATTGTTTAAACAGGGTCCCATATAGCTTTAGCTTGCTTAAAAAAAGGAGTGTAATTGTAGAACTTAACCGGAAGGAAATAAATAGCGATTGGGCGTATGAAATGAAAATTTCATCAGCCTAGCACACTATATGTATGTACGTGTCATTTCAAACTGGTTATGCTTTATTATATTGTTTACATCATGAAAATATACTGTACATGCACATTATAAGATATGACAAACAACAATATATACAAATAAACGATACCTGTTTCAAAGTAATGAATGTATTAGTTTCGTGCCTTAACAATTACATAATTTGAATTGTTTTTTTTTATTTTTTCAACGTAGATACACTGCCAAATAACATTTTAAGCTATATATGAAATTTGTATAATCACTCGATAAAACACGGATTCACTCGAAAAAGAACTGACTGCTCTCGAAAAACCGTAACACATAAAAGTCTCAAAATTTCGTTCAATGCAATAACAAGAATTTTAGTTAAATGTCTGTATATCTAAGGATATATGGATTCCATGTATGCATTTCCATCGACATTTGCATTGGTATGTCTATTAAAATGGCTTTTTTTCCGGTTTGATTTTTTAATAAAAGCATTGTCTGGCTAAATTTAACTTTTTTAACAAAGAATAATGTCGGATTGATAAAATCTATTTATTTCAAATACTAATACACCTTTTATATCCTTGTTTATTAAACACAAGCTTCTATATCACGTCTGGTCAGAAAAGAAGTCTGTTTGTTTAAATTTTTGATCATATTCACTCGAAAAAAGTGGTCACAAATCGAAAAAAATCCGATTAAATCACTCGATAAACCACGATCGTACCCGGACACTATACCTACCGTGTAATTGGTAATTGTAATATTTTATTGATTGCAGTGCTGGTATTGTATGTGGAGTTTTCGTAGCAGTGGTAGTTGTTTCTTTCGTTATCTTCGTTTGGAAACGTAGGAGAGAAATGCACAGAAACATTGGGAACAGAAATGCAGGTATTTTGATATTCAACACAATCTGAGTTTTCTTTATTAATTCAATAAAAAAAAAATGATAATGCAATTTTCTCTGGTTTATATTAATCAGATATGATCACAATTAGCCTATATGTCTTAAAATATTAGTTTTAAAACTGCATTATAAAATTACGCAATTTATCTTAAATATTATATAGACATACAAGTATTTGCCTCAAACATCACAATCAATTTCCGTTAAAAAAAGGCAACTCATAGTTAATTAGACAAAACACAAAGATCGTCAAGATACACATAGTATCTGCTGTTTATTTTCGAATTACAGAATAACAGAATATATGAAATACCAGAATACTAAAATGAAAATCTTATTTAAACCATTGATTTTGTATTGGCAAGAAGTATTTTGATTTATTTGGGGGGAGGGGGCGGGGGATTCATGTAATTACTTTGAGTTGCAATTATGTCTAAACTAGATGACAAATCACTCAAATTTTAAAATAATTATATAAACGCATATAAACCGGTGACTCTAGGTCCTGAAATGTCTGTCAGATGTGTCTAGTGTTGCTGTTCGCTAGTTTTATCATTAAAAACAGACGTTTCCATCTTAATTTTCAGGTTCAAATGAAGATGTGCCATTAATAGGTAAGTAATTTATCAATGAAAAAGGAACTCAGTCTTTTATATAGTGTTCATGTTTCATGTATTTATCTATTTCAAATTGATGACATGTCTATCTAGTTTTCGTTTTTTTTTACGTTTTTACCTATACGACAGAGTTACTTTTAGCGAGATTTCACCTGCCCAATTTGTCATCAAATGGTGAAAAAAGAGAAAAAAAACGTGATATTTATCGACTTATAAGATGTAAAATTATGGTATTATCTTCTTTTCACTTTGAACACTCAAAGTTGATTTTGGCTAATAATACAGTTGAATTTGCTAAGAGACTTTGCGTCAAAATATGTTAAACTACACCATCCTTTTAGCTTTTAAACTAATGAAAACATTTACTGACTTGATTTGGTAAGAGGAAGAGGAGGACATCTGTCAATTTTGGCGATAATTGTCAATATAATTAGGACACAATAACTATTAGAATGAACCTGTCTGTTGGTAAACATTTGAATGCGGGTTTATCTTTCGTTGGCACTGCAGGTCAGACGATCACTTAATTTTGTTATTGTAAGCCTAAAAGATTGTCAATGAGTTCTATTGATTTTTTTACTGTCAAAACAAAATCGATAGGATTGGAGTCAGGATGAAATCTTGGTTTTAATCCGACACTTTTTAAACCATTAATATAACCTGTCTAAAAATAGTTTTATAATGCCCGATATGAAGACTGAGACCAGTATTAAAAACCAATACATCTTTTAATCTCAGAATGAATAATATAAAAACATACATGTAATCTAAATAATAAAAATAGCTTTATTTGTTCTATCTGTTGAAAACCGTAACTATGCATTTAAAGTTATGTGACTATGATTATATAGTATAAAAAAATTGCCTCAATGTTTGTATTCAATTAATAAAATTTAAAAATTAAAAATTTTATCATGACAATACTGAAAATCGTACGATTCGTGTGTGTAAAAGATTATTATCACCAGGGCAACATTACTCATCAAATAGCACATTGACATTATTCAATATAGAATTGGAGTTCAATGCATCAGATATGATTAAAACCATCTATTTCGAAATAATACATAGAATGCACGACATAATGAAAATAAATTATCTAAGACTGATCATCTTAACCGTGAGAAAAGAAAGTAAAACCATTAAGAAATAATGCATGGTAGCAGTAGACTTTTTTTCATTTAACCATTGGTTGGGCATTTATATTCGATAATTTAACCCTGAGCGTTAGTGTCATCTCGGGATGACTAATATAAATATCTAATCCAAAAGTGAAAATAACCTATAGTTGGTTTTTCTGCTGAGATCATGACCCGCAATTATATATTTTTAATGTTATACATTTTATTAATATATGTTAGCAATTTTAGAACACTATTTGATTGATGAAATTTAAGAGAGATTGATGCGAAGTATTGAATTCAAACATATTTGAGCAATCAAGTTAAACCATTCAATTATTTCAATCTTTAGTTATCAAGGTAGTGTTTTGAGAACATGATTGACTTTTTGTCGTCTCTTCTATTTTTTTCTTTTGTGTTTTTCTTTCCCTCCAAATTATGTCTAAACTAGATGACAAATCACTCAAATTTTAAAATAATTATATAAACGCATATAAACCGGTGACTCTAGGTCCTGAAATGTCTGTCAGATGTGTCTAGTGTTGCTGTTCGCTAGTTTTATCATTAAAAACAGACGTTTCCATCTTAATTTTCAGGTTCAAATGAAGATGTGCCATTAATAGGTAAGTAATTTATCAATGAAAAAGGAACTCAGTCTTTTATATAGTGTTCATGTTTCATGTATTTATCTATTTCAAATTGATGACATGTCTATCTAGTTTTCGTTTTTTTTACGTTTTTACCTATACGACAGAGTTACTTTTAGCGAGATTTCACCTGCCCAATTTGTCATCAAATGGTGAAAAAAGAGAAAAAAAACGTGATATTTATCGACTTATAAGATGTAAAATTATGGTATTATCTTCTTTTCACTTTGAACACTCAAAGTTGATTTTGGCTAATAATACAGTTGAATTTGCTAAGAGACTTTGCGTCAAAATATGTTAAACTACACCATCCTTTTAGCTTTTAAACTAATGAAAACATTTACTGACTTGATTTGGTAAGAGGAAGAGGAGGACATCTGTCAATTTTGGCGATAATTGTCAATATAATTAGGACACAATAACTATTAGAATGAACCTGTCTGTTGGTAAACATTTGAATGCGGGTTTATCTTTCGTTGGCACTGCAGGTCAGACGATCACTTAATTTTGTTATTGTAAGCCTAAAAGATTGTCAATGAGTTCTATTGATTTTTTTACTGTCAAAACAAAATCGATAGGATTGGAGTCAGGATGAAATCTTGGTTTTAATCCGACACTTTTTAAACCATTAATATAACCTGTCTAAAAATAGTTTTATAATGCCCGATATGAAGACTGAGACCAGTATTAAAAACCAATACATCTTTTAATCTCAGAATGAATAATATAAAAACATACATGTAATCTAAATAATAAAAATAGCTTTATTTGTTCTATCTGTTGAAAACCGTAACTATGCATTTAAAGTTATGTGACTATGATTATATAGTATAAAAAAATTGCCTCAATGTTTGTATTCAATTAATAAAATTTAAAAATTAAAAATTTTATCATGACAATACTGAAAATCGTACGATTCGTGTGTGTAAAAGATTATTATCACCAGGGCAACATTACTCATCAAATAGCACATTGACATTATTCAATATAGAATTGGAGTTCAATGCATCAGATATGATTAAAACCATCTATTTCGAAATAATACATAGAATGCACGACATAATGAAAATAAATTATCTAAGACTGATCATCTTAACCGTGAGAAAAGAAAGTAAAACCATTAAGAAATAATGCATGGTAGCAGTAGACTTTTTTTCATTTAACCATTGGTTGGGCATTTATATTCGATAATTTAACCCTGAGCGTTAGTGTCATCTCGGGATGACTAATATAAATATCTAATCCAAAAGTGAAAATAACCTATAGTTGGTTTTTCTGCTGAGATCATGACCCGCAATTATATATTTTTAATGTTATACATTTTATTAATATATGTTAGCAATTTTAGAACACTATTTGATTGATGAAATTTAAGAGAGATTGATGCGAAGTATTGAATTCAAACATATTTGAGCAATCAAGTTAAACCATTCAATTATTTCAATCTTTAGTTATCAAGGTAGTGTTTTGAGAACATGATTGACTTTTTGTCGTCTCTTCTATTTTTTTCTTTTGTGTTTTTTCTTTCCCTCCAAATTATGTCTAAACTAGATGACAAATCACTCAAATTTTAAAATAATTATATAAACGCATATAAACCGGTGACTCTAGGTCCTGAAATGTCTGTCAGATGTGTCTAGTGTTGCTGTTCGCTAGTTTTATCATTAAAAACAGACGTTTCCATCTTAATTTTCAGGTTCAAATGAAGATGTGCCATTAATAGGTAAGTAATTTATCAATGAAAAAGGAACTCAGTCTTTTATATAGTGTTCATGTTTCATGTATTTATCTATTTCAAATTGATGACATGTCTATCTAGTTTTCGTTTTTTTTACGTTTTTACCTATACGACAGAGTTACTTTTAGCGAGATTTCACCTGCCCAATTTGTCATCAAATGGTGAAAAAAGAAAAAAAACGTGATATTTATCGACTTATAAGATGTAAAATTATGGTATTATCTTCTTTTCACTTTGAACACTCAAAGTTGATTTTGGCTAATAATACAGTTGAATTTGCTAAGAGACTTTGCGTCAAAATATGTTAAACTACACCATCCTTTTAGCTTTTAAACTAATGAAAACATTTACTGACTTGATTTGGTAAGAGGAAGAGGAGGACATCTGTCAATTTTGGCGATAATTGTCAATATAATTAGGACACAATAACTATTAGAATGAACCTGTCTGTTGGTAAACATTTGAATGCGGGTTTATCTTTCGTTGGCACTGCAGGTCAGACGATCACTTAATTTTGTTATTGTAAGCCTAAAAGATTGTCAATGAGTTCTATTGATTTTTTTACTGTCAAAACAAATCGATAGGATTGGAGTCAGGATGAAATCTTGGTTTTAATCCGACACTTTTTAAACCATTAATATAACCTGTCTAAAAAAGTTTTTATAATGCCCGATATGAAGACTGAGACCAGTATTAAAAACCAATACATCTTTTAATCTCAGAATGAATAATATAAAAACATACATGTAATCTAAATAATAAAAATAGCTTTATTTGTTCTATCTGTTGAAAACCGTAACTATGCATTTAAAGTTATGTGACTATGATTATATAGTATAAAAAAATTGCCTCAATGTTTGTATTCAATTAATAAAATTTAAAAATTAAAAATTTTATCATGACAATACTGAAAATCGTACGATTCGTGTGTGTAAAAGATTATTATCACCAGGGCAACATTACTCATCAAATAGCACATTGACATTATTCAATATAGAATTGGAGTTCAATGCATCAGATATGATTAAAACCATCTATTTCGAAATAATACATAGAATGCACGACATAATGAAAATAAATTATCTAAGACTGATCATCTTAACCGTGAGAAAAGAAAGTAAAACCATTAAGAAATAATGCATGGTAGCAGTAGACTTTTTTTCATTTAACCATTGGTTGGGCATTTATATTCGATAATTTAACCCTGAGCGTTAGTGTCATCTCGGGATGACTAATATAAATATCTAATCCAAAAGTGAAAATAACCTATAGTTGGTTTTTCTGCTGAGATCATGACCCGCAATTATATATTTTTAATGTTATACATTTTATTAATATATGTTAGCAATTTTAGAACACTATTTGATTGATGAAATTTAAGAGAGATTGATGCGAAGTATTGAATTCAAACATATTTGAGCAATCAAGTTAAACCATTCAATTATTTCAATCTTTAGTTATCAAGGTAGTGTTTTGAGAACATGATTGACTTTTTGTCGTCTCTTCTATTTTTTTCTTTTGTGTTTTTCTTTCCCTCCAAATTATGAGTGTTCTTCTGTTATACTTTATATAGCTCTTCAAATGTTTGGCTTTGTGCGTTCCTGATGAAAGTAAATCCAGAAAAAGCGCTTCGGAGGCAATAAATTAAAAACATGTTGTTGTCAATATTTTACATCCCTGGGTCGATACCTCTGCTGTTGTACTATCAGTCCCCGAGGGTATCATCAGCTCAGTAGTCAGTATTTCGGTATTGACATGATATAACAAACTTTAATAATTTGTCCCTTTATAAACTAAGAAATTATGAAGAAACTCCCTCAGGCAAAGTTGGCTGTAGATGAATTTGGCTATTTATTTTAGGTATTTTTGAAATATATCTCTTCAACGGTTTCGGTACTTATACATCTTCGGATTTCAAATGTTTGGATTTGAGCGTTCCTCATGAAGGTGAATCCAGAAAAGCACTTTGGACGCAAGAAATTATTAACGTTTTGTTTTCAATATTTTACATCACTTGGTCGATTCCTCCGGTGGTGGACTATCAGTCCCCGAGAGATTTCATCAGTTCAGTAGTCAGTACTTCGGTACTGACATGATATAACAAACTTTACTAACATTGTCCGTATATAAACTAAGAAATTATTAAGAAACTAAGGTTTCAACTGCCTCAGGCAAAGTTGGCTGTAGATGAATTTGGCTATTTATTTTAGGTATTTTTGAAATATATCTCTTCAACGGTTTCGGTAATTATACATCTTCGGATTTAAAACGTTTGGATTTGAGCGTTCCTGATGAAGGTTAATCCAGAAAAGCGCTTTGGACGCAAGAAATTATTAACGTTTTTTTTTCTCAATATTTTACATCACTGGGTCGATTCCTCTGGTGGTGGACTATCAATCCCCGAGGGATTTCAGCAGCTCAGTAGTCATTATTTCGGTACTGACATGATATAACAAACTTTACTGAAATTGTCCGTTTATAAACTAAGGTTTCAACTCCATCAGGCAAGGTATTTTTGACATATATCTCTTTACAGTTTCGGTACTTATACATCTTCGGATTTCAACTGTTTGGCTTTGAGCGTTCCTGATGAAGGTGAATCCAGAAAAGCGCTTTGGAGGCAAGAAATTAATAACATGTTGTTTCTATATTTTACATCACTTGGTCGATACCTCTGCTGGTGGACTATCAGTCTCCGAGGGAATCATCAGCTCAGTAGTATGTTTTTCGGTACTGACATGATATAACAAACTTTACTTAAATTGTCCGTTTATAAATTAAGAAATTATTAAGAAACTAAGGTTTCAATTCCCTCAGGCAAAATTGGCTTTAGATTAAGGCACGCCCAAGGTTTCACGGTAAAGTTTATTGTTAAAAATAAATTCATTGTTTTCTAGAACAAGCCTTAATAGGCGAAGTATACTGTCCTTTGGTGGAACTTTGATTTTATACTCGCTTGGATCAATATTGGTCAGTACCGCGTTAGTGGCTTCTAGTATTTCATTAAATGTAAAGCAAGTGTACATGTTTTTTGCATCGAATGTTACTAGATAGCAGTCTCTTTGGGGTTTTATATTTTCAATCGAATTAATAAAATTTGACGTATCTTTTATATATGTATATTGTTTTTTTAACAAGTGGAACAAGAAAATAATCGATATAGTGCCCAATATTGTGATACAATTGGTCTGCCCGGAATTAAATTTTCCATGAATGAATGTTTTCTATAGACGATGCTATTTACTTAATTTTGCATTGTTGCCTACTGACTTTCAAATTGGAGTCATGATTGTTCCATCAAATATAATGCATTAACTGAATAATTTTTTGTTTATCAATACGAACCTGCCATAGTGTTTGATTTAAGGTGGCTCAACCCAATAGTGACCCCCGGTAGAATTTTTTTATTTTCACATATTCTGTAGATTTTTTTATGCTGAATCCAAAAATGCAAAGAAAAAAGGGGGTCATTAGGCTCGTTTTCTCCTCAAATTGAAGCGAAATGTGCGATTTTGACCCTATTTCCAAACATGCCCACCCTTCCAACAATAACCGTTACATCAAATTCAAAGACTTTTAAAACCAAGTCAGTATGATTTTTATGTGAAAAAACATTAGAATTTGAAATGTAAACCTTTCCCTTGGCTGTTTTTGACTTAAAAATCCTTTTATTTTCAGATTAATGTCTAAATTTTGCATTTTCTAATTTTAGTTTAAGGCAAAAAAATATTGGTTTAATCGATTTTTCGTAAAATTTCCCCGGTAGATTTTTTTTAAAAACAGATATGTCAAAGCTATGAACTTTTCGAACATTTTAAGGTAAAATAAAATGGGGGTCACCAGGCTTTTAAAAAAGTTACGAGCTTTTGTTTAACCCCTCTACCCCATAAGGTCTGATTTCATTGCACTCCATTAATTACTTAATTGTGAATTCTTTATTGATGGCTTTAATAAAATAATGTTTGTAATTATATCAATAAACGATTGCTGAATATAAATGTGGTTATCGTATTACTGTTTGTTATCAAAAAGTGAAATTTTGATTATTTTGGTGAAATACGGTAATTTTGTCTGGCGCGAGTTGCTTCCCTCTAATTTGGCACCATTATCGGACCAGAGGAATTTCAAGGTCGCCATTGCCGAGCAGCATACTATATTGATGAATACGACCATGTACATGCATAACAGACATTGTGGCGAATATACAACGATGAAGGTATAGTTATTAAATAAGAAAACATAGATTTCGATATATTAGGCAGCCAAATGTTATCAGTATAACGAAAAATACAAACTTGGGGGTTGTCTCAAAATACTCGCTACTGTTGAAAATCACTGCGGCTGAAACCTTGCACGGGCTCAATTTCTGTTCCATGTTTAATATTATAGATCGTTATAGCTGGTATCTTATTTATGTGTTTATTTTACCTTTTACAGACAAGTTGTAAACATGTCTGGCCAGTTTTGCAAAATATCCGTGTGCAAACGGCCGAAGAGGAAGGGATGACATCTACTGTCATTTTTACGCTACCGTTAGCAATGGTTAGTGTCAATGAATTAGTCTTTTTTAATCATCATTTTTAATAACTTATTTCGTAGCCAAGTTAGGTTCAAATTAGTCCGAGATTAGCCCCAGCTTGTCTGGCAAAACAGCCCTTGGACGTCAGAGAAATCTCGGACTAGGGTCATATGTATGTGGGGTACCCCATAACTTCGGTTCATCGGGACAGTTTCTACTCCTTGACCCCAACTATATTTCCCTTCCCATTTTACTCTAAAATCCCCCCCCCTTTTTACTTTAATTCTTCCATCTCCTTGCCCCAAGACAAAATACATTTCAAAGATACCCCTTTTTCCCTGATCCCTCATTCCCCTGTCTCCTTACCCCTCAATCACAATTTGTTTACCATTAACCCCCCCCCCCCTTAATTCTGTTAGGTATACAAAAATGTCTTAAGGTCTAGTAATAGAAGTATCAGGGTTAAACATGTACAGAATGCGGCCATAAGTATTTGTCACTTGAGATTTTTAGCTGTTCATATATATTGTATATAATATAAAAAAGATGTGGTACGATTGCCAATGAGACAACTATCCACAAAAGACCAAATTGACACAGACATTAACAACTATAGGTGTATACATTTTTTCAAAAAAAATTATTTTGGATTGATTTTAAGCATCCTGGTACCAATAGAAGCAGTATTATCACAGGTTTATTTTTTGGTTATATTTTTTTTGTGTCTCATTTTCATTATTTTCTGTTCAGAAATTCGAAATACATGTATATTCAACCAAATTAAATTATAAAAAATATTTTATGTGTTCTCAAGGGAAAACAAAAATAAATGAAAACGAACCTATTATCAAATAAACACATATTAATTTAGACCATTTTTTTGCATTGTCAGTCTTATCAAACTTGCATGTACCTCCCAAATTTGGTTTCTGTTCTCCAACTTCAGTTTGCCTCTACCAATGTTATGAAACTAATACACAATTAATGCATATATATATGCCTACTACATTGTACCAACAAACACACATGAAGTTTGAATTTTTGGTGTGGTCGCTTTTACTTTTCTAGAGTTATGCCCCTTTACAAATTAAAAAAATGCTGAAATTTTGTTCCTTTCTTTAACACAAGTTTGCTTCATCCAAATGTTCTGAAACTTATATGCAATGCTTACTACAACAACACTCAGATCAAATACAAATTTGGGTGGTGTCACCCTTTTCATCCTTTATATGCAAGCAGCTGCTCATCTGTGTCCCATGGACACATTACCATTATGAACTAGTCTACATCTATATGCCTTTGAATGTCAATAATTGTTGATTTTCTGACAGAATTACTCTGATATTTAATTTCAGGCTGCAAGTACATTTGTACATGTACATTGCAAATGGAAGGAGTGAGCTTGGAATGTTCAACTTTACTTGGAAACTATTGGCAAAGAACTGACAGAATTTCATGAGAAGCCAGTATCATATTCTAGTCTTGCAACCGGAAACTATGCGTAAAGTGCTGAAACTTAAGAACAACATTCTACATGTATATATGCAATATATGTTGCCACAATCCACTTAAGGAGCTAAGATCAACTATAAATTGGAACTACATGTATATGCTTTAGTGCTGTCAAAATCCTTTAAAAAAATCAAATCAAAAGGACCTACTTCACCTATATATATAGCTACCTGTCCCAATGATGAATACAGATCATATATATGAGTCTACTCTTATAAATAAAACAGTGAAGGAGAATAAAAATAAAGAAAATATAGAGCTGATCAGCTAATGATTGTACATGTACATGATGTATAAATGGCAACAATTCTTACATGTATACTAGTACATTGAAATTAATTATATTAATAGATGTTTTATAAATTTGATCTCATAGATATTAGAGGAATAAAATCAATCACGTTTCAAAAATTTGATTTAGTTGAGCCTTTTTTTAACACCAGTTTTCAGGACATATTATGGTATACCATTGACTGTCCGTCGTCAACATGTCGGACATATACTCAAAAATAATAAATACTAATAGGTACATGTAGTAGTCAATATTGTGTAATCAATAGGTCATCTTCATGTATATTTGGTGTATAAAATGATTATTAAATGTCTTATCACAAATTAAAATATCAAATGAGAGGATATGATATGATTGTAAATGAGACACAACAGACCAAATAACACAGAAATAACTATACCTGTAGGTCACCATATGGACTTCAACAATGAGTAAAACCTATTCTGCATAGTTGGTTTTAAAGGTCTCGAAATGATAAATGAACAATTTAAAACATTTAAAATGAGAAAACTAATGGGTGATTTATGTACAAAATAATAAATGAATAACAAATATGTCTGTCTTGCAGGGTTTATTTGAACTTAACCTCATTTTCATGGACTTGTCTGTTTCTTGAATTCTAAATATGTTTCAAAATATTTGGTTGATGGGATGATTGTTACAGAGTCCGACATAGGTTGGGGGATCATTGGTGGATTATATTGCAAATAACTGAAGCCAACCCCGCTTTGGCAGTCAGTCCCCACATTGCCACTAGAGAAATAAAATAACTAAGAAAAAAAAATGGTATATTAATAAGAAAAAAAAATTAAATCACGATAATTTCCTGTCGATATGCACATCTACATAGTATGTCCTTATTATCTACAGTTTCATGAAATTCTGTTGAATGTGTGGTTTCAGAGGAGTTTCGATGACAAGCTGTTTGCAGTAGTATACTGCAGCAAATAAGTTTAAAGGGGCATAACTCCTAGAAAAATCATTCGTAATTTCCTGTCGATATGCACATCTACATGGTATGTCCTTATTATCTAAAAAGGTTTTATGAAATTCTGTTGTGCGGTTTGAGAGGAGATGCAATGACAAACTGTTGCAGTAGTATATTGAAGCAGATAGGTTCAAAGGGGCCTTACTCCTAGAAAAAAAGTATGTATATCTAAATAGTATGTCCTTATCTAAAAAGGTTTCATAAAATTCTATTGTGCGGTTTGAGAGGAGATGTGATGACAAACTTGCAGTAGTATATTGAAGCAAATAAGTTCAAAGGGGCATAACTCCTAGAAAAAGTTTGAATCGTAATTTCCTGTCGATATGCACATCTGCATAGTATGTCCTTATTATCTAAAAAGGTTTCCTGAAATTTTGTTGGGCGGTTTGAGAGGAGTTGTGATGACAAGAAACAGGACTGATAGACTGGCTGATGGACGGACGGACGGGTCAAAAATGTTATACCCTGCGCCACTTCCTTGCGTAGGGTATAAAAATAGGAAGATGGGGTGTCATTGTTTATGAGGCGACTTCACCAGAGACCAATTTACATAGAAGATAACAATTATGTCCCCGTACGGACTTCAACAATTACTATATATATAAACTGATATACCACATAGTCAAACAAATAAAAGTCCCAGAAATTACGTTTTTTTTTATATGACTGCACATAATGAAAATTAAAGTTGTGCATACTGAATGATCACTGGCAAGTATTTCAAGCATAATACGGACGAGAACATGCAGATAATTTAAGTATCAATTATGAAAGTTATGCAAAGTAAGACGGGAGCTAGATATATGGACTGCCATAAAAAAAAAAATGAATGGACAATTACGCTTGGTGCATGTGTAGGCAAAATTCCCCCTTTTTACCCTACGAGGCTTCGTATGTATACATCCAGCTGTTTGAACACCCTGTATAATCAAGGGGTCATCTGTCAGATTAGTCATATTTCTATGTTAACCATACGATATGAAAATAGGCAGATGTGGTATGATTGCCAATGAAACAACTATCCACCAAAGTTCATATTTAAAATTCAATATTATAAATAAAAAAAACATTATCTCCTTTTATCATCACGTATAGATCGATGATTAGTTATGCTATGCATTTCTTTGCCACGGTAAGATCAAATCAGTGTTCACAAACAAAATTTTCATTTACATTTTTTGCCGCATTGACATCACTCAACTATATTTGTGATCATTTGTTTTAATCAAGAAAACTTTCCTTATTAGCTTACCTTTTAAAAAAGCATTTCAAAAATTAAGATTAAAGTTAAAGTTTGCCAACATCACCGGCTAATATAGCGTTCTTCAGGGCGTAGCTTTTAAATTACAATCCAAACTTTTCCTGAACCTAGCAGTAGTATAGATTTTTTTTATATATAAAGTCTTTAGTAGTGTTTGAGACTGCCCGGCACGCTGCGGGTGTATGTCCTAGCAAAATCTCGACATGGTGAAACCAAAAGTTTTGCGGTTCTCCGCAAAGCATGCAGTATTTAGGAATTATATCATAGACCGATATATAAGGTCGGAATACTAGGCCAGTCCCGGTTACTTTTGCATGTTTTGACAGTGATGGATCCAGGGGGAGGGTTCCGGGTTCCCCCTTTTTTGGACGATCAATGCCTTTGAATGGGGAAATATAGTTGGAACACCCCCTTTTAGTCCTGGGTTGGGAACCCCCTTTTAAAATGGCTGGATCCGCCCGATTGATCGTTGCTGGATCCATTAGTCTATTTTAATAACATTCAGTGCTCAATTATTTTAGTTTTAATGCTGATATTTCTTTTTTTTTAATATGAACTCGGTTGACATATTGATAGATACAACAGAAAATTGCAAATCAACAAAATAACAATTCACAAAATAAGTAATAGAAAAGTATCATAAAAATAGAAAACATTGGTCCCGATGTCTTAGATTATAGGACTAAGTCTAGTGTTCCGGAAATCATGGAATTGTGATACGAGAAAAATTATCAGATGATTTTCGTGCAGGTAAACATATCTTTAAATGAAAATGTTAAGTATTAAGTCTGTTAGAAAATTGGCATGTTCAAATTTGTTTTGGTATAACTATAATTATCAAAATTTTGCAGTGGAAAAATATATCGCATACTCGGGAATAAACTCCTAAAAATACTTGGAAATAAAGATATTTCAAGTTTTAAATATATTTATGACAGAAACAAACTGTTATAAAACGCCAAACGGATTATATCATGATAACAAACCCGCCCCGATGTTTTAAACCATACTATACGGGCAGAGACATATATACACATATATGTCTCTGATACGGGTCACAAGTTTACCTGTTTTTGAAAGCTGTACGATGACATGAAGTTGTTTACATCGCTATCATTTGTTTACAGTTAATCATTGCGTCATTGGCAAAACATTTTCAAAAATAAATATCCACGACATCATTTAATTCAACTGGTATTTAAGTGAATACAAAATATGGTACGAACGGACCCAAGAGGCGACCGTGTAAGATGAAAATGCGTTTTGGGAGCGAAGCGGCACCAAATACCGTCGACGTCATACATGTGACTTTGTCAGTATTTATATATTCTTTTTTTTAATGTTATGCTTAAATCATGTATATTTTTCTTCTTTTAAACTTGTATGCGAAAAATGAAGAAAGCACTGTGAATTTCTGACCGTTCGTATTTCCTGTTTTGAAGAACGTTTAGCTTCACTTGTTTACATCGTCAAGGGTGCTTTCATACACGCCCGCGTTCTAAGGTCGTCAAAGCTATTTTTGAGAAGACCCCTTAAAACGACCGTTTCCAAGGCACTCGTCGTAAGAAACATGCGTTAAAATATGCGCATTGGTAAAGGGCCGAGCCACCTTAATGTAAATTGTATGCGCCTGCAAATCTGTATAATTTTAAAACAAAATAGTTGTCTTCCGAAGAAAATTATTTTGAAGTTAGAGTATAAATAAATTCATCATAGATACCAGGACTAAATTTTGTATATACGCCAGACGCGCGTTTCGTCTACAAAAGACTCATCAGTGACGCTCGAATCCAAAAACGTTAAAAAGGCCAAAAAAAGTACGAAGTTGAAGACCATTGAGGAGAAAAATTCCTAAAAGTTTTGCCAAATCCAGCTAAGGTAATATATGCCAGAGGTAGCAAAGCCTTAGTATTTCACAAAATTTAAATTTTGTAAACAGTTGATTTATAAATATAACCATATCCACTGGACTGGTGATACCCTCAGGGATATAAATCTCCATCAGCAGTGGCATCGGCCCAGTGGTTGTAAATAAACTCATCATAGATACCAGGACTAATTTATGTATATACGCCAGACGCGCGTTTCGTCTACAAAAGACTCATCAGTGACGCTCGAATCCAAAAAAAGTTAAAAAGGCCAAATAAAGTACGAAGTTGAAGAGCATTGAGGAGCAAAATTCCTAAAAGTGTTGCCTAATCTAGCTAAGGTAATCTATGCCTGAGGTAGAAAAGCCTTAGTATTTCAAAAATTCTAAATTTTGTGAACAGTTAATTTATCAATATAACCATATATCTTATATCATGTGTATTGTCAAATGAATGTGTCGTATTCTTACATGATTCTAGTTTATTTACAATTCTCATGATAACATTTCATCTGGTTATCGTATTCCATTTCCGAGCGTATTCAGCTTTACCTACTAATGTTTTAGTCTATATTAAAAACATGAACAACAACATCGCATTCAAGATCTGCTTACCCTTCTGTAGCACCCCAAGTTTTTGGTGAGGTTCGTGTTGCTTAGTCCTTAGTTTTCTATGTTTTGTCTTCTGTACTATTATTTGTGTGTTTGTCTTTTTATTTTAAGCCATTGCGTTGTCAGTTTATTTTCAATCTATGAGTTTGATTGTCCCACTTGTATCTGTCGTCCCTCTTTTTCAGCTTTACCTATTAATGTTTAAGTCTATATTCAAACATGCAAGTTTATATGTGTTTGTTGACACTTTTAATGGTATGAATGAATAATATTCCCTGTAAACATGTCTTTGACAGATTATTTTCTTGAAGACCCTTCCAATATTGACTGCATAGAAGGAGAGGATGCAACGTTTTCCTGCAAAATTCAGCCTAACAGTGCATTAGTAGAATGGCTTAAAGATGGCAATAAAATAGAGTCATCTGACAGTTGTATTGTGTCAAAAGACGATTCACAACATGAACTGAAACTTCTGAACACAAAACCAAAAGACAATGGAGAATACTGCGTGCAAGTTGGAAAGTTTTCAAGAAAAATGCAGCTCAACATTATCAGTATGTAAATGAACAAAATTATAATATATTTGTTTACCAGTGTTATAGTCTCTTCACTGAAACTCCTTAACTGGTTTGGATTTTTTTATATTATTTTTATAACCATAAAATATTGACTGTTCGTTTTAACTTGCACAAATTATCATTACGTAAAAATAAAAAAAAACAGGTCACCAGCCAGAAACTAGAAGTTTAAAGTTTTATAGTAGTAATTACTGTTTGATTTTGACTTCTCTCAATATGTGTATGAATAAAATGATGTATGCATTATAATCAAATCAATGGCTTAAGCACTGTAATGATTACTATTAGCTATGATGATTACATGTTTAAATTTTGGAAACGGGGTGGGCAATGCGGATTCTAAAAAATTTTCTTATCTGAATTCACACTGAACTTGTAAAGAAGGTAAATCTGATCGGGTTATACTGGTGTCTTTTTTCGTATAATCAAAGACGAATGACAAATTTATGTTAAAATAAAATAAAATTCTGATAAGGTCACTGTAAAAATTCAAATCATTATGAAATTTTGTTTTCACTCAAAACAAAAATAGCCGCACCAAAACAATGTTATATGCATGTATACCATAACTACAGTTGGGTACATACCAAGCATAGCATAAAGTAAACCTACGTTAACGCCGTGTGCACATATTTCGTTAGTTGACTTCGTGTTTCGCCTTTACTAGTATGGTTTTCGTTGCTTCGTTCTCCATTTTTAACAGTCAATTCCTAAATATAACCCTATGCATTTAATACATGGATTTTTAATACTTTGGATCTATTATCATTCGTTTGAAACCATTTTTTGTGGGTTTCGTGGGTACAGGTGAACCACGAATTCAAATGTTCAAAGAATAACATGTTTTCAATACGCATTGTATACACAGACGAGTAAAACAACGAAATCAAATATTCGCGAATTTGCAAAGGAGAGACGAAAGATACTAAACGCGTAGATCGAAAATAATCTGACATTGTCATTGCTCAAAAAGAAAAAAAAAAGACACATAATAGTACACCTGACACAACATAGAAATCTATAGACTAAGAAACACGAACCCGACCAAACACTGGAGGGATCTCCTGTGCTCCACAAGGATATGCAGATTCTGCTCCACTTGTGGCACCTGTCATGTTGCTTATGTTGTTACAAATCCGGTAAATAGTTTTATTCGGTAGGTCACTTTCGTGAAAAAAGAAAGGGGATTGTAGTGACGACATAAGGAACATATCCAATATCATCTGTGAACTGTCTTTCTTTCTAATCAAAAACAATACAAGTTGACCAAGGTGACTCTTGCCTCTTGATAATGTTAAAATCTAATATTTCCTCTACTGCTTTTTCAACGATAAATATATGAGCTAAGTGTGCTCGATAATGTCTTTAATTAACCAGAAAATTCTCTAGTAATAATTTTCCTTTTTACTGGTTCACATTTTCTGTAACTTTTTCGGAGAATACATGTACATTCTGATTTCCTAATATCATTGTTTTTTAGATTAAAGAATGACATGTATTTGAAACATGTAGATTCAAGTTATGAATATTATTTATACGACTAACATTTTGTGTCTTGAAATGTTTTTATTATATCATTATACTGTCATTTTAAGCTAGTCAAAACAACTTGTTAATAACATCGTCAGGGATACAATTCTGATCGCCAAATACGCGTTTCGTCAACATAGACTCACCAGTTACGCTCGCTTCTAAAAGTTTCAATAGCTCAAAATAATTTCGGAAATAATAGGCACTGAGAAAAAAATTGCCAAATGCGGCTACAGCTACAGTTATTTATCTTTAGGTTAGGAAATAAGTTGGGTCGAACTTTAATTCATAGGTTTCACCATACTTATGGTAATTCATGTCAACACACAACTGTTGACTACTTATCTGATGATACCATCCCGAAATAAACCGCCTTCCGCAACGGCTTCGACCAAGTGGTTTTAAGTATACTCATTATAGATGCCATGTAACATTTGTTTTACGCCCAGCAAGTGTTCTTTCTACAAACTACTTATCATTGAAGTTCGAATCAAAATTAAAAAGGCCAAATCAAATTTGTTTTCATTCATTTCAATAATTTGGAGCATATACAAACTGCATGGTGAAATAATCAAAGTTTCAAATGTTGACAGTACCAATTCAAATCCTGTGGATTTTTTTTCATTCACACATAGAAACTTGTTGAGTTGTAAATTTTGCGTTATTGTTTATATTGTGTGTTTTTTTTTTTTATTATTATGCTAGGAATTCCAAGGGAGTTGAGTGCGGATGAAAGGCATACATATATGCATGCAATAAAGTCTGGAACAGAGGTTAGACAATACGTTAGAATTCAGGTCGTTGGAAAAGATCGCGTTGGAAAGACAAGTCTTGTACGTAGACTTTTATTTCTAGAGAAAGGGGAATATGGCGGAAAAAGCACTGATGGGATTGATATCAGCAGAAAATGCCAAATAAGAAACAGTGATGGCGATTGGATTGTTGGTGAAGGTGATTAACCTATTTTTTTTAATTCTTGTTGACATATATTTGTCCTTTGTTATGTCAGGCTGATATAAACATTTAGATAAATAAGGTAATTTCCGTAATTTTTGATTTTATATAATAAAACACTTGCACAAATCGACCCTGACATTTAATGAGCCAAATTTAACTTTTTTTTACAAGATGGGTTTATTTTAGTGAATTATTTTTACAAATTTGAACCATTTCGTACATTTTTTCGTCAGAAAGAGCTGCCGGTCCAATACGTGTTGTATAACTCCTATGAAAAGAACAGTATATGATATTAACTAGATAAACTGCATTTTGGAAAAATATTAAAAATGTTTACTCAAATTGCATACATGTATTCATTATTTGCCTTAATTTATTTTGTTGATTTATTTGGCCCTTACTTCTTTAAATAGATCCATTTGGCCATTACTGTCACACTTATTATTCCAATTGCGTTTGAAGACAAACAAATTGATAATAATTATACCGATCACTTATATATAAACTTTATTATTGGGGATTTGGTGGTAAATACATGTAGATCAAACCAAAACAGTGAGTTTTGGTGTCTGAGGTTTAAGAAAGTCAACAGGTCTACCACAAGTCTGTCAACATTTACTTTGTTAGTTCCAACCCCGCACGTGACAGGTACATATAACTCCAATCTTATTTGACTAGGATTGTTAATGTTCCTTACAAAGATAGATGGTACCATCTGTGCACTCCAACTTCCTCAATCGATCAAAACTTACCGCCGTGAAATTGCCAATAATACTGACAGTGGCGTAAAAGCAAATCAGTTAATTAATAAGACTAAAATCCTAAGGAAAATCCAATAGCTAGCTTTCTATGCCACTTTGTCAATTATCCAAAAGACTTTGATGTAAGAAAAATTCCGTCTGCAGGAAAAAATCTTGGATCCAATGAAACTCCACTCTCTGCAGTATTTATATTTGTATCCATTTGATGACTTAAGCTTAGTCAACTGAATTATTGTGCTTTCTTATGTTGTAATGTTACTCCAATGTCCCAGGTTAGGGCGAGCGTTGGGATCCCGCTAAGATGTTTGGTCCCACCAAATTTTGTATGTTTGTGCCTATCCCAAATCAGATTCAGTGGTTGTCGTGTCTTGATGTGTTACATTTTTGTTTTTCGTTCATTTTTTTTTCAGAAATTTGGCCGTTAGTTTTCCCGTTTGAATTGTTTTACATTTGTCATTTCGGGGTCCTTTATAGCTGACTATGCGGTATGGGCTTTGCTCATTGTTGAAGACTGTACGGTTTTCTATAGTTGATAATTTTTATATATCCCAAAGGGACCTTAAAAAGTAGGCAATGCCACTGAGGATTTACTTTGCCTTCAGAGGTTGAAACGTTAGTTTCATTTTCAATCATGTCTTAGTATAACAAGGGGAATCATTTTTAGAAAATTACGTTATGAATCATTTGGGTATCGAAGCACTGACTCTCGAGACGATAAAACGTAATGTTACCCTCGGGGTATTTCTTTTGTTCTTTTAACGTGACTCTGTACTTTAAAAGATCCCGTCTGTATGATATTGTTCTATTATATGTCAGTTATTATGAATTACAATATACGTTGAACCACAAACGTCAAAATCATTCAATCGCGTTGTGGAATTACCTATTTCTGGATTCGTATTATTCTATATATAACTTTTGGACTAGTTTAAATCTCGGTCTATTTCTGAAATTTATTCTTACATACTTTTATTTTTTAACCCTGTATGCTATCATTCATGTGTAAATTTTAAAATTGTTTGTATGCACATTGAACGACAAATTTATGTGACGTATAAAATTTTCTGACGTCAGACACTCAAATCAATGAATGTGTTCGTAGATAGTAGATGTTTTTGTGTTCTTTCAAATTGTTCCTTTTAAAATTGTTTTACGATGATGACTGATGTACCCATATTTTGACTATTTTATTTATTGTGTCTATTTATTTAACGTATCAATGTAAATATATCGGAAATTGATGAGAATATCATTAAAGTGAGAGGGTTAGCGCTATAGAACCAGGTTTAATCTACCAATTTCTACATTCGAAAATGCCTGTACCAAGTCAGGAATATGACAGTTCTTGTCCATTCGTTTTTTATGCGTTTTGTTATTTGATTTTGACATGTGATTATTGACTTTCCGAATTGATTTTCCTCTAAGTTCAGTATTTTTGTGATTTTACTTTATACATTCTTGTAAAATATACTTGCATGACATGTTAAACAAACATGTTCCGACTCTTGTGAAGTATATGCTGTATACTATTGTTGCCTTTTTTTTCATGTCTGCGCTTACAAACGATAATAAGCAATAATTGTTGAATACAGCAACAAGTGTATTCCAATAGCGATATTAACAATTTATTGATTGTTCAAACACTCTATCAAAATATACGAGATAAGATTCAAACTTTTGAAGGTCAAGTAAACCTTTTTTTTGCAATTGTACATAAAAAAAAAGTAAGGCAACGTCGAGATTGTAGGTTCCACTTGGTAATACAGCACTTAACTTGCTAAGGTTGGGAAACATTCTTCGTTTTGTTTGGGTATATATGTTACAAATAGAAGTTTTTACAGAAAAGTGCTTTTGAAGCAACCAATTAATACAGTGTACTCTATATGTGTTTTTAAATGTATGTTACAGTTACTATTCATCTACTCTTTATACTGATAAATATATAAAGGCACATTTTTACTTTTTAATAAAAAAAAAATGCTGGTCTGCAAATGAATTCGTACGTCAAAATTATATTTATCCTGTGATTAAACGTATGTGGTTTAATAATATGATATGTTATTGTCACGAGTTAATATTAGCCAAACAAAATATAAGTTATTAATTTTTTTTTTTTATAAATTAACAATACATTAATTAACTAATTGATCACGAAAAGTAAGAAATTCTTCCAAACATGTTTTGTTTGATAATAGTATAAAACGAATGATAATAAGATAAAAAAAAAACACTAAATGAAAGAATTGAGATAATTTAGAATAAGATAAAAACTATTAAACAAGTATCTTGATAAATCTTAAGAGATGTTATAACTAATCTAAAATGTACTGAAGCTTTAATAAAATACACATTGAAGTGAAAAACGTTCTTATTAGAAACAATCTTCACACATTCTAGATAAGTTCGATACTGTAACGGTACGATACTAATACGTAACTCATATTTTGATGATACGAGTAACTAATAAAAGTAATACATTGTACAATGTTGTATATACAATACCACAACATACAACAACCTTTGAATTACCTGCTCTAGACTAAACATGCTAAAGGCATGCACATATAGAGTGTGACAAAATATTTTCAAATCGGATATAAATCTTGTGAATATCCAATATTCATCGTGCACATTTCGATATTCTTACAATTTTATACACATTAATCGTAACTACTCGGCCATATTATTGTAAGCGTAGTGAGAGTTAAAGAGTTATAAGAATTGACATTTAAAAGATTGATGTTCATATACTTTGACACAGAATCTAGGAATGAGTATATTGTTCCAAACAAGAAAAAACACGTGCTTACGTTAAATTACAAAATCATCTTGTTTGGTATCGGCTGAAACACCTATATCATATGGGAAAAATTACGTGTCGGTAAATACAATATATGTTGTTGTGATGAATTCTGCTATAGTCATAATAATGTCTAAATTCAGTATTACTGTATTGTAGTTGACAGGGAAAGGAAAATTATAGAAAGGACACAGAGAGCTTTAAACAAACAACGAAGAACAGAAGAACCAGTTTCTGATATGTCACCGCAACTACCACCTAAAGAAAACAACAGTCTACAAAATAGTAAAAACATGCCCAAAAACCAATCCAAAGAGACGAGTTTTGAAACAAAAACATTAGAGACAAATGAGGGAGCACAAACACTCAATAATGAAGTACAATATACAAAAAGCACATATGACCCTGTAGCTGCTTTATACGCCAATTCAGATGAAAACAAATTATACATGAGAGACACAAAAGAAAAACCAGAAAATAATGATTTTAACCTAAGTAAAGAAACGTCTGTTTCTATTGCTGTACCTGCGGAGAATCCAAATGATGTAATTTCAGAAAAAGATGACCTTACAGCTAAAATGACAGTTGAGAAAATGAATGACATTATATGGGAAGCCAAGACGGAAAAAGAAAAAAATACTTCAGAAGCTTTAATAGAATGTGGCATATGGGATTTTGCTGGTCAAAGGGATTATTATGCCTCACACCAGACATTCTTCACTCCTCATGCAATCTATCTTCTTGTTGCAGATATAAGCGAAGATATCAAAGATATCAATTATGACGGAAATGTTGATTATAATTCTATTGGAAGTAAGATTTTACAAACAAAACATACAACTCAAACTATAGTTTAAAATGCGAAAGTTTTCTAATTGGTCCATTTAAAGCTATCTTTCTGATGATGTTTTATAGTTTGTTGATTATGGAGTTACATTTTCTCAGTAAGTCCTGTACAATGTCCACAGCTTTGCCATGCAATTTTAGATTTCCATGAAGTGATATTTGTGTGTCAATTTTTTACTGCAGTGTTACACATATATCATAACTATTTGATGTTTTACTACACTGATAAAAAAAAAAACAATTTAGAAAATGTCCGACTTGCACAAATATATCTATAAAATATTGAAATTGCAGTTTTGTGTATAGTTGTCATATGTATTAAGTAAACGAGTTATGCATTTATTGTATGATTTAAAAGTCGTCAATTTAATCTTTTCCTATATACTGATTGCCATATTATTCAAATTATCATTATAGATCATTCGCTACGTTTGTTTTACAACTCATTATATGCTGAATTATTGCAATAGTTAGTGTCAAAAAAATCGAGACACCACTTACCAAAGCAATCGATGAACATGGACAATTTTTGTTTTATTGTTTTTGCTACATAATACATACCAGAGAAAGAGGCTTAATCAAGAAGCATATCTTGACTTAGGAATTGCGCAAACGACATATGAATCCAAACCTTTTTTCCGGTCATATTTTTAAAAATGAAATACCTAGAGATATAATCTGTAAATAGGTTTATTGTTATCGCATGTGTAATACGAAAACTATATTTGACATATATAATCATTGCAAGTAAGATATGTCCGTCATACATTTCAATGGATATTAATTTCATATGATGGATAATTGACAAATTGAAAGTAGTTGCAGATACAAATGTACTAACAACTTAGCCAATAGTGGTTCATTTATGTATATATCTTATAAATCGAAATCAAAGTCATACATGTATCACCTGTCATGTGTATCCAGTCTCAATTAAAACAAATAAGAATGGGACACAATTGGTGATATCATGGTTACAAGTGACCGTTCTGACATATAAGGATCAAACGTGTCGTAGATATGTTGCTAATGAGTTCAGATATCGTATTGGTAAACCAACCATGAATAGTTACCGTTACACAAGTAGTGAATAATTCGGCCAAGACAGGTTTGTTTAAAGAGCAGCTGAGTTGAAGATGGCAGACAAGAAATAATACAAAACCTTTATAACTTTTATCAATTTCTTTTCAGATTACATTGAATTTTGGTTTGACAGCATTCACTGTTTATGTAAAGATCTTTCAGAAGACGAGTTGTGTCCACCAATCATAATGGTGTGTACTGGTACTGACAAGGTTGAAAAGGTACATACATTATACATCTTATAATCAAATATTTAGTGTATATATTTTTGAAAGGAACTGTGCATTGAATGACCACTGTTGACTTGTTCCTTTGTTCAATGTTGTACGTCTCGTATATGATAATATGTTAAAATATTACGTGTGGCAACAGTTTTACCAATAACCATTTAAATCTTACCTCATATACATTTCTGGAAATATGATTGGTTATACAAAAAAGCACTGTGTTGACATTTGTTTTTGTAAAGACGAATTAAAGTAGGTTTTTATACTAACGGTTATGAAGACTTGATCACTTTGATAGGCCACTAGTCTAAATACCACATGTTAAGAAAGTCGGTAAGATTAATTCGTTTCATAGTGCGCTCTCACACCATATGAAATTAACTGACCACAAATATATCTTATTAGGCCAATAGCACACCATGTAACTAATAATATTAAGCTTTTACATTTCAATTGGTAGAGACGCTGAATATTTCAAATAATGTATTACACATGTTACATGCTATGAATATGAAGTAATTTAATTTTCTTTGTTATTAATATTATTAATATAGTATTTCAATCCTAATCTTGAGTTCTATCCTATTTGTTTTGGACATTTTTAGAAATTCAAATGTGACGTCACTTGGTGCATCGATCTCTTCGGCTAACTCGGCTGTGTCTTTTTTATGTGCTGGTTTTGGTTGTTTAGCGTATTCGTTTCTATTCAGTAGTTAGTCACCACTTCAGTGTAAACATGTATATCTATTACATAGTAATTTTTATAAATTTGCTGTTTTCAAAAGTATGAATTATTCAAAACACTAACATGACTAAGGATTTTCTTATCCCAGTCAGATAACCTTGGCCGTGTTTGGCACAACGTTTTGAGACTTTGGATCCTCAATGCTTTTTGATTTTGATCATGTTTTGGCTCTCGTCCCCTTTTTTTTAATCTGAGCATTACTGATGAATCTTGTGTAGACGGAATGAGCGTCTGGCGTATTAAATTATAAGTCTGGTGCCTTTTGATAGCTATTATTTGTGTGTTTCTCTGTCCTGTATGATCTCCCATGTATTTGTGTTGTAGTCCTGTAATGTAATATTGTCATTTTAATGTTATATTTAAAAGCGGGAGGTTTGGCTAGCTACAAAACCAGGTTCAACCTACCATTTTTTTCTTAAACTGTCCTGTACCAAGTTAGAAAAATGGCCATTATAATGTTATAGTTTGTTTCTGTGTGTGTTGCATTTTAGTGTTTTGTTTCTGTTGTGTCGTGGTTCTCCTATTATATTTGATGTGTTTCCCTCAGTTTTAGTTTTTAACCCGCATTCAACCCTCCAGCTAACGTGGGACAGTGGTGTAAAAGCACACCATAAGAACAACTGAGTTGAAAAGGATTGTACTGTGATATCATTACAATTAAAGGCTTATGATGCTTTATCTATTACTAATGATAAAACCATATGCATTAAATCGACGAAAAACATAGAATATCCCCCTCTTAATGCATGTTTGTAAGTGTCCTACCGGCAAACCCGAAAGTTACTTTAGGTTTGTCGTCTGTCTATCAGACCGGCATATCAGTTTTCTACACTTTTTCCTTCGTGCTAGAAGATAATGATAAGATATTTGCTATATAGTTACCGATCAAGTTTGTATTTTTTTCCTGTCTTATGATTTTGAGCAAATATATGGTCCGAGGACTTAGAAAATTCATGCAAGTAACATGAGTAATCAGTGTTAACGTTTTAGTCATGCTTTAAAATATTGATTTGAAATTTGT
This sequence comes from Mytilus edulis, assembly GCA_019925275.1. Lineage (NCBI taxonomy): Eukaryota > Metazoa > Mollusca > Bivalvia > Mytilida > Mytilidae > Mytilus > Mytilus edulis. Next base: position 36,577,370 of record CM034351.1, read on the forward strand.
TATATAGTTATATAGAAAAATGACAATTCGCAAGCTGAAGATCAAGTGCGAATATTATCTGTTCAGAGGTGGCTTTTTTTTTTTGGCGTTTTAAGTTGTAGTTCTTTAACTTTGAAAATGCAAGCAAATAATCAGTTTTCGACATTTGTGTTGTCATTTTATTCAAGTACAATACATTTTAATAGTTATGAGACTATGGATTGTCATGTAATACTCTCACATGGCTTCTTTTACTTACTGCATGGTATATCCTTAATTGTATGTCGGTTAAAAGATGTTGATTTGTAAACCATGTAGACTATAATAAAGCTTTTTTATTAGTATATTCATCATAATGTCTTTCGATCTCGGATGGATATACTATTACATGTAACTACCATATAATTATTTCCATACCTAATCCTTCTGATATTCATGTATTATTTAACTCAAAATTCAAATTTAAAACGGTTTTGCATAAAAAAAACTGGATCGAACGCATACATTTATGATTAAAAATATAATGTTAAACAACTTTGCAGTATTTACGCAGATAAACGCAGACCTCAACGAAGACACTTTTGCCTGATAACTTATAATCAGTTTGGTCGCAATCACATTTTAGAGAAAAAAAATGTAACGCATTTCATGTATTTTATTCAATACATAGCCTTTTTGCGAAGGCGGTGTAAAGCAGTGACCATTCAATTAGTCAATAGCATAATAATGACATGCTTGGAATGTTTTTGAATTACTGAAAAGAGGTAGAATGTTTGAAATCAATACCCTATAGAGCAAAGATAATGTATTTAAATGGATCTAGATGAGTTTATTTTCATACATCATCAACGTTTTACGTGTTATTGTTCTTTTATAATTTCTGTATTCTTATCTTTTATTTTTGCCAACATGCTTTGCCTATATGCATTTTTGTGTTTAATGCTCACATACATGTATGACGTTGCTCAGTACTTATCATCCCGTCATTGTGTTATTTTGCTTTGGTTAATGTTTGTTAATATATTTGATTGTTTCTAGAGTGATAAAAAGGATAACACTATGTTGATTGTTGTACCCCTATTATTGTCATGTTTAGCTATTATGTCTGTTTGTTTGTTCACACATCGTTGTCAATATAAAGAAATGTTATGCGACTATCATACAAGTGTGAGGTTTAGCTAGCTTTAAAACCATGTTTAATCAACAATTTTCCACATCAGAAAATGACCGTACCAAGTCAGGAATATAACAGTTTTTATCCATTCGCTTGATGTGTTTGGGATTTTGATTTTGCCATTCGATTAGGGACTTTCCGGAGCTTAGTATTTTTGTGAATTTACTTTTTCATAAAGTGTAACAAATATAACTATAAAGATACTCAGAGCTTTGTTTGTGTTGATTAACAGTGCAAATAATTCTTTTTATATCTATGGAAATCATGAATCGCACCAGGCTTTTATCCCTTATCTCAACATTAGGATGGGTTGTCCTAAATATGATCAAAATATCTGATAAATCATCTTACATGAAAATCAAATCAGTACTTTCAAATGCCTCTGGAATAGTAATATTAAAAATAAACCGAATAATCTAGATATAATGATGACTTAACTTATGTATGTTTTGAAAAAAGAATGGTTTTTAGTACTTTTTGTTCTTCAAGGAAGGTTGTTTTTATAAGATATGACATACATCAAAGAAAATATATTAAAATATTGTTTGCAATGTTAAGAAACACCATAATTTTTGTATTATATCAGAAAGTATGCACTGTTTTCTGCAATCAGTTATTTCAAATGACTGTAGATTAAATTTTAATAGTATAAGAATAAAAATACTTTTTCCGTTTTGAATTTCCTTGCATTTTGGTTTTTTGTTGTTTAACTTTATAACCGACAGGTGTTTTCTTTTGGGAAAATTTCTACATACTCTAAGTGCACATCTAAATTTTTGATTATATAAATATATGTTTTCTCCTGCCCGCATCCTCTTTAAAATGGGCAGAAAATTTATTAACTGATAGCATTTCTAAAAAAATGATAACATATATTAAGTAGCTGTTTTCACCGAACAAAAAATTGAAAGTTAAATCTTTTTTCGCAGAACTTAATGTTTATCGTTTAAGTCTATTGAATGTACACACTACAAACCAGTAAAATTCTGAAATGGCCTATATCTGTACTCGACTGTACTGATTTTTACTCGACCAGTCTGAATTGGTCTGAAATTTACTTGATAATACTCGACTGTAGTCTGAACCATACTTAACAGTCTGAACTTGTACTCGAACATTACTTAACCATTTTATACGAGTCTGAACCATGCTCGACCTAGTCTGAACCATACTCGACCTAGTCTGAACAATACTCGACCTATTCTTTGTATCTATCAACTGCATTTTATCAATTTAGGAAATGTTTTAACAAACAAATGAAACAATAACTTGAAATTAAAAATGTATTCAATATAGTATTGAAATAAAAAATTTACAATAATCAATCATAATATAACTTCAACACTTACCCAATTATATATATCAACTTTAAAATATAAATAAAACAAACTGATCAAATAATCTCAAAAATGATTTATGACTAATGTTTTCTATTTTAATCAAAATGTTTGGGATGTTTTGGAAGTATTTAATGATAACTGGTCTATTTTCACCATCAACGTAAGCCTAGTAAAAATTTATGGTGTCAGTTGAGTTTAGTTAATAATGCAGTGAATAATTTGTTTTATCAATATATATATGAAAGATAAAGCAACTTAATAAATTTTAAAAATTTAGACCTTTGTTTTGTTTTGTTAAACCAAGAATTTAATATAATCATGAAGAATTTCCATAGCAATCCTTGATAACCTTTTTAAAAGGAAATGTGTTCCAAATGTAACAGTAAAAGTTTATTTCAATTAAATTTATGTATTTTATTTCTTCAAATTAGGACATGGCATACAAAAGCACTTTAATATGGTTTAATTACCTCAGTACATGTGTGTTTTACAGGTAAAAAGAAACCCCTATTTTCATAAACTCGTGTATTACTTAATTAATGTAGTATATTCGAAAGGCCTTGTTATTAAATTAAACAGGATGGTGCAATTTTGTATAAATGTTTTTTTAGAATTTAATACCTCGGACCAGGTGTGATCTTATCAATGAGTTTGCCCCAAACACCGGTAATATTTTATAATTCACCACTAATCAGAAGAACAGTTTATTAATTTCTTTAATTTTCTCCCTTTTTGATATGAATTATACACAATATAAACAAAATATCCAAAACTATAGAAGATATATTTCTAATATTAAGGTTTAAACAATTCATTGATTTCATTAGATGTTATTATATATGTCAGTTAAAAAGAAATTTATTTTAACAATTAAAAAAAGTAGAGGTTACTTGGTCCAGTATGGTTTAGACTCACTGGGGTAAAGCTGATGACCGTTACTGCATTCACGGTCATCCCAAGATGTCGGATGAAAAATTAGGTCAGTTTCTGTATTGTCTGTTAAAGTGTGTCTATATCATTTTCTTTACAAATCATACATTGAAACGATGTAAATTTATAAAAGAATCACTCGGAAATCACTAATTACTTCAGATAAATGTGCATAAAACGGGAAATTCGATTTGAAAAAATCGCCAAGATGACCGTAAATCGCAATCGAGATGACCGTAACAGAATCAGCGATTCATAACAAGGCTGACCGTAACTGCTATTAAGATGACCGTTATTTGTAAATGATGACCGTAACTTTTAAAGGATGACCCTCAATTCTAAGAAATATCCGTAATTATATAACTATCTTTTTGTATCAAATGATTGCCAAAAGACATGCAAATGAACAGGAAGGGAAAACATGCCACAAAAGCGCGATAAAATGATACCTTACAAGCATAATAAAAAAAAATGGGGTGCACAGCCTTCAACTGCTCGACAAAAGATTTGTGTTTGTTTCTGGAATTCCTTTTAATGACATATAATAAATACACATTTTTAAAAATGCCAAAAAATTGTACACCCATTGATATTATATCGTCTTTCATTTTGTCGTGCAAATAAGATAACAGAAATATTTTGAAAATATCATTCGAATAAACTAGTGAAGGTGAGCTCCAGCAAAGTAGATCCTTAAAATAGTATTGTACGAAAAGCGTATCACAAGGCGGAACGTTGTCAATTTGTATATATACAGAAATTTTATTCATACAGTCAGGATTCTACTTCTTCAAAATTATCTCCCCATCACGCCAGTTCATGCTCACAATCGTAGAAATGGAAGCCATTGTAGGGATGACGCTCTGCCAATTTTGCTCTTGAAAACTGATAAATTTATCCACATAGCACCATTACGATCGATCGTTATATGTCAGTTATATTTTAAAAGACAAATGTATCTACTAGCTAATGAGCATTAGTTAATGATCTTGTCTGCATTGATTCAACTTAAAAATATTGTCTGTTCGGATGTCAGATGGAATTTTTGAAAATTCTTAAGCATTTAAAAAAATTCTAATTAAATATTTCGTGGAAGGGCAGACTAAACATTTTCAGTGGTTGAAGATTATAAACCCTAGTTATCACACACAAGAAAATCATATTTTTTCCAAGATATCCATTTTCATCATCCAAATTAAAAGACTGTCGTCAAGTACTTTTAGAAAAAATAGCTATTCGAACACACCTACTCTGTTTTTGTGATTCATTAGATAGGTATCTCACTTGACCTATATATTTCATCTTTTCGTACTGTCATTTTTTTATGTTATAAAGTCAACCTGTAGCTTTGATGTATAATAATGATAGAATCTGAAGCGAGATGCTATATAAAATACTCTTGCTTTGTACGTTTTAAAGACAAAATATACACCCAAACATGCCCTAACATAAAAAGGTGCACTCGATTTTTCTCTTTTCGATACAATCGTTACCTGTTTTGGGGAATTTTTTCTTGATTCACATAATGGAAGGGCAGACACGAAAATTTTTGAACTAAAAAATTGATATGTTCTCCGTCCGTGATAAACAAAATCGGAGGTTATGCATTTTCTACATCCAACTTTAGATAATATATATAAAAAAGAAGATGTGGTATTATTGCCAATGAAACAACTATCCAGAAAAGACCAAAATGACACAAACATTAACAACTATAGGTAACCGTAAGGCCTTCAACAATGAGCAAAGCCCATACCGCATAGTCAGCTATTAAAGGCCCCGATAAGAACCATGTCGTCGACTTGATATCTTATTGTTTTGCATTACTATGTAATAGATACATTGAAAACTTATGCAAATGGTGTTTTTAAAATAAGAAAATTGTAGTTTTATTTGTTTCTATTAACTTTTTAAATTTTTTTTACTATATCAAACATTACAGTTAACATTTATCGCTTTCTCGATAAACACAGAGCTTCGATTCTTTTGTTCTATTTCAAAAGTGTTTCCGCCTGCATATATCAAGACAAATTAAGATTTTAATCTGCTTCCTCTGGAACCATACACATGGGCTCGATTACCAAATATTCGTATGCATTATTAATGTTTTTAATGCTCCATTTATTGGCATTATGTTTTTCTGGTCTGTGCGTACGTTCGTCCGTTCGTCTGTTTGTTTGTCCGTTTGTCCAGCTTCAAGTTAAATAAAATTGAAACTTAGTACACATTTTCCCTATGGTATGATATTTTTAATTCTAAAGCCAAATTACGGTTTTATCCCATTTTCATAGTCCACTAAACATAGAAAATGATAGTGTAGATGAGGCATCCGTGTACTAGGGACACATTCATGTTTCTTGAAATTTTCGTCGTATCGCTGTCAATTTGTGTTAAAATTTTAACGTCGATATCAATAAATATTTCATTGTTTACGAGAAATATGCAATTTACTATCATTGTTATAAATCCTAAACATGGCCAATTATATTATAGTTCAAAACAAGAGGCTGTCACAACGACAGCAAACCGGATTTATTAATATTTATTTGTGTCCTGGGAATATCACAAGAACCATTACTGATGAATGGTGAAAGTGAAAATCGTCAATATCAAATTTGACCTCCATTTTGTCATCAGTATCAACATCTTAAAATTTGAAAAGCTTAGATTGAATGGTTCATGAGTAAATGCAACAACGTGAATGGAAACGCCATTTCACAATCTTTCAAGAACCATAACTCCTGAACGGTATAAGTCAAAATCGCCATTATTGAACTTGACCTTCATTTAGTTGTTAGTAACAACATATTAAAATGTTAAAAGCTTTGGTTGAACGGTTCATGAGTTAATGCACGGACAACATTTGATTGCCGCCCGCCCGCCCGCCCGCCCGCCGTACATCCCCAAATCAATAACCGACATTTTTGTCACAAAAATCCGGTTAAAAAGAAATTAATGAAACATATTTATATCCGCTAACCGAGCCCTTATTGAGATCGACAAACCCAACAAAAAAGCTTGGAATACAATACGGATATTTCTTAGAATTGATGGTCATCCTATAAAAGTTACGGTCGTCCTATATAAATTACAGTCAGTCTTTACAAATTACGGTCATCCTTTACAAGTTACGGTCCTCTTTTTACCAATCACGGTCATCCTTGTTTTATGTTACGGTCATCTTGAAAATATTTTGATTATGATTTACGGTCATCTTAACGATTTTTTCAAATCGAATTTCCCGTTTCATGCCCATTTCTCGGAAGTAATTAGTGATTTTCGAGTGATTCTTTTATAAATTTACATCGTTTCAATGTATGATTTGTAAAGAAAATGATATAGAAACACTTTAACAGACAATACAGACACTGACCTAATTTTTCATCCGACATCTTGGGATGACCGTGAATGCAGTTACGGTCATCAGCTTTATCCCAGTGAGACTGGTCCAGTATTGTTCAGACGTTTGGTTAACTATGGTTTAGACTGGCAAAATAGGTCGAGTATAGATCGAGAATGGGTTAAGAATGTTTCAGACTGGTCGAGTAATAGTTCAGACTATTTTCAATGCCAAAGATACGGGGTAAAGTACATTTCAATACAATCGAGTATGGTTACGACTGGGGTCGGTTAATGTCAAGTGAATGTCAGTCCAATTAAGACTGGTCGGGTAAAAATCAGTACAGTCGAGTACAGATATAGGCCATTTCAGACTTTTACTGGTTTGTAGTGACAGTTTATATAATTTTTTTTTTTCATTTTTATTAGGACAAAGATTGGAAAAGGATGTATAACGAGAAAGTCAGTACAATAATAAGCAAACAAAAAAGAGCTGACCACAGAAGAGGCATCTACTTTATTTCCAATACCCATTTTCTTGAAGAAGATATTGAAGAAATAAAGAGATTAAGAGCACACATTTCCGAAATTGCAAAAAAGATGAAATATTTTGCTGAAACAGTTCCTACAAGGTGGATTCAGCTAGAAAATGTTCTCGAGGTTTTAAAAGGAGTAAATAAGATTAATGTTTGTTCATTCAAGACTATTCAGCAATTTGCTGATAGGATGTCGGTAGAAGAGGAAGAACTTCTCCTCTTTCTTAATTACCAGCACCAAATTGGGAACATAATTTTTTTGAAGGAAATCAGGGAATACATCATTTTACAGCCAGAATGGTTAGTCAAATGTTTCCGATGCTTGGTATGTGATTCCAATGCTGACAAGAGAGACTTTAATGTGATATGTCCCACTGCCTTCAGGAAGTTGACAACTACAGGAGAACTATCAGATAAATTAGTTGATCAGCTTTTTCAAAAGGAGCCTGATTTAAATTTCATAGCCTATAAGACTCACCTTCTTAATGTTATGGAGAAATTTGACATTGTTATAAAACCAACATTTCGAGATATCAGAAACAAAGCATGTCATATTTCAAATTCATACTATTTACCATGTATGATTGAAAAACCATCCCAATACACATCAATTAGGAATGCATTTATTCAAAATAATGCAGATGTTGCAATTACACCTTGGTTGGTTCTAGAATTCGAATTTCTTCCTCTTGCCTATTTCAATCACATTTTGTTTCATTACATTAGACATTTTGAAGTCTGTATAGAAAGCATCGATAAGTCGGAACATAAAGCTATATATAGTGGAAAAGCAGTTTTCTTTTTGGACGAATTCAGAAAGTTTATTATCTGTTTTTCCCATAATGCGATATCTTTACAGATATGGGAATGGGGTGGTGTAAATGAGGATACACATGATATATACGAACATGTGTTAAACACACTTCGTAATGCCATTGAAAGCATTAGGGGAAATTTAAGCCATGATATTTCCTATACTATTAAAGCAAAATGCAGTACAGGAGACTACTTCAAAAAAGCTGGTAGGAAGAGCTTAAAGGAATTACCAAAGAACAAAATATATATGTGTGAAGAGCATCAACAAACACACCCCAAAAAAGAAATAGAACATGTTTGGTTAAAACATGACGTAAGTACTAACTCATTAATCCTTTTTTTATTTGAATTTAGAAATAATCCGGTTTTAAGTTTTTGCAATCAAGTGGCACACTATGGCAAAGCATTTATGAGTGCTTGCTTTATTAAGAGTCAAAACTTTATATTATTGTTTGTGACTGACTATAAAAAAAAAAACAATCAATACATGAATACGATATCCATCTTCAGATTATGATGTGTTAAACGTTGATATGTTCCCAAAAAGATATGTTGATGAAACTAAACATCTGTCCATAACAGTAACACTCAACGTCTACTCATCGGTACTTTTTCTAAATCAATTACGTTTTGAATCCGAATAACTCAGTCACAATATGGGAATAGCCTATCATGTTAAAAGACAATGTAATAATACTATGACAATGTCATTTATACTGTTTAACCATCAACGCACGTCAAACTCTGTACAACAGAAAAGTTAATTTGACATAAGTGACCATTTGTCAGGTCCTCATGAATGGGCGTACGTCCTATCAAATATCTTCAGAAAGCTTCCATTAAAATGTTAAACACAAGTTACTGTATTTTCTAAACAAAAACAAAAAACAACTAATATACAAACGGTTGATCAAATGTGGAAAGTTTGAATAGAAATATATTATGTCCAGTGTGCGTTTTATAAGAACGGGCTGCATTTGGACTTTTAAGATACTAAGTACTTGTTTAATGTGTATATAATTTTAAAGGTAAACATGACTTTTAATCAGTTGGATTTTTATATTTAATAAAAGTTGTGTTGGTTTTTCTTCTTTTCTAAAAATGTATATCATGATTCTTCGAAATTTCCCAAATGCTTCTTTGTTCAGGCTATAATGCACAACTTCGTAGTACACCGACCCGGGAAGTCAAACGAACTATATACCATTTTATTTTGTACAACATGTATTCATCTGACAGTAGTGAAGCCTTGTTGACCCTTAAGAAGAAGAATTACTTCATCATTGAAATTAAACAAGAAACATAATATAAAAAAGAAGATGTGGTATGATTGCCAATGAGACAACTATTCACAAAAGACCAAAATGACACAGACATTAACAACTATATGTCACCGTACGGCCTTCAACAATGAGCAAATCCCATGCCGCATAGTCAGCTATAAAAGGCCCCGATAAGACAATGTAAAACACGTTACCAACACTGGCATTAAATTTCAAATTTACCGAACAAAAATTGATCAGTATAAACTTGTTATTTAATCTAAATTAAAGTTCAGTTAAATCGTCTGATATTAGTAGTTTTGATAAAAAATAAACGTATACCAAAACTGGCATTAAATTTCAAATTTACCGAACAAAAATTGATCAGTATAAACTTGTTATTTAATCTAAATTAAATTTCAGTTAAATCGTCTGATATTTATTTAGTAGTTTTGATAAAAAAATAAACGTATATTTAAACGAAAAATTTAACGATTATAAACTAGATTTAAACCTTTTAAATAACAAATTTAAACTGCTATTATTTTTCAAATAAATAACAAAATTCTCGCTACATTGAAGACCTGTTGGTGACCTTCTGCTGTTGTTTTTTTCTATGGTCGGGTTGTTGTCTCTTTGGCACATTCCCCATTTCAATTCTCAATTTTATTAATAACCAATAAATCGGAATTAAACTTAAGAAAATAAGAAATTAAAAAAAAAATATTAAATTTTCATTAACTACTTAAATAATTCTTCATAAATCAGACCTTAAATTCAAAACTATAAATTTAATTTATGAATAAATTTTGTAAACGTATCATTTCATGCAGTGTGTTTACAAAATCAAAAAGACCATCAAAAGCACGTAATTTATATAAAACATACAAATAATTTTTTAAACTCCAAAAATAGTTAATTCCACTGTTTTCATATACTTAATTATAATGCAATTTTGTTTTTCCTTGTTGAAATAGCTTTAAATTTTGTGTTTTAGTGATTAAGATTATAAAACGAAGTTCACTGTTATACCCCACTTAATTACATGTTTACCTATCATGCCTGTTTGTTTTGCTTATAAATTGTTGTTGATATGATATAATTATATGCGACTGTCATACTAGTTGGAGGCTTAGCTAACTATAAAACCAGGGTTAATCTACAGCTATCTACTAAGAAAATGCTAATACCAAGTCAAGCATATGACTGTCACAGTAGTTATCAATTCGTTTGATGGGTTTGGGATTCAGATTTTAATCATTTGCTCAGGGACTGTCAGTTTTCAATTTAACTTGTTACTTACGTTATTTTCTGTTTTTCGTTATAAGCTTATATGTATGTCTTGATTGCCACCAATATTTCATCTGCAATAAGATACCCAACAGAATTGGTAGCCTGACCATTATATGTTCGCACACTATTTCTAAACACTTCCAAGAACAATTAAAATTCACATTTATTACAATTGGTGATGCAACTGCTGGTGGACGTTTCGTCCCCGAGGGTATCACAAGCCCAGTAGTCAGCACTTCGGTGTTGACATGAATATCAACTATGTGGTATTCTTATAGTTTTCTTGTTTACCAAATTTTGAATTTGTTCGTAAAGCTAAGGATTTTCTTATCCAAGGCATAGATAACTTTAGCCGTATTTGGCACAACTTTTTGGAATATTGGGTCCTCAATGCTCTTCAAATATGTACTTGTTTGGCTTTATAACTATTTTAATTTGAGCGTCATTGATAAGTCTGATGCAGACGAAACGCGGGTCCAGCGTATTAAATTATAATCCTGGTCCCTTTGATAACTATTGATTACTGGAGACATCTATTTCATTTCAAACATGAATAAGTTGTTTATAAATAAAGTCAGTTACGGACATCAATATTTCCAGTGACGTACATGTATATCATCGACAATTTATTTACCGCATGATCAGTTACTCATATTCTCGTGATATGTTTGACGGCTTTTTTCATCATTTAGCGGTTGAACAATGAAAAAAAAATAAGTATCTCAGTTTCAAGTTTAGTAATAAGTTAGCAAAGACACAAAACACAGAAGAATAGTACATATAAATTACAGTATAGGCTTAAAAGAGTGAAATATCTGTTGTGATGGTGGAAATTTAAGATCCTCACCCGTTATGTCTGGCTGATAAAGGCAACATTTGTCCCAATCCAACTGGGTCACACTTGGCATCCCTATAATATTTTTTTTCACAATTTCAATAGACATCCACTGTTTGTTTATCCTCTTGCCACCTTAAACTAAACTTTTTGATATGTAACATATATTTTCTTGACAAATTTGAAGATATAAATCTTTAACTTTAAACTATTTCAAATTTATATTATTGTGTATTGTGAACAGTACGTTTCTCACAATTAAAAAGAATATAACTGAAAATTCACAAATTTACAATAAAAACTGGTGCGAAGGCAGATGTGTCTATCCATAATTGATAATTGGAACAGTCTAAAAATGTTAAGATGTTATATAGTGTTTGACCTATGTATACAAGAAAATGTATCTTTTTTACCTAAAAAACACTTTTATATTAAATAGCTCTTTTAAATCAGGATATGGTTGCAGTCTTGAAAATGGCCATCATATTGAAATAAAAGAGATGGCTAACTGGGTTTCTTTTCAAACAAATATATGAAGGGGATTATTCATGCAAATGCTGATGCTTTTACAACAAATTAAACGATTTTTCTGAATATTGACGTAATCTGCCGGGCTATTGTGTGAGAACTTGTATGAAGTAATACATTAATCATGAAAAGAAACTATATTCGTGTATGTATACTACATTACCTATATATATTTACTAAGTGCCTACAAATTCACAACACGTTATGTTTCAAATCCCTTTAGTAGCCCAATAAAATTACAATACCAAATATCACAAACTTTCTCTATCAAATTAATACTATCAAATTTCCCCTCAGAATTTCATGATATAAAATGTCCTTTAAGGAAATTAACAGAAATAAATATTCCGTTAGAAAAATTTCCAGTCTTTGAACACATCTGCTGGCATTGTTTATATGTATATAACTTCTACATGGAAGTACAAGCAATAATTTAGTTAAAACTTTTTTTCTGAATGAGATAATAATATTAGAATTACTAACATGTGCAGAATATCTATATAAAGAATAACAGAAAAATTACCATAACTGTGTATATTCTTATTACATGTAATAACAGCAATGTAGCAATACTTGTTTTGTTCACAAATATAATTTTAGATTGATGTCCGTTTTGTTTAACTGCTACAAAATTTAGGAATGAAACTTTCCTTTGTTTTTTTTCTTTCAAATTTCATATGAATTTCTTATCTTCTTTGTTTCTTATGCAAGGATATTTTTTTATGTAAATACAAAACAAATATGTGTGTTAAATCTGCATATCGTGATTGTAAACCATTTTTTTTTTTATAAAAAGGATAAAGTTTATTGGAAAAGTTATAATATTTCATCACAAACAAAAAATAAAACAGCTCCGAAGAGCCTGAACGTCCCCCCCCCCCCCCCAGTAAAACTATGCCATTTTGTTTTGTATTTACATTATTTGCAATTAGTTGTCTTTTTTATTAATTAAGTGGCATTTTTGTAGATCTTTTATTGATAATCAGTTTGACAGGTTATATAACTATCCACATATTAAAGTGTGAACATAATTTCCATGACTGATTTTTGGAATTTTTTTGCAATTTGGCGTTGGAATTTCAAAAATGTCTGCTGTTACCATGGAAACAATGCAAAAATAAACAAAATGCTTCAAAAACTTTAAAGTGGCATTTCCTTTCTTTAAATGGTAGGTCAAATCCATTGAAACTTTGATGGTACAGTGGAGATCACTTCTAACCTCTCATTAGAACTGTCAGAATATTCTGTCATAGAACTGTTCTAACCTGTCCTAGAACAGTTCTACCTAGAACAGTTCTACCCTTGAACTGTTCTAAGTAGAACTGTCAGAATCAGTTCTAGGTAGAACTGACTAAAACTGTCAGGATCAGTTCTAGAGTAGAACTGTCCAAATCACTTCTAACTGTAGAACTGTCCAAATCACTTCTAACTGTAGAACTGTCAGCAGAACTGACTAAATCACTCAGGACTGTAGAACAGTTCTAAATGACGTCATGCTGCAGTAAGGGCACTTTAGAATTTAGAAGAAATAAATCACTTCCAATTACTTTGCTATATAATAGCAGATTTTCTATATTTTAAACTGAACAAACGTTACATGTACAAATATCGAAGTGAATAGAAGGTTATCCAACTCATCGGAGGAATATTTTTATAAGATTGCATACGGAAACATCATTGTTTACGTTTCTTCATTCCCCGTTTTTAACAGTCTCTTCTTACATATAACTCTGCATTTAATTCATGGAATTTTAATCGTAATTCACCTTGTTTACCTTGGATTTACATTGATTTAAGATTCTGTTTTGACAAATGTTCAAACGAAAATTGTAGAGTGGATGAATAATGGGATATTCATGAAAAAAGTGTTGTATAACGTAAAAAAACTATACATTTGTACCATCTCGTCAATTTAACCAGACTTATCCATAACGATTATAAATGATATCTGGGAGTCTCTGGAACTCAGAAAAATATACTCGATCTGAACATGAATGAAACATTTGCCCCTGGACGTTCGGCTACAAAAAAAATCATGCATTTTTCTTTTCCTTCTTCAAATTATATTAACATTATACTATTCCGAGAAGAGAACTTCCCATACATGTACTTTTTATTTTAAAATAAAGTATATGAATCAGTCATCTGAGTGTTGGACGATGCCATTAAATAGTTTTGTTTAAAAAAAGAATACCATCACAAACTACTGACTTAAAAAGTCACTTTCGTGACAGTTCATTATTACATGTATTATGAATACAGAGAGGAAATAACGGCGCACTAAATTTTTACTGTATGTTCCCTCCCATGTACCAAAGCGGCATCTGTCATTTAAATTTTGAATGCTGGGTCCGCCTCTAAAGGTAAAATTATATTCGAACTGTGCAGTATATCACAGGTAGTTAATGGGCAACTTAGCTGTGCATTATCTAGATTATAGTACTGGGAGAACAAAGAAATTTTGTCTTTGTCATATGTCAAAGTATACATATACAAGCTGGTTACTTGTACAAGAAATAAACAGCAACTTTCTCCCAAGATTCCAACATGGCTTATCTTTATAGTCAGCAATCAACAAAAGGGTTGCGACTTGTTAGTTTTAAATACCTATCCTCTTTTATTGTTCCTGATTTCTGAATCGAGGAGGCAAGAACTTAGAAAAATAATGGCTTCTTCAGTTACTTAATTAATTCTAATTGAGAGTAAAGTAGACAAGTTGTTGATTTGGTGCGACGAAAGTTTGAACCTCTAGCCCCTTTACATCCTAAACTACCTGGCTTCTTCTTCGGAGACTTAGAAAACAGTTTTATCCGACTACTCGGTAAAAAAAAGGGCAACCAGGTTAAAATTAACAAAAAATATAGTCACAATCGTTACCATCCAATGTATATTAGAGAAAAATCATGTATCTGTAATATTCTGTAGATTGTTGAGTCAAAAATGAAAAATAAAACAATTGTGCGAATTGTAACTGATTCAATGAAAGTGAAAATCGGAAATACTCAATCAGTCGTATTTTTCGAAATAATAAAAACCTCGCAATCATTTCTAAATTGTACAGTAAATGATCATATCTCGCCATGAAACACAGGCTACCAGTTGTACTGAGACAGAAAATATGACAACCTAATTGTATTCAAAGGACATGTGTGATAAGTCATGTTTATTTTGTACGTCGATTCTGGTCAACACATCGCTAATGGTAATATGACATTTTTTTCAGGATAGGTATTACAAGAAACCAGACCAAAAAGGACTGGTCTTGATTGTTAACCTCCGGTTCAAGTATAGCGAAATTCAGAGACTAGGTAATATATAACATTTACGGTAAAATTATAAAATTAAAAATATATCATCTGGTTATCGATTTTATAAGGAACCACACTATTGAAATTGGTGTTATTCTTTGATAGAAAACAAACTGTACTGTTTAATTTGAAAATTATTATCATGATAGACAAGCTTATGTATTCAGTAATCCGTATCTTAGTAATTTATAATAACGTACCAAATATTTTACTGGCATGCATTTAAATTTCATGAGCTATCTTGGGTAGACATATCCTAAATGATATCAATAGAAGATTCTAAGGGGAAAACAGTGTTCAGTTTGAAACCAATTAAATTAAGTTATTAGTGTATATTATAATGTGCTTAAGTGATAAGAATATAAATCCTGCAGGAGGATATTGTAGTGAATTGTGTAAGCTATATATTACGTTTTAGCACAAAAGTAAAACCATTTTTGTTCCGGTGTTTTACCAATTTTAGAAGCTAATGGTTAACCAATCTAGTCGGACATTGTTTCACATATTTTTTCTTGTTAACCTATCAATTGCATAACAAAGTTGAATGATACATTGTTGTTTTATTTTATTGTACATTTTAACTAATTTGATTTGTTTAGAAAGAGCCATATGTCAAAGATGCCAAAACCGAATATATTGTGATCTTCTGCTATGGGGAACCCCCCTTCCCTGATAAGTGATTAGGTTCTTGATGTTTTGTACTAACACAAGTATGTATCTGATACAGCTGCTTCCCTTTTTGTTCTTAAACAAGATGCCTTGGGAGCAAGAATGCTTATGAAGCAAACAGGACTTTGAGATAGGCTTAAAGTTCAGAGACTTAAATACTACTTGCAAAGATTTGAACACTTCTCCGTTCAGAACATGAATTTGCAGAGCCCATGTGATCTTATGGTCGTCTAATCTTAGGAAAGTGGACCGCAATATATATAGTTAGGGACATTCTATTTTAGATGGCATATTTCCTCACAATCGCTCCTTCTTTATTCATAGGCTCCCCCTTTGGCAAATTGGACTACAGTCCACTGTTTTAACACATTTGGTGTCACACCCGAATACATTTTATCGTCGACCAGATCATTGTAATTCCTATATCTTAGCTGATACCACATGGCTCATGATATTCTTAACCCAAACATTTTGTTTTTTTTTCTTCAATATCAACATTTTTTAAACCCACGATCCCATTAATGTGTATCACTCATCACTGTATATCAACGTACGCTGACCGTGCAAGGGATGTATAGCCAGTCAAGGTAGTTAAAACCTTCCATTTGTTGTTGTATATCAACGTACAATCTACAAAGTCTACAGTTTGCGATGAATGTTTGACAACATGACATCGAAATGTAAATTTAAAGGTCAAATATATGCAACATTCCGAAAATGATTGTAAAGTATACAGCTAGGGTAATTAGTTTTTATAACTTTAGTATGAATATATCGCGAATGGTAGTATATGCTGATGATGGAAATTACACTTTATGAATTTGGAGTGTCAGGTACTTTTCTTGATTAACCGTCATCAGAAAAATAGGTGTAAAGACCTTCCTGGAAAAAGAAATTTCAAAATTACAGAGGATCATTAGAAGCACAAGTCTGTGTCCTGCCAGAAATGAAAACAACTTTAAGTAAAACAACTATAGATGACCAAAATGAAGCGAAACTTCAGGGATAAAAATTAGATTGTGGAATTTTTGTCAGATTCTTTTTTCTTATAATAATGTGCTGAAAGTATTATGCAAAATAAATATCAACTTTCATGTTGGTTTGTTAAGAGTCATGTAATCTTGATATTTTGTTTTAGTTCAGTTATCAACATTTACAGATGTTCAATTATGTATGATCATGTAGTAGATTGAATTTATTTGGTATTTAGAATAATTGTATACATGATGAGCATGGTTCTCTAAAAGGATTTTTCTGAACTTGATATCACATTCTTGATTCAATGACGAGATGATATATGTTGTGTTTTGGTTGTTATGTGGAACCCAAATGGTTCTGGTGATCATCGTTTTGTGTTTCTACATCAATAATGATATCATTGTCGTTTGGTTTATTTTTTTTCATGATTTGTAATTGTTTTGTTATTTCTATGTTATACAGTTTCTAACAAGGATATGCAGAATCTTTCAAATTTCTTCAAAGACGAACTTAAATATCAGGTGGAATTAGCGGGAAAGTCCATGACAAAGACTGAGCTACAGAACTATTTCAGGGAATTTGACAGAACATACTTGGTAGAGAACTCACAGGATTATCATTCCTTTATCTGTGTTATTGTGGGTTCTGAAAATGAGGTACTTTATTTTATAAACAAATACTTATCCCTACTATCAGGCATTTTTTTATTAATGATATAGGCATAATCCATTCTACAACAAAACAGTTTGTTCCGTCGTATTGTATTGATTGATATAATTTATATACTAAAACCTAAAACAGGAAATGCAACTGTAAATATGGCATACTGTAAAACATGGTATGGTACGATAGTATGGTATGTGTTATGGTATGATGGTATGGTAAGAAAACCATCATACCATGATATGCATGAATGGTACCATGGTATGGTATGATGGTATGGTACTAATTCCTATACCATGGTACGAATTCCTTTACCATGGTACAAATTATTATACCATGGTATAACTTGATGGTATGAAGCATGGTATGGTTTTTTGAAGTAGGAAATTTTGAAAAATTAAATTAGGTAATATGAAATATGATTTTTTATTAATTTTTCTTTTTTAATAATGAAAATAATATTTTACAAAATAGACGTAGACAAACCAGATAGACTATCACTTACATGCATAAAGCTGTGAACTGAAAACAAGAGAAAACTCAATTTAACCATCTCAGATAACTATTAAGTTAAGATGAGATAGATATAATGGCCTTATAAAATTAACGGTACCAATTTTCTTGCACCAGATGCGCATTTCGACAATACATGTCTCTTCAGTGATGCTCTAGGCCAAAATGTTTGAAATCCAAGGCTTATTAAAAGATGAAGAGCTATAATCCAAAAGGTCCAAAAAGTATAGCCAAATCCGTGAAAGGAATCAGAGCTTTGCACGAGGGAGATACATTCCTCAATTTATAATAATTTCTATCATTTTGTAACAGTAAATTTTAATAACACAAAAAATCCGTATTTTCATGCCAGTACCGAAGTACTGGCTACTGGGGTGGTGATACCCTCGGGGACTAATAGTCCACCAGCAGAGGCATCGACCCAGTGGTAGTAATAAAATTAACAGTACCAATTTTCTTGCACCAGATGCGCATTTCGACAATACATGTCTCTTCAGTGATGCTCTAGGCCAAATTATTTGAAATCCAAAGCTTATATAAAAGATGAAGAGCTATAATCCAAAAGGTCCAAAAAGTATAGCCAAATCCGTGAAAGGAATCAGAGCTTTGCATGAGGGAGATACATTCCTCAATTTATAATAATTTCTATCATTTTGTAACAGTAAATTTTAATAACACAAAAAATCCGTATTTTCATGCCAGTACCGAAGTACTGGCTACTGGGGTGGTGATACCCTCGGGGACTAATAGTCCACCAGCAGAGGCACCGACCCAGTGGTAGTAATAAAATTAACGGTACCAATTTTCTTGCACCAGATATCTGACACGTTGCAAATGGCTGTAAATTATTCTTTGAAATTTTGGGATATACCTTTTGATTAAATCTAGATAATGAAGTTAAAGTTTTATTGCATAAACTTCTGTCAATGGTCAACTTTTATATTGTTTTTGGAATATGACACTTTAAACAGTTGCATATTCTGTCTACATCTATGGCCAAGAAATTCCACTAAATATGAATAAAAGGTGAATGCATCACCTGTGTGGATTAGAAAACACCATACTTTCAAATTAAACTGTCACTCATATATATAATACTACTATGTTAGTTGATAGATACCACATGTTGTAGAGTGTATTTTGTTTTCTTCAATTATATGTAAAAACAATGTGCATTATGGAAGTTAATACACAATATCAACCAAGGAATGAGTCTTGTTTTACTATGTGAAATTTATTAAACAACTTTATTTCATTTTTTTAATACATGCTGAGAGTGACAGCTATTTCTGTGCAGATAGAGATAAGAATCGGTTTCTTTAAAATGTATTTCAATGTCAATTATAATTGCCATGTGTTGTAAGTATTTGACCTTTAATTACATCAACATCTAAGAACGACATTTTTTCGTTTGAGCTTTAATAGGGTTATAATAGTTTGCTAGACAAAAACAATCTATTATTTCATCTGAAGTTCCATCGAATATTATGAATACATATTGTCCCTATATCTGCCATGTATGTATGTATGTATGTATGTATGTATGTATGTATGTATGTATGTATGTATGTATGTATGTATGTATGTATGTATGTATGTATGTATGTATGTATGTATGTATGTATGTATGTATGTATGTATGTATGTATGTATGTATGTATGTATGTATGTATGTATGTATGTATGTATGTATGCAGATTGCTGCCAGGGTACAGTGGAATCTGTGTACACTCCCTATCAGGATTAATGGAGATGTGTCACTAACTTTATATACAACCCACCACCAGGACAATCCCCACCCAACACAAAAGGAGTGTTAGGAGACACAGGGAAGTCTTTTATTATGGTGGAGGAAGCCGAAGAACTCGGGTTCTCGGCTGCGACAGACAAACCGAAGAGATATCTATAGATTGATCTCCAGGACAAAGTCGGGGACCACTTTGACCAACCGAGGCCCCCTAAGTACCCATTCTATTTCAATACATGATAGACTAATATGTAATGCAGAAAGTATTTGATTCATTATTTAGAATATATTAACATGATTAAGTATATCACAGATTTCCCGTGAAGGGACTGCACCAATTGCCTCAACTGTTATTTGTTTATAATTTTTTTCAATCGAATTCAATTGCACTATTTTCTAAAATGATTCTCAACAAATGTATTATTACATTGACAGCGGAGCTTGATTTGTCAAAACTGTCATGGGCTCGTTGAACAGGACGTTTGAGGAAGATTATTAAACATCTGTGTTATATTATACGAAACCAAAAGGCTATTTGCCATAGTTTCTAATTCTTAATGAATGATGTAGTATTCGTTATGCATGTAGACTTGTTTTGAACTTTAAGTATAAGAAAAATGATCAACATAATTACCTATAAGAAGGGTAGGGGCGCAATACCTTTTTGTGTTAACCTGTTTTTTGCCTTTGTGTTTTAACTGTCATTTGTCGTTTAAACTATTAACTGTTTTCAACTCACTGGCTGTTATCTGTTCTGTTAAAATTTGCAATGTTGTTTAATGTTTTTATGAAAATGGGATTCCTGTAATCTGTTACTAGATACTTAAAGAGTTTTTGGACATAATTTGTACCGGACTTGGTACAGGTTCAACAAATGTGGCAGTGTTAAGCATGTTTTGTGAGATCTCAACTCTCATTTATGTCTCCTATTTATAGTTTATCCCAAAGTTAACAGGAGTTGCCACTCCTCAACCAGCTAAATATCTGGTCAGTCCCAAGATAAAAAAAATAACTAATGATATAGAAAAATTGATAAGTTACATTGACCAAAAGCACCTGAATGGAGTAAAATAAAGTACCGTTTCAATTTGCAATTCAAAAAATAATTGAAAAGTGTGGCCTGATACAGGAGTCCAAAAATTGAGGACAAATTGGTTCTCAATTTGATGACAAATTCGCTATTTAAAACTTCAGAAATGTAAAGATGGTCCAAAGGCTTATTCATGTAAGCTATGAGTTCTTGGGACTTGGAGATGGAAGAGGCGTTATCTGCTTTATCTTGTGACACCTATTTACAATAGAAATCAGTAAACCTTTACAGTTCCTTTTTATAAAAGCATGCAAGCTATGAGATGTATGATTACACCGAGATGTAACCATAATTTATCAGGGCTCCCGAATAGAAAAATAGGCACTGGCTGCGGTTGCATGGTTCCAAAAACATGCATCTTTTAATTTTTAGACCATTTATTAAAGTTGTAAATGATATGTTGTCGATTATGGTCTTATAATGAGTTAAAATACTCAATGACCTGTGTTTTCAATTCTGCAATGTTAAATGAATCTAATTGGCAGTAGTAATGTTGAGTATTTAGTTGTGTTGTGATTCCTGTTATATAGTGTAGCTAGTCTAATATAACACAATTTGTATTTTTATCTGCATTTTTTATAACTATTGTTTCATCAATTCAAATTGCTATTCTTTCGTAATGCTATTTTTTCGACCGAATTAAAGATTGGTTTGTTATTATAAAACACCCATGCAACCACGCACCCCATATTGCATGAAAGGACCCGGTTGTCCTTGTTGAAAAGATTCTGGTATATGGAATGTGTACATGTCCAACTGGCAGGTGTCGTCTGACCTTGACCTCATTTTCATAGTTAAGTTTTGGTCTTTGTCATTTCTCTGATATTATATGCAAACTTGTCAACTATATTTGGTGTGTGGAAATATCGTATGATGTACATGTCAGTCCCGCAGGTTTTATTTGACCTTGACCTTTTTGGTTTGTTTTTCTAAAACTGTAAGCAATATGCCAACTATATTTGTTGTATTGAATGAATGTCAGGTGTCCAAACAAGAACCTGATGTTCAATGGTTGTCATTTGTTGATGTGGTACATAAGTGCTTCTCGTTTCTTGTTTTCTTTTATATGGATTAGACTGTTGGTTTTAAAATAGTCATTGTTTGGCCCTTTAATAATAAGCTTGCTGTTAGGTGTGACCAAAACTCAGTGTTTAAGACGGTACTTTGACCTTTAATGGTTTACTGTTACAAATTATGACTTGGATGGAGAGTTGTCTCATTGGCACTCATCATACTCATACCACATCTTTTCATATCTGTGCATTTCTTGTTTGGTTTATCTAACCTTGACCTCATTTTTTTGGATCTTGTTAGGTTTATGTGATACTAATAATAAAGCTCGATATTTAGGACTATCAACATGATATCAATGGTTAGTAAAAATGCGAGACATTTCAGCGAGTGCACACTTGTTAAGTTTATGAAATGGTTTTGAAATCCTTTGAATTATATTTTAATTTAAAATTGTTTTGGTTTTGAACCATTTAACAAACTTTTCAAGTAAATTCAGTGTTCTGTGGCTGCAATCAAATGAGAGTATATACTTTATACATTTCCCATCTTGAACAGTTAATGTCACCTGTTACTTGACCTGTGTAAAATACACATGTATGAATTATCTGTCAACCGAGAACGTTCACACTATCTTCAAATATAAAGGTCGACAGCTACTTTATCAACAAACCTGGTCTTTAACAATGCAAATGCACACGCCAAGCTTACTATGCAGTATGGATTTTACTCATTGTTGAAGGCCGTACAGTGACCTATAGTTGTTAATTTCTGTGTCATTTGGTCTCTTGTGGAGAGTTGTCTCTTTTGCAATAATACCACATCTTATTCTTAATTTAATTATTTTAAGTAAAATATAAAACTACTTGTACTGGTACTATAACCCCCCTTCCGCCCCCCCCCCCCCAAAAAAAAACCCGGTATATTTTCTTTAATCTAGATAATTGCTTTACAGCAACTTTTTTTTTAACCTCAATATTCTTGGAAATTAAATCTTAGTTTCAATATCAAACTTTATAAGATAGCATAGCATATAATAATCAAATTAACAACAAAAAATGACCTACATTTAAAATAGTTTTATACAGAAACAGTATACTTATACGTTACACTTATACTTATATGTTATATGTAACTCTGCATTGATCAAGCAAATCGTTATGTTTTTTGTTGAAATTGACTCTCCACATAATGTGCAACATATACTAATGATGGAACAAAAACAGTATTTTTTGACTTAATACATTGTTCAGACAAGTCAGATGAAAGTAAATATTGTTTATTTCTCCGTATAATTTTGTGCCATCTGTGAAATATTCACGTCTCCCTCTAGAAACAACCACTAAATCCCCTGGTGGTTGAGGTATTTGTCCCTCATGTTTTAAATTTCCTTTATATCCGTAGCATTTGGACACTTTATTGTCACAATCTTTGAGAAAATATATTACATATCCTCCATCGGGTGGTCTTGGCGGAGGAACTTGTGGCTGGTCATGCTCATCCAAATAAGCTCAAGCTGCTTCATTGCGTTTATTGGCCTTCCCTTTACGTTTCTGTGTTGCTTTGTGTGGCAATTTACCTCTTCCAAAAGGCATATTTAAATTTGCGAGACCTGTAAGATTTAAACTAATAGTTTTGGTTTTGAACCATTTAACAAACTTTTCAAGTAAATTACAGTGTTCTGCGGCTGCAATCGAATGAGAGCATACTTTATACATTTCCCATCTTGGACAGTTACTGTTACATGTAACTTGACCTGTGTAAAAAGTACAGTTACCAAATGAGGTTTTGCAGCATCGGTAGAGCTGGTTACAAAGTATTTGCAAATGATGTTGCTGCTCCAGGTTTTCCAGGGAATGAAACTATATCAGATTGACTATGATATAAAGTGGCTGCTTTCTCACAAATCCCTTTTAATATGGGGAAAGGGACTGAAGTTATGCCACTTCCATCTGCCGTTACTGTAAAGCCCCAGAGTGCTCTGTATCGTCAATAAACATACCTTCATCGTCTTCGTGGTGTCGAGATTTCAGGTTTGCACTTTGAAATTTCTTGAAAACATGAACCTTTTGTTTTCAGTCCATTAGAAAATATCTATCTTCAGTAACTTCCAAATATGAATATTCTGACTTAGGCTTGAAGTCGCTTTGTCCTGTTAATGCTATCTTAATTTCTGTTTCTTGTTTCAAAATTGTTCTTTTAAAAGCTTTTATAAATTCTGGTACTGTTTGCTTTTGAAAGTTAAGGTTTGACATGACAACTCTGTTGATGCATTAATTTGCATTTTGTGTGTACGGTTTAGGTAGGTATCCTAATTCACATTTGGATCTTATTTCAGCCGACGTACATGATTTTATCAGAACACTTTTAAAGTCTAAGAAATATTTCAAAAACTCTGGTCCTTTTTCATGCCTTTCAATCCATGTTCCATTAATGTTTCCAGTGTCCTATCAAAATCAGATGGTGAGATACAATCAGTCAATCCAGGTATTAAAATTTCTTGTATTTGTTTACCAAAGATTTCATCCACATACATTTTTCTCACAGCTCCTTTTATATTAAGTGATATTAATTTGAAAATGATGTTATCTTTCATATGGATATCACAAAGCAGGTGATGTGCAAATGGTAGGCAGGAAGGAAAGGATATCTTTAAATAGAGTTCCCCATCTGTTCCATATACCAAAATCTTGTTCAAAGTAGGTTTTGTCCTTATCATAAATGTTGGCAACATATAGAAACTGTCATATGTTCGCTGCTGGTGGATTAATACTGGTCCTATCATTACTGGTTTATGTTTCTTTGTTTTATGTTCAAGCATCAAGTTTCTATAAGTAGTTAATGTCACATAAAAATTTCCAATGTTGAATGTTGTATCGACACCTAAAATGCTGATATTCACGTTATTGGTACAATACGTTTCAATGTCATGCAGCTGGTTGTCTGTTGCTAGGAAACACTGAATTCTGGAATCATTTTTATATGTCTTATGAATTTAATTTCCTCTGTTGCTCGCAGATCAATGGTTTGTAATATTTCGTCATTTGATTCTTTGCGTTTTAAATTATAAACTTGCTGCATATCTCTTGGCTTCTGTAAACCTGATGTTAAATTTAGAACCCTCCAGTCATTTCTAATATTGTGTGAAAAAAATCTTTTGGCATTTTGTTTGTTCAATTCTCGAATTGTATTTTTTACAGTTTCCTGTGTTCTTTTGTACGGTTTGTTGTCTTGTTTTCGATTGCCATGTGGCAGAACTAGGACTGCGTGTTTGTCATCCTCAAATTGTATTGGACAAAAACGGTATTCATCATCTTTTCTGGAGAAGTACCAGTTCTAATTATTATCCTATGCAAGTCTGGTGATGAGAGTTTTACATATTGATTTCTGTATACTATAAAACATTCTGGTTGTCTGCTTGGAGTTGATATAAGGTCACCCTTTTCATCCCATTTATAGAACCTATTTGCAACACATATTGTTTTCCAAGTCCCCATATCATCAAAAAGCAGATTTTTCCATGAACCAATTTTCTTTGTGTCAACCAGAAAGGACACATTTTGATTTATAGTTGTAGGAACAATAGTCGAAATATTTCTTTATCCAAATTGTCTTCGTTAATTATAAAATTTAAGGCATCTCTAGTCTTTACACCTTTACATTCTCTCATTAAGATTGGCAGTCTTTTATCTCCATCATAATATTCCAAATGTCCAATAGCTCTAGGAATGGAATTTTGATTCTCTGCTGCAGAAGGTGATAAAACTGTATCTGATGTACCCCTAAATGGACTGTTTAATGATGAAGATGATCAACTTGAGTCGTCTTGTAAATGTTCCTCAAAGGGACAACCCCCTGAAGGTTCTCTAATGCCAACAGTCACCTCTCTTCTTTTTTGGTGTCTACTTTAAGATGATCTTCTATCTTCTCCTGTAAATAACTGTTTCTTTTGTTGTTCCAAAATTACAGTTGTTTTTGACTTTTTCCTTATTGAACTGTTTTCAGGGGTTGGATTCTTTTTCTTCGTGGTCTACCTATCCAGCTGACTGGAACAACAGACTGTCCTGCAAGATATATTATGCCTTTGTTATGCAGTTCTTCATGTCTTTTTAGCATTGGTTTTGTGAAAAAGAATGCCTGACAAATGTGGCATTCATATTTTTCTGGTTTGTAGAGTTCTTCTTCATCCTGACACTCAGGTGAAACTATTTCTGTTTTAGTAAGTATTTAACCATCAGACGACGAATCAATATAAATAATATCTTGGGTTTTTTTCGAATCTGAAAAAAAGATAAATGCATAAAAAGCTATTATGTAAATCATATAAGCAAATAAGCCCTAATACGGATAAATCAGCTTGTGCAATACTGAAAACGTTCCAATATCAATATGAATCAAGAAATAATATTGATTTTCGAACAGGGCCAATACGGCAAAAAAAAAACCCGGCCAATTCGGCAAAAACAAAAACAGGGCCAATACGGCTTTTTTCCGTATTGGCCCTGTTTTTTTCCATGGACCACAATACAGGACGTTCACTTCCGGTTTAATTTTTCTTACGCTATTACTTAATTTTGATGGTATCGTTATGCATAAAAACATTTGTATTATATTTTCAAATTAAAATCATAAAATAAACAGGTTTAATGGTGTACAATGTTTAGTAACATCTTAGTCTTGAAATAGAACAAAAAACCGGGGATATGGAAAAAAAGCCGTACTGCCAACTTATACGGGACCGTTCACTTCCGGTTTTTAATTTTCTTATAATCATTTAATAAAAGTGTTATGAACTGGTTGTTTCTGTATTGACCCTGTTATAGATTCTCGATCAGCTGTATTGGCCCTCGACTATTCGAGTCTCGGGTCTAATACAGCTAACCTTGAATCTATAACAGGTCCAATACAGAAACAGCCAGTTAATAATACTATTATATTGAATTAGCTAGAGTTTTAATACTTTGATGTGCATATGATTACAAAGAGTTGTTGTGGTAGTTCCCAATGGACAGGGCATAACAGCTTATTGAAATTATTTCCGTTTGAAATTGCAATGTTTGGTATGGGCAACCCTAGAAATCACTTTAACAAAACAATTAAATAGGAGATGCACAATGCTTTACATATTGATGGTTTCATTGGCTGTCAACCAGCTATCTATCTGGCATGGCGATTCCTTGTTTGGTACAGTCAATTAAATAACAGGATAATGAAAAATCATGTAAAAGTTATATTGAAATTCCTTCAATGGTCTAAGAAAAATTGTTTCATCTGCTGTAAACTGCAAAAGAACAATTATTGAGATTAAAAAAAGAGGATGATGTATTGTCAGTTGTATCAGAAAATAAAAGACCAGAATT
Source organism: Mytilus edulis (assembly GCA_019925275.1). Lineage (NCBI taxonomy): Eukaryota > Metazoa > Mollusca > Bivalvia > Mytilida > Mytilidae > Mytilus > Mytilus edulis. Next base: position 36,604,741 of record CM034351.1, read on the forward strand.
ATATTTAATTATTGAAATATCTAGACTAGATGTTCTTTAGAGTCTGTGTTAATCACCTATATCAATGTGTTTTCTATATTGAAGACTGGAACTACATTCATGACTAAGATTTGGTAAAAATTGCTTCTGAATGTTTAATTTTTTTCTTTGTATATTAGTTTTTTTGCCAAAAGAATGTAAAACAGTGTTTAAAATCATGATTTTAGGGGACAATGACTCATAGGCATCTGATGATTCCAGCCATTTGATGTAAGGAAATAAATAAATAATACTTAGATATTTATATTCGTAGGTCAAGGTAAAGGTCACAATGACCTTATTTTGATTTATGACACACCTCCAATCCATAATGCATTTGTATACCAAATTCAACATAGTTAAGTTAAACTGTTCAAAAGTTTTAGGCCTAAACAAATTAAACCGGGATTGAAGAAAAGACAGACAGAAGGGCGGACACATACTGATGTGTTGTCTTATTTAATCGTAAAAGTGTTGAAAACTTATTACATTGTATTTTAGTGAATGTTCTAAGTCAAAGGACCATTACTCTGCCCAAAATCATCAAACCGGAACAAAATATGAACTTGATCTGTAACTTATAATGACAAAACTATTTACCAATTGTTAAATCAATATGTTTAAGCATGACGAAAAAAAGTGCGGAAAACTGATTATTTGAGTGAATTTTCGAAGTCAAATAACTTGTTATGATAAAACAACATATTTTCAATATCGTCAAGCATGGCGAAAAACGTTCGAAAAACTGATTTGCCTGACAGACATAGACACACATACGGAATGCAAACCTAAAGTCTCCTTCGACTTGTTGATAGGGGACTATTGGAATTGAAATTGTGGTTAATATTGTCATCTACATGTCTGAGTAGGTGTATCTTATTTACACCCCATGATATTATGATTAATGTAAAATGATAGATTTCTATAATTTGAAAACGGGGGAGGGGGTCCATTCATCAAATTAACCTTATTTGATGGGAAAGATATTACATTTAAAGACATTCTGGTGTAAATAATAATAAACATTAATTTAATACTAAGATTGACAGCTTTTTCAAAAATGATTGAAGTAATTTTTGTATATATAAGGATGAATGCTTAAGTGATGGCAATTATCATCACCAATGATTTTTGGGATTCTTTGACACAATGTATGCTGAATCTACATACATTGTCATTGATATGGTTATATTTATAAATTTACTGTTTACAAATTTTGAAATTTTTTGAAATACTAAGGCTTTTCTACCTCAGGCATAGATTACCTTAGCTGTATTTGGCAAAACTTTTAGGAATGTTGATCCTCAATGCTCTTCAACTTCGTACTTTATTTGGCCTTTTTAACTTTTTTGGATTCGAGCGTCACTGATGAGTCTTGTGTAGACGAAACGCGCGCCTGGCGTATACTAAATTTAGTCCTAGTATCTATGAAGAGTTTGTTTACGTTGTATTTTTATTTTTAATTTTGGTACCCATATTCAAATTGGCCCACATTAAGGTCCAAAGGGTCCAAAATTAAACTTTGTACGATTTTAACAAAAATTGAGTTATTTGAGTTCTTTGATATGCTGAAGCTGAATCAAACCAGGTATTAAGATTTTGGATATTGGATCATAAAAGATAAATAACCAATTTCGAGTTCTTTGACTTCATTGATTCTGTGTCAGAAACCCATGCTGCTGTGTCAAACATATAAAACACAATCCAAATTCAGAGCTGTATCAAGCTTGAATGGCATGTCCATACTTGCCCCATTTGTTCAGGGTGAGGCATCTGCGGTCGTATCATAGTGAACCCTGTCGGGCATTCTATTTCTAATTGCATGCATATACAAAGATAAACTTACATGTTATACCACTGTATTCTGGTTTTCATGGCTGGAGCAATCTTCCTCAATATCCTGATATATAAGAAATGAGAATGATATAAATCAAATTTAAACTGCATAAGAAAGGCAGGCCATGAACTTGCTTTTTTTTCTACACCAACATATTGTTAATTGTAATTTAGTATCCAGCATTTATCATACTTTATAGTTATCTAATGTGGTATTTCTGACACCTCTCTATAAATAGCGAAAACTAATAATTATTAATCATAATAGCTAAAACTTGCATCGTTGCATCTAAAATACTTGAATTTTGAACTTGTTCTCTTACATTAAAAACGACCCTTAACACAGAGTAATATTTACTCTGAGACTTAATCAAGATTACTCATGTTACTCTGGATACAAAATTTTTAAAATCTTAAAAAGCTGAAGTTATCATTTTGATAGATAAAAACGTTTTAAATTAAGTGAAAACAGTTCTATTAATTCTAATGAACTAAAAGAAGTGCCATAATTTGAAAGCTTTAAGAAGTGGTATTCGGTTATCTTTATTTAAAAGTGGGTCCAATGATTCTACAAGCAAACCATCATTGCTGACATAACTTAATTTGGATGAGATGCAAGAAACGTTACATTGAAAAATTGATCAGGAGGACATCTATGAATAAGCTAAATTAGTTGAAATAATTGTTTAACTTTAAATAATTTTAAGAGTAATTGCCTCTAAATGACGATGTTTGAGGTATTTGGCGTTTTTGCTTAATATCTTAAACATTATATTTAATACAGAAACAAACGACCTTGAAGGCAAAATCTTCAAATAAGTCAACATGACCAATATTCTTTTCAATTGCATATTTGCCTTTATCCTGAAAACTATTATAGATACAAAAAAATTATAAAAGATCTACAAATAGATATAGCAAGGTACAAATGATTTTTTGCCTCTTCACCCATGTTTCTAAGTATGATATTTAAAATGCTTAATTTGGAGGAGGCATAATGTCAAATGAAATTAATAGGTGATATAGTGTGTTCAATACATATATTTTGTATATATATATATACATAAGTGCCTATAAATAACAGCACATGACATACAAATCTATGGGAGTGTGGATTAATCAGTACAGAGATTAATTCAATTAGACAAATACAATTATAGATTGCCTAACAATGTAATTTTAACACACTGTTTAGTATGTAAATATAAGAATGTTTAAATATTTACAAAATGATGAAAATAAACGCAATATTTCGCTAAACCAACTAGCTTTATCAAGCGTGCATCTATCCAGGTGAACTGTAGATGATAAGAAACTTTTTCAGTATGTCAATTACCTAACTAAAGAACTGGCTCCGCTTTTAAATGTGTGGGCAATTCTTTTCTAAATTAATTTTTTTTTGTAATATATATTTTATTATTTTCATATCATTTTCAAATCTCATCTACAAATAAAGATGTACACACAAATTATTCTGCTATAAATCTTAAACATATGGTTAACCATACTTGTTATAAATTATAAAATACATTGTACAAAGTCAAATAACAGAATACAGAATACATCTGCATCGAGCTCTATTTTTTAATAATATTATTAATGTTTGACCATTTTTCTTTTATTCTTTTTGCTTTATTGGTAGAGCACAAACTCATAGAGACCATGTCAACCCTATAATAATAGTTAAGCCATTCAATTGCTTCAGCAACAGATGGGACTGTAAATCTAACTCTACATAAGTAAACATATCTCTTCAATATCAGAATACATGTATTTAGAATATCTTTAAATATGTGATAATTAACACCCAAGATTATACTTGATAAGGTTGGGAGAAAGCTTACATTACATACATCTTCTAACTTTTGAAAAAAATTAAGCCAAAATGTTCGAACGTATCTACATTCAAAAAAGAGGTGTATGTATGTTTCTTTAGTTTCTGTACAAAAAGTGCACAGTTCTGTTTCACTATATTTACACTTCATAAGTAAAATATTTGTTCCTAGAATTCTATGGAGTAATCTGTATTGAAATGCCCTTAATGTGGGATCTTCAGTTATAAGTAAAGGAAGACTAAAAAAATAATTCCATTCTTCGGCCACAATATCTATTCCCAATTTTATTTTCCATTTCTCTTGTATGCGTGATGGGGTTTCCTTTATTTTCTCTAGAAAAAATTTATACAAATGTTTTGATACTTTATCAACTGTTTTTATGGCGGTAACAATTTTGTGACTGACAGTATTTAGTTTGATAAATACTTGTGAATGAATTATATTCTTCCATTCCTTTGGAAGAGCCAAGATTAGTCCATAGAACTCTAAGAAAGTTGTTTTTATATTATGATTTCTAATAAATTCATCATAATTGTAAAATTCTCCATTTTCCTTAATGAGATCATTTATGAAAAATACATTATTCTGTATCCACCTTTTATAAAAAACTGTTTTTCCATCAATCATAATATTTTCATTTAAAAACAATGGTTGAGACAAGATATCACTTGGGGCTGTGGTCAGAGGTTCACACAGTGAGGCATATGATGAAATTACATTTTGCCAAAAAGGGTTAAATTCTTTTTTAATTTCATTGAGTGCTGATTTTGATAGATGCCACATATTTTCTCCACCATTCATTTCAAGGTGATCTGCCAATAGAACTTTCCATGAGGAATAATTTGTGGGGTCTAAAACTTTTTTAACCCAGGATAACTTAAGTGATTTTATAAATGATTCAATATGTGGCATTTTTACCCCACCATCCTCGTAATTTGAGATAAGTATATTTCTTTTAATTTTGTCCCCTTTACCATCCCACACAAATCTGTATAGCATAGCTTGTAACTGCTTTAATATATCTGGGGATGGATGTGGTAAAACAGTAAAACATTGAATTAGAATTGGTAGGGCGAGAGTTTTCACAACTACAATTTTCCCATATATAGTAATATTTCTGAATGACCAATCACTTAAAAGATTTTTTACTTTTTGAATTTTTTCTAAATAATTATCAACACATATATCAACTTTTGACAAACAATATTGAATGCCTAGGAGTTTGAAATTTCCTGAATGGTTCCATATTATTGTTTTATTTGTGTTTAGCTCCTCACCACAGCCCCTTTTTGCCCCAATCCATATAACTTGGGTTTTTTCAAAATTAGCCTTCAAACCAGAGCATGAGTAAAACAAGTCTATCTTATTTAGAGCACTGTTGAGAGATTCTTCACTATCATCCAGGATCAAAGTCGAATCATCAGCATACTGACTGAGTAAAAATTCAGAATTTTTAATCTTTATACCATTGATGTTGTTGTCATATTTTATAGATGCACTAAGCAGTTCCAAACATAAAATAAAAAGATAGGGAGACAGCGGATCCCCTTGTCGTACCCCCCTCTCTATTACAAAAAAATCAGATAGATAGCCATTATTTTGAATGCAACTTTTTGAATTGTAGTAAAGAGTTGTGAACCATTTCACTATTGTGTCACCAAAACCTAGAAATTTCAAGGTTTCGCATATAAAGTTCCACTCAAGAGAGTCGAAAGCTTTTTCAAAGTCCAACAAAACAAGCAAGCCAGGAATATCTTCCTCATCTACTTTTTTCAAGAGGTCATATATAAGTCTTGTACACTCACCAATATATCTGCCTTTCATAAAGCCAGTTTGAGTTTCACTAATCAGGTGATCTAGGACTTTTTTAATTCTATTTGCAATACATGTTGATACTATTTTTTCTAAATTAATTGTTTTGATTCTAAATGTCTTGGAAAAATTGAACCAATGAATATTTTGTTTACATTGTTTTTCAACAAATATTCTTCTTCCTGATTCTCATTGAAAAAAATTGTTTTGGAATAGGTCAAAAAAGAAAGAAAAGAAAACAGATAATCAATAAAATCCTGTTTAAGAATAGGTTATTTAACTTTTCAAAATTTCCTCTTTTGAAAAACCATGCCATGCTTCATACCATGGTATGATAATTTGTACCATGGTATAGTAATTTGTGCCATATCATCATACCATACCATGGTACCATTCATGCATACCATGGTATGATGGTATTCGTACCATACCATCAAACCATAACAAATACAATACCATCGTACCATACCATGTTTTACAGTATGCCTGTAAATATAGTTGTTATGGTATGCATATTGTTTCAATTTTCCAACTGTTAAACTTTCGATGTTTGTGTATTATTATTCTAATTGCACCTGCTTATATGATGCGTGTACCTTTTGTGCCTCCCAAATGATGCAATCATTCATTCTAGTGAAGAGTACTTTTTATGAAGAAAATTGTATTGATACTACTATCAGTAATCTTTTCGAAAGATTGAAAGAAAAATATAATCACACTTACACATTCAAAAGTCCATCATCTTCTTCCTGAGTGTTACATTGATGTATGCGACTATCATACAATGTGTAATTGTCTTGTAGTAATGTTCCTTTTATTCTAGCATTTTGTTTCTGTGTAATGTTATGTGGAGTGTTGTTTTCCTTCCTTTTTTTAAATTGTCTTAGAGTAATGGAACTTAAACACTAAGGTGTATGCAACTATTCATATGGTGTGCATTATCCATATTTTCTCACGAAAGATTGAATCATTTTCGTCATTTTTTCTGGGCATGGTTTTCTCAGACGCGGATATTCATTAAAAATATATATTTACTCTATATATGTAAATGGTTAAACTATGTTATTGTATAATAGAATATTCGAAAGACATGTTTGTACATTTACACAATTTTATGAACTTTAGATCTTGAACAGTTAAGAAAATATTACAAATAGCTCCGTAAAGTTCTAGACAAGGCATACATGTCACACCATCCTGACTAATCTAATTGACGAATGGTTAAAATATTTGAATACTAGGGTAACTGGTGGTACTGCGTTATTTTGATTCAATAAGACTTTTGGTCGCATTAATTATGCCATAATATAAGAAAGGCTAACTGTTATCATATCGGTGAACATACGTTAAATTAGATAACAACATATGTGTCTAAATGACAACAAGAAGTTCAGTACGCAAATTTCAGTTCTGATAAAACGTTTTTAAAATGCGATGTGCCTCAATCTTCTATGTTAGGTCCTCTATTTCTTTAAACTTATATCAATGATTAAAACAATTAAACATAGGTTCATATACTGATAATTCAACATTGCATTTGAAGACAACCGAGAACGTTAACGCCATATTAAACAAATATTGAAATGATGTATAATTCTGGTGTACTAATAACAGTATGAAAATTAATGCAGAGCAAATAAAGTGTATGACATTAATAATAAAAAGCAAAACTTACACAACTATCTGAAATATGTTTTTCCATTAGCTCAATCTTATTGAGAATGTCAATTTTTTTAAATTTCATAGACGTGACATTGATACACATTTAAGCTTGGAAGAAAATGTTGGTCGTAGTTTGACGAGGATTTCATCACAAACATCTCCTTGGTATAAACTTGAATAATATGCTTGCCTAAACACACACGACAACTACAATGTATGTTATAATGCATACAGTCTACTGTACAAGACTATTGTATTTCAGTTTGGGAACATTTATCACAAAAAGATTCAGATATAATCGTAAAACCTAAAAAAAAACAAGAGTGGTTAGAAGTATATTTGTATGTGATGTTTATGTTCCATCAAAGGTGTCTTCTTCCAAATTTTCATCCTCACAGAAAGAGTAAAATACCAACAATCATTTCTTATGTATAAAATTGTGAATGGACTAGTTCTTGATTACTTATCGATCATACATGTATTTAATAAAGATGTTTAACACTACAACTTACGAGCTGTCTCTTATAAAGATCGATGTGTATAAGACCAAAAACTTATCTTTTCATTATTCTGCAACCAAGATATGAAATGACTTACCATTCACAATAACAAATTGTTATAATGTATAGCTATCCAAGAAACATTAATTGTTACAATAATTTTTCTTGGAAAGTCTATTGAAATTGAATAACTTCTCGTGTACGGTTAGAATTAGAAGCTTTATTAATTGTCGCCATTTTGATGAACGAATGATTTATATATCTATATTTTTGCGTTGAATTGTTATGCATAAATGTGAACTGTATACATGTTATTTGTATGGGGCCTCAATGGAAACTTTATTATATTTGTAATACCTTTTGCGTACGTTTATGAACATGTATTTATATATATATATAAGCGCCTAAAAAGTGTAAACAACTACACCTATAACAAAAAAGGAAACTATTAAATGTAATTATTTATAAATATTTCGGATAACAGATATCCTTTATCGGTATGATTAATGAATCATATATCAGTCTACTTAGAATATATATATATTCAAATTTGAACATTTTAGTAAAAACATGTCATTATTATTTCAGGGCGGAATTCAGACAACAGATATACCCATCACTATGGAAGAAATACACCAAATATTCAAAAGCAAGCCTGGGGGAAAATTCAATGGCTAGTTTATACTTGTTTTTAAATTTTCATTCAGAATTGAATGCTTCTTTTTGTATATTATTGGGTTGTAAAAGCGTTGACCGAAGTACATTTTGTATGAAACGCGGATGCGCTTCATTCTTAAAATGTGCGCACGGTCAACGCGTTTACAACCCTATAAAATTACTAATAGAAGCATTGAATACTTATAATCTCATTTTTTACTACGATCATGAAAACACGATTTATATCAATTGTTTTCATTTATTTACCTGTGCACTTTGTTGTGGAAACGCGTGTCATCATGAATTTTACATTTCGATGTATGAATGTGTCATCATGAATGTTTAATATTTTGAAATGAAGGTTAATTTCATACTGACGTGAAATTGCTGTTGGCCAATCAAAATAACGTATTTTAATGAAACGTACATGTAATGTAATTTTTTTTTAAATAAGTACCTGACATCATGTCTTGTACAGTATCATCTCACTTGGTCTTGGAAATGATTTCTGCTTACTTTTCATAGTGAAAATAGTTTAACACCCTCTACAGTCCATGATATACTGAGTGTTTTCCCATTTTAAGTTTTCGCGTTTTTTGAGCTTGTGAAATATGAACCGGTTAGGATATACTCCTATTATATTTAAGATAATTTGATGACATTTCTGGGTCCTTGTTAATTATTTGCGTCATCTTAATAACTTAAAGTAATAGATATAGTATACAGTGATAATATCTGTGGTTTTACATGTACTAACATAACTGGTTCTTACAACACATTTTGCCATTACCAGTGATTAAGGATATTATAAAAATTATGTGGATTAAAATACCTTTCCTAAAAAAAAGGTGTGTGGCATATCAATTAATATCAAACAAGGTAAAAAAATAATACACACACATCTTATTTTACCTGAGTGTGCTTTTTAAAAATCATATTCATATTATTAGTCGTTATAGATGCTTTTAATATTATATTAGTCAAACTAGATTGAAAGACATACTGACAACATATGAGTGTTCACCGCATAGTTACGATTAAAAAATTACACAAATACCACCTAATGAGCATTTAGTTAGAAGTGCTAGAAAGTAATATTTAGAACATACTCACCCCTTCTCGTCCAATGAAAAGTCAGTTTTCCCCCTTTAATTTTCATAGTACAGTCCTTGGATGGTGTAAACTTCCCACTAACACCATACACCATTACACCATACACCATACTCCATACACCTTGTACTATTACACCATACACGTTACACCTTTGCACCATACACCTTACACATAACACCAAACACCATTCCCCATTCTATCTACACGATCCGAAATTACCCATAATGCAATTTAATCAAAAATATTAAGATTATTATTATTGTTTATGTTTACAATACAAAAAAAATAAATAAAAAGAACTTCGTTTTCAACCAATGAAATGTCGAACATCATCATTCACACCATTCCCGATCGCACGTTACACAATCACACAATTCCTCAAACACCCTTACACCATTCCCCTTACACCATACACCATATAGCACCATACACCTTACACCATTGCACCATATGCCAAACACCTTTACACCATACACCTTACACCATTGCACCATATGCCAAACACCTTTACACCATACACGTTTTTGGGGAAGTTAACACCATCCAAGGGCTGTACATGGTTTTCCATGCACTATGAAATGCTATACATGAATGACTTTTCATTGTCAGTTAATTTTGAAAGTGAACTCTTAATAACTGCACTAACAAAGTATACAACTCCCTGAGGCATTTTCCTTGGAAAAAATGTCTACTGATTAAAGGTGATAGAGCAAAGATTAAAACAAAACATTTTTAATTTTGCAAATTTTCATACATTTTCTAATGTTTCACATACATGTATATAGAATTATAAACAAAATTAATAGGGGTAACTTAAGGATATAGGTAAAATAGTATTTATTTAATTTATATACCAGACATTTGAGGGATTTTTTTCTTTCAAGAAAACAATGTCGAATGCTGATATATACAGCAAAGAATTTTTTCAGACAAACACATGTTACAATACATGTAAATTTGTCAATAAAAAGTAAGCATTTAATGTTGAATGGTCTGAAATTAAATATTTATACAAAAAAAATCAAATTTCAAAAAGGGAATTTATATAATATTGTGTTGCTTTTTAAAAGAAAAAAAAATCTCAAGATAAATAAGTATTAAATTTTACCTGAAGCAGAAGAAAAACAATTTATCCATTTGGTCCTGACAAACAATGTCAGAGCTATTTCATTCCATCCATTGAAATGGTGATTACCTATGTTTTACAGTTTGTTCATTATACAAAGTGAACTCTTATTTAGGTTTGAATACAACAATGGGAAAGGATCACTTTGTAAGGTCACTCGAAAGTGTAAATATGTTCTAAATTGGTCAGACAATACTTTCGCCTTGGGCTTAAATCTTCATAAACAAATGACCCAGTATAGTCTAACCTATAAATCAAATATGAATAATTTCCGTTATATCAATGTACTTAATCATGAACAATGAAGATGAACGTTATTGAGATGAGCTGTTTTATTCAAACATCTAACCCACAATTAACAGATAATATTTGTTATTTGATAAAATTTAATAAAATCATTTCAAACTACATTTAAAGAAATATATTTTTATTTTAAATTTCTTTTGTCTATTTCTATATAACCCCGTTGATCGGTTTGTATTTTTAGAACATAACGTGACAAGTTACCACATTTATTGAAGTACAATTTGATGATTGTTTTACAAAATCAATAATTAGTATTCGAATAGCCGAAGTACGTTAACATAACAACAGAGACTAACAGTCCACCAGCACTCTCAAATATTTATTGGTAGTCTAGTTACATGTAGATCAACTAATGTATTTGAAATATTCAAATCAGGCGTAATAAGGAGGAAACGGCTGAACTTTGTATTCTGCTTAAGCAGAGGCACCAACGAGTCAAATGTCACTAAAGAAAACCGCTAAATTTACAGAGGAGTAAAAATTCCTGATATCCTACATGTCTTATAAACATGAACAATACAAAAACTTAGCCAATGCATTTTGGCTACCGTTAAACCTACTAAGTGTTGATCTATTACCTTCGTTTGTTCTGGGAGATGTATTTTACCAACAGCACATCCCTTTTGATAACAATTATAAAATGTAAACATGCACGATCGTTTCATTTGTGACAAATGAAAAATTCCACGATGGGCAGTAGGTATTACTTATAAATGAGAAGTTGACATCCACAGTGTTTTAGTCATTACATTGGTATTATGGGGATGGTTGTATGTAAACCAACTTTCCATTCAATGCAATAAAATAAAAAGAACGCATCCCATTTACTACACCAGATGCAAATATCCTTAATAAATGTCTTTTAAAAAATGTTTACATTGTGTCATGTTGGACGCTGTATTGTAAAAACTTAAGTCATACGTGCTTGTTATTTGTAAACGTCTTTTCCTGTTCCTTTTTATCTGTTAAATCTTTCTTGTATTTGCAGTTCTCCATAATTCCATGTCAACATAATTGGTTAAATATTGACTTTTTTATTTAATTTCAGGTAAACCAAAATTATTTCTTATTCAATCCATGTGTGGACTAACATATCGTCTTCGCCGAACATTAAGCCAACATATATTTAATTCATTTGACGCATCAACTTTAGAAATAGATGCTGACAGTTTAGTAGCATGGTCACCAATTCTAGGTAAATAAGATTCATCTTACGTTTATGTTTTATGCTTTATATTTTCTTTTCTTCGTTATATATATTCTGCTTTTGATGAATTTGGATATAAAAATTATTCTCTAACGTTAAGATACAAATATACGATTATAGTGAAACAGGAAAAAATCAGTACGAGAACAGATAAAGTATCTATAACGTAAATCTTTGCACCTGATATCCAAATTACGTACGAACGATGTCCGAATGACGTATGCTCGCTTCACAAACGCTGTACGAATGAAAACGAAACGCTTCCCGAACGTCGTAGAAACGCAGAACGAATGATGTACGAAGAAAACCATATTCCATAAACAGTACAATAAACGATACCATAAACGTTCGTTCAGCGTATTTCGTGTGGTTTATTTTACATTGTTTTGCTTAAAGTACATCGTATCGTAAATAAAGGCAACAGTAGTATATCGATGTTCAAAACTCAGAAATCGATAGAAAAAAACAAATACGGGTCACAAACCAAAACCGAGGGAAATGCATTAAATATAAGAGGAGAATGACGACACAACATTAAATGTAGCACACACAGAAACGAACTAAGCATATATCGTATGCATATAGATATTCGTGGATCTACAATCTGTCGATACCTGTAACTTGGCATTGCACAAGGTCATGTTTTTCTCTGGTTGTTTATGACGTCTTTACACTAAATCCATTTGATGTTGGATGTTTGATGTGTACGGATTGATAGTTTTACATAAATAAGGCCGTTAGTTTTCTCGTTTAAATTGTTTTACAGTGTCTTATCGGGGCCTTTTATGGCTCACTATGCGATATGGGCTTTGCTCATTGTTGAAGACCGTACGGTGACCTATAGTTGTTAATGTCTGTGTCATTTTGGTCTTTTGTGGATAGTTGTCTCATTGGCAATCATACCACATCTTCTTTTTTATAAGCATATATCGTATCATTTGGCGTAGATCGTTGGAATAATGCATATGATTTGTATATATATAAGAATTAATCATGTCCTGTTATAGTCTGCAAAAATATGTTTTTTTCTATAACTTGGTTCAACATTTAGAATTGGTGGATATTTGTTTTTAGAAATCATTAATTAACTATAACTTAACGGATTATTGATCAAACATTATCTTTAAATAAATGTAATGTATGTAAATAATGAATTTTGTTTGCATTGGAAATAAGGTACTTGGTGAATGTGCGTGTAAAGTGCAGTCAAAAGAATATTCTGTCAGCATTTTCTAAAAAAAAACCGAGGTCAACTAATTCTTAAAGAACATTGGGACAATTGATAATGATGATGAAAAGCCTAAATAGGACAAAATAACAAGATTGAAAATGTTTAGTTTAGAGGCTTAGTAAAGGGTACATAGTAGAATAAAACGTAAAAATGTCAAAAGAAACTATTAAAAAAAACCATCAGACATTGCTGCAACCAGCGCTACCAATTATTGCATGCATCTTTTTATTAATTTATTGAGGTACTCACATGCAGACCCTGAGTTGTTAGATAGATATATAGACAACTCGACAAGTAGCTATCTTAATAAAAAAAAAAACGAGGTCCAATTTGTTAGCCGACATTACTTCTAAACGACGAATCAAAGAATTCAAATTCATATATAAGTAATATAGGAAAATAGTGTAGATTAACAATGATACCATTCCAGACTCTTTCATTTCCCACATAATTAGTATTACCAATAATTAACAAGTTCCGGGTTTAATCAGATACATATACCAATAGTATATGTCACATGCAGTTTCCGGTTGTCATATGTATGTATTTTATGTATCTTCCTCCTTTGGTATGAGCACCGCCTTAATTGAGTATAGGATTGAAGAGGACATTTAACACACTGTATCGGTACAGATTTAATGTGAACATTTGACTACCCAGTTTCCCATCCAGACCATGACTTGTCTTTCTACCTGATGTTACCCTTCCCTCAAAACAATAAGTACAATGATATTGAACATACGACCATGCACTCACCTGATTCGCTAATCCTAAAAATATATAAAATGCAAAATTGTGTTTAAATGCAAGTTAACAAAACCAGGACGGGTTTAATCTGTGAGAGTTTGACAGCAGAGAAAACTGTGTACATTATATTCAGTAAGAATTTATTAGTTGGCAATACGAGTACTAAAATTCAAAGCAAAACATTAGGCGTATATACTGTAATTAAATCATGGACTTTGAAAGAGCGCCAAAAGATATCAGAGGCACATAGATCGAAAATAAACTGACAACGCCATGAATAAAAAAGAAAAAGACAACAGATAAAAAAAAGTCCACATGCCAAAACATAGAAAACTAAAGACTGAGTTGCTAAATTCAGTACAAACCCGGTAAACAGTCTTATTCGGTAGGTCAAATTCATGAAACGGAACGGACTTGTTGTTCGATATCATCTGTGAAACAGATATTCCTTAACTGTCAACCAACTCGTGATAGCGTCCGTAAAATTTACGAATGGATGATTTCAACTTCACCATGTGGAACTCCTTTTTTATAGCTTCCCTGTGATCTAGCTTTCAGCAATTTCGAGTAGTCTTATGTTGATCCTTTTTATCTATTGATTTATGCTAGCTGTTTTATACCGCATATCGAACTCAAAATAAAGTCAATTGTTCCTGATCTTTAAGGTTTGTTTTTATATTATACTGTTAAACCAATGTTTCAGTAAGGATTAGGGTTGAGCATTTACATCAATGTTAAACTCCACCACCTTTTTGTTTGTGCCTGACTATACGGATATGGGGTTTTTCACTGCTAAAGGGCGTACGGTTGCCTATAATGGCTAACATCTACTTCATTTGAACTCTTGTATACAGTTATATCATTGGCAATTCTTCCGTATCTCCTTATTTTATAAATATAAGTATTATTAACACCTTTTGACTGGAGAAATATCATCTGTTGTCTTATACATGTTATATGCACATGCCTCGAATCATGGAGAAAAAAAAATTACATAGCTCGTCCAACTGTTCTTGGTCGTCTCTCACATTCTTAATCCATATAATGCTATACTAAACTAATGATTACACTAAATATCTTACCCTTATCAATCAATACCCCCTCCCATTCCGATTGTGAAAACAGGTCTGTTTTACATTTTGGACAATAACAAACCCTTTTCTAGGACCATTTGATTCTGACGGGGACAATGAGTGTGTCACAACACTAGTCTGGCCCTGATCTAAATAGTGGACATTAGAGCTAAGGTTCTACAGCTATATTACACACATGTAGCTCTGAATGAAAATGAATAATCTGACAGGCTTTAAGTAGAAAATAAATATTCTATCATCATCAGATATGTCAGGCCAACACCCCAGAATTAAATGGTCGTACCCTAACAGATGATTCCAAGTATCTTATTTTCCGTCTCCTGGTCTCAATGTATTGTATACATTACGACTGCATGTCTCGAAGATTAATGTAGTTTCGAGTGACAAATGGTATAGTAAGTGGTTGTTGATTCAGTTTGCAGATTTGTAATGCAATATAAAGTTTTATCCCTGTAGAAAAAACTTTTTCACATAAAGTAACACATGCTTCGATAAAGCTGCTAATAACATTATTATTGTTTGACATCAATTTTACATTGAGGTTCTGAAAAAAGAAATCACCAATTCACCAACATTCCAACTGATTCCATTTTCAGAAAACGACATCTGTAACAAACATAAACTTTTAGCTACCGCTTTACAAGCAGAGCCAAATACAATGAAAGTCCCAATTATGTACTGGCTTCCGAAGCTACACAAAACACCTTACAAATATAGATTTATTTTGTCTTCAAGCCATTGTTGCACTACTAAATTGTCTATTCTTCTTACCAGCACACTTGGTACAATTAAAAATCTGATAATAAATTGTTCAAATAAGGCCTTCGAAAATAGTGGAATTAACTACTTTTGGAGTGTCAAGATCTCGGTGGAAGTAATTGATAAATTGCATGCTTATATTGGTGATTTTGAATCTGTTCAAAGTTTTGATTTTTCTACCCTATATACCACATTGCCTCAAATCTCATTAAGAAGAAATTCACATACCTAATTAAATGGGCATTTAAAAAGTCAGAATGTGAATATATATGTTCAAACTCTTTTAGGTCATTTTTTAGTAGCAGTAAACAAAAAAACTATGTCAATTGGACATGCTTTGATACTATATATGCCCTTGAATTTTTACTAGATAACATTTTTGTTCGCTTTGGAAATTCCGTATATCGTCAGATTATCAGAATTCCAATGGGGATTAACTGTGCACCACTGATTAGGTCATTAAAGATTGCATATTTTGGCGTTAATATTGATTCACTTATAGGGTCTTTGCATCGGAACTAAACACACTTAAAAAACCAGTTGTTGGCATGACACGAGTTATGTTCTTCTCATATATGTTATGATGGTATGATACTAAACCCCTAACGGGAAGGATTGTGCCTGATGTTCATATGATGAAATCATAATCTTTCAGTCAGTTTAATTGAAGTCTGAAGCTGACATGTCAGTTAACTGCTAGTAGTCTGTTGTTATTTTTGTATTATTGTCATTTTGTTTATTTTCTTTGGTTACATCTTCTGACATCAGACTCGGACTTCTCTTGGACTGAATTTTAATGTGCGTCTTGTTATGATTTTATTTTTCTATATTGGCTAGAGGTATAGGGGAGGGTTGAGATCTCACAAACATGTTTAACCCCGCCGCATTTTTGCGCCTGTCCCAAGTCAGGAGCCTCTGGCCTTTGTTAGTCTTGTATTATTTTAATTTTAGTTTCTTGTGTACAATTTGGAAATTAATATGGCGTTCATTATCACTGAACTAGTATATATTTGTTAAGGGGCTAGCTCAAGGACGCCTCCGGGTGCGGGAATTTTTCGCTACATTGAAGACCTGTTGGTGACCTTCTGCTGTTGTTTTTTTTTTTGTTTTTTGTTTTTTTTCTATGGTCGGGTTGTTGTTTTCTTTGGCACATTCTCCATTTCCATTCTTAATTGTATTACTTCCATAATCTTGATAACATTAGACTGTTCTGGTCGAACGAGTAAAAAGAAATGGTATCTATCTAAAAAAAATAATTTTGAATTACAGCATCTCGAAAAATATTGGTATCGATACATTTTACAATTATTTATTTATTACAGTGCATACGTCCAGGTTTGGTGTAGTTAATGAGTTACTGTTCATAAGGATATTTGTATCTGTAGCCAAGAATAAATACAGAGATGAGCATATCGAAGATATATTGAGTGACGTGATTAGAAAATTAGATACAAATCCAAAATATACACATGCATTTGAAAATTTTCCAAAAGAAAAATGGACAGCAAAGATAAAGTCTGCATTAACAAAGAAATTCTTCCTGTAATGTTCATTAACACTTTTTGGGATAGAAACGACAATCAATCCCTTTATGGCCTGTATCCTATAAACTATGTATACTTTTCAGAATTGAAGGCTTTATGTTAGTTAGTTGAATAGATATTTTTTAGAACATGTCTTATTTTTTCGGACATTGCAAAGAAAAAAAATGATTAAACCGATACATGTTTTACAAACACATATGCGTCAGATATAAATGAATCAAGAGTTTGAACATGAAGTGAATTAAAATCATTTAAGATTAAAACATAACCCAATCTTTTATTTTTAACTCATATGTCTTGTATATATATTTTGATGTTTTTTTTTATCGTATATGTTACGAATAATTGTATATATAATCAGTGCTTTTGTATTAAGATTCTGTTCCTTGTAGAATAAAAGTATATAGCAATATTAAAATGTATCTTTATTTGATGCAGATAAGCAATCATTTATCAATTTGTTGTTATATATCTTTTTATACAACAACATGTACAACACCACAATAAAAATGTTTCCTAAAATAGATATGGGAAAATGTGGTATGAGTGCCAAGGAGACAACTCTCCATCCAAGTCACAATTATAAAGGTAAACCATTATAGGTTAAGGTACGGTCTTCACTACGGAGCTTAGGCTCACACCGAAGAGCAAGCTATAAAGGACCCCAACAATTTATAATGTAAAATTATTTAAACCGGAAAAACAACGGTCTAATATATATAAAAAAAACGAGAAAATAGTCCTTATTTTCCTGATTTCCCAACGAGCGAATCATTTCTTACATGTGATAATCAAAATTAGGATAATCATGATAGCAACAAACACGTATATCCATGTTATAAATGTCGTCATTAAGAACATGTGAACATCAGTATCAAGTATCCACGATCATTACAAAAAAGAATAATGCGAAGATTTATTACTGGCATATTGCAACAGTGATCTGTGTTATTAAAAGAAGATGTTGGATGCTTTTTTCAAGAAATTTAAATAACATATGACGATTACCCTGTTTAACAATGCCAAAAGATGATGACGGAAAGGGGGAAAGAAGGGATCGGGAGGAGCAAGATTTTTAAAATGTTTAATAAATGCCCATGGGGACGTTGAATAATTCAAAAGTCGAGCAAATCTGCTAACGCCATGGCAACCTCTTTTTCATTAGGAAAAAAAAACTTTTTAAGATAATTATATGTTACCTAAAAGAATATGGATCCTTCTTTTGGAAACTACAAAAAAGTTGAGAAAGTTGCAAACTGTTAGTTCTTATTGGATCAGTATATCATTCTTCCAAATTTGTTTTATTTTTATCTGTTTAGTCAGAATGTTAGTAATCTGTGGTTTCTGTTTAACACTGCCCAGTGAACGAAGCTGTGGAGGTTAAAAGTAGGATATTTTCGCTAATATAAACAAATACGTCTGTTCAGCCATAACTTTTAATAACAACTCAAAGAGCCCACGGCGACGTCACTGAAGTCGCAAACGTCGCCAATGGTAATGTACAAACTTAGGAACGTCGTAATCCCGCGGTAATCTCGACATACTGGGGGCCGCAAAAAGTGCAAATTATCTTAAATTTCACATTAACTGTCCATATTTTCATAAATAAATCAAATCAAAAAAGTCTCTATCTCCATGAATGAACTAAATTGAATTAATTTAGTTCTTGTTCACATAAATGAAAAATTTAATTAACTTCGAAAGTCTTTTTTAAAATTTTTAGTCTTCTTCATCATTTTTGTCTATGATTGGTAATTCGTACGCTTTCGTATCTTCTTCCGGACCTTGGCACTTGCTAATCGTCTAGATTGAGTACTTCTGTGTGTTGTGTTTAGAGAGGTTTTTATGTCGTGTTCCTCTGGTTTGTGCGAAACAAGAATGCTTAATATGTTGGTACATATCAATGCGTGTTCGCTTTTGTCCCTTATTGAACCGGAAAGTAAGAAACCTAACTTTGACTTTACGGCGGTTGGACCATTTCCTCTTACGACTTCATTCTCAAATTTAGTCCCAGTAGTAGTCTGCTCCGATTAATAACGATATTTCGAAAGACTCTTCCTGTGTTACTGGATGTGCTAACTTAAGTCCCCGTAAATAATTCAGTCCTCTGTTGATGTGTCGAATATTGTTCTGCAAAGGTACGGCAATCATTGGTACAATTAGAACGTGTATCGGTATTTTCTGTCCTGCATTTGATTCTACGAACACTGTTGATTTATCTTCATGTCGTATGTTTTTGTTTCTATCTCCAAATGACGATAATTGTAGAATTTCAATTCCCTCTGTATGTAAATTAAGTTTTCTTGCTAAATCTTCGGTCACAAATGATCGCTGTGATCCCTCGTCAAAAAGTATATGGGTATCTATACATAAGTTGTCTGACCATACTGGTGCGACGGCAGTTTTCAAAAGTACATGCGTGCGTACGTCATTTGACGAGGAGTGTAAAATTGTAGTGTCCTCTTCTTTCTGATTTGTATCATTTACAATATTTACAGATGTCTGATTCAAATTTGGTGAGTTCTGTAAATGTCCATTGCTAATAGGAAAATTTGTATTCTGTGGGCTGTCATTTGCATTTTGCTGGATATGTCTGCTGGTGTCATTATCATGGACAATGTTGCTGTTAAATGGGTTATCGGTACACAGACTTGTATGATGTCTTTTATTGCAAATGCGGCAAAACTGATTTGAATAACATTCGTGTATACGGTGTGTACCTAGACAGTTGAAACACAATTGTTCGCGTTTTACAATATCCATGCGTGTTTCTAGATCAGATACATTCGTGAAATGCTTTGGTGCGTGTAAATCGTGACAGAATACACAAGGTTTATATTGCAAATTCTGGTGTGTATGTCTCCTATCTAGAGTTTGGTTTGGTGGTTTTATCCATTTTGTCCCGGTAAAGAAAGACGATGCACTTGGTAAATTGTTAGAAGTTTCAGTGTCTTGTCCCGCTTCAATTAAGTTTATTTCATTGCAAATATTTTTCCGGAGGTCTCGTAATAACCAGTTTTCTGTTCCATGTTCACGGGCAAGGTTTTTTTAAAATTTCTCCCGGTAACTTACTCAAAATGATTGGCACAAGTAATGTACCATAAGAATCTTGTGATTGGCCTCAAGATTTCATTTGATTATAAAAGTGTCTCAAACTGACAAGATTATTTCTTGGCGGTGTAATTTCTAATAAAGCTTGCATGTACGCTTGTGTAATTTTGTGTGTTTGCCCAAATCTCTCCTTCAACAAAATAATGGCGTCTGCGTAGTTTGCATTAGTAAGCGCAAAACCTGCTATGGTGCGTAATGCTTCATTCTGTAATTGTGCTTTGAGGTAATTAAATTTCTGGACATCGGTCAATGAAGGGTTTAAATGTATAGCGCATTCATACGAATCCCAGAAAGTTTGCCACTCTAATATGTTCCCTGTGAATATCGGAAGTGTGAGTTTGGGTAAGTAATGATTCTGACTGTTTGCGGATGTATACGGATTCATATTAGTACTCACTGTGTTACTAGCTTGAGAGAACGGATTTTGGAACGGCTGCGTGCATGAATTTTCTGTGAGGTTTGCTGTGACGAACGGTTGATGTTCAACATTTGGTATTTGTGATGAAGTTTCGCTTTGACGTGACTGTGATGTGGTATGCGTATCTTGAATAAAATTTCGTATGTGTCTGAATTTTGTTTCTAAATTTATACAATACTCATCTGAGTCTAGGATTTCATCTTCTATATCTTCTGTTCGTTCAAGTTGTTTAATAACATTTGCTTCTGGATAAGGTTGTCAAATGTTGCGGTTAATTCTTCTGGATCGAAATCTATATCATGCTTCGCTGCATCTATCTTTCGAATGAGTTTGGTAACAGCACTTCTGTTCCCGGATCGTATCGACTTGAGCTTCTTTAAATCCATTGGTCACGGTACCATAAATGTGGAGGTTAAAAGTAGGATATTTTCGCTTATATAAACAAATACGTCTGTTCAGACATAACTTTTAATAACAACTCAAAGTGCCCACGGCGACGTCACTGAAGTCGCAAACGTCGCCAATGGTAATGTACAAACTTAGGAACGTCGTAATCCCGCGGTAATCTCGACAGAAGCAACATGTAAACTTTGCTCTTGTTTTGACTGAAGCAACAAGGACCTTCGTACGTTTTTTTTCTTTTCTTTTAAAAAGAGTCCAACGAATCATTAAGTACCTTTCTAAACTAAAAAAAAATGACCGGCGATTTATCAAGCTTACTTATTAGGCACACTTATCAATTATAACCTCTTCGCATATGCTTACCAATGGCCAGAGAACTACCAAGCACCTTTGGAAATTTGACATCCCTTCTTATCAGATGTCCCGTACGCCACTACCTTTGTAAAAGAGGGACGGAAGATACCAGAGGGACAATCAAACTCATAAATCGAAAATAAACCGACAACGCCATGGCTACAGATGAAAAAGAGACAAACAGACAAGCAACAATACACATGACATAACATATAAAACTAAAGAATAAGTAACACGAACCCCACCAAAAACTGTAAGCTCTGTCCTACTTCTTCGTCCAATGTGAAACTTTGCCATTCTTCTAAACATGAACATTGTACCGTCCAGTACATTTACAAATGCTGCACTCTTTCTGAGTACAAGGTCCGATCTTAAACCCTGAATAATAGCTTGTTTTAATGGTATTAACAATTCTGCAGAGAGGTTAAATTGTAATGTATATGTTCGCCCCCTTCATAAATAACATTATTCGTTTTTTGACACTCAAGTTCCCACTCCTTCAGAATATATTAACTTAAGACGGATTTCGCTAGTAAGTGTTGGTCCATTTAGTCGTATAGTAATTCATTAGAATCGTTTGGTTGTGTATTTGTCAATAAAAATCGCAAATGTTTATTACGCACATGTTTATAACTTATTAACGTGATTGTTTATAAAACGTCTTTATTATAACCGCCCATTGTAAATCTAGTTTTGAAACAGATTGTTTATTTTTAAGGACTTTTTCAACCATTTTACATTGGTCTCAATCTGAATTATGCACAGCTACGGTAATAGATAAGAACACGAAAATATCACATATTATTAAGCAGTTGTCAACGGTTCTATTTACTTTTAACGCAATTGTTTTCTTTCAAATAACAATGATATATATGTGCTTTTTTAAGATTTATTTGTGTTATACTATAGTAATTCCATCTTATTTTTGTATCGCATTTAATGATACATGTATGTCTTTTTTTGTAATCATATGTAAAACTAGATGTTCACGTGCAGCACGAAAAATTCCCTTGCCAGCTATAATTTTCAAGATAAAACTCCTCAAAACATAGACCCGGTCTACACTAGAAATCGTTCTTCTTCATCGCAACTATTCTTGTTTAATCATTGTCTGGCTTGAATACATTGGCATTATAAACATGGAGAAACATGAATACCCGGAAATGAAAATAACACCCATACGTTTTGCACTGACACCTAATGTAAAACGTCTTCGATTGTATGTTAAAGTACATTTGTATATGTACATTTTTTACATTGTACCTTGTGATGAGTTTTCTTCTTCTTCTTCTTCTACTGATAACAGAAACTTGCAGTTGCAGTACACATATAAACACAGATAGAAATTGTTGAAAATTGGATATCAGATGGCATCAAAACTACGGTTCCGTGTTATATTTTATATGGATTGCTCGGTTTTTTATTCTTCTTTGTGAAAGTCTAATCGTAAATGAGTCAAATTATTACTCCTGTGTGTCGACCAGGATATAAGATTTAAAATTTCTACTTGCTATGATGAAGTGGAGATGAACTTAATACATTTGCTCAAGTCACCTGCATACCCTGAGAGGGTTGCAGCAAGTATTCTTCTTCGGGCAAAGAGCGTGACACTGTCTTTACAATATAAGTAATGTATGTACATGTAGTTTTCAATATTCAAAAGTAGCATTTGATAAACGTACTTTACTTATGTTAAATACAGTGTTATTTTCAACAGCGTGGGTTGTCTCATGTTATTCTCATTTCATTTTCATGCGAATGGTAACATGAGTAACCGTTTCGGCAATCCTCGGTAGAATCCGCGAGGGTACGGAATCGGCCGAGTTGAGACGAATGATGAGTAACCGTTAACTCCTGCTCTTCTTTTATGGATATATTGTCTATGGAATTCACTTTTGTTTGATTGTTGGTTGTTTAGCGTCCATTGACAAATATGTCAGACCTGTGCAAGATAAAAACAAATTAACAATAAATACAATAGGAGAGAGCTGTAACATATATCGTCCCGGTCGATGTCGGGGAAATTTGGAATACCACTGGATTGGATAGAAACAGACATTTAACATTGCAATAGTACACCTATGGACCCATAATATAGTTGTTGCATGGGTTCATGAGGTGAAGAGAGCGTTGCACGTTATTAACACGAAACAGATATATACATAACGTCCAAAATCTGACCGAACGTGGCTGCGTACTTGCACATTCTGCACAGCCCAAATAACAATCCACTTTGGCAAGGGTTTCATGAAAGTGATGCATTTTATTTATAAAAGAAGAAAAAAACTTTAATTTTCAGCACTCGATGGTTGAAGTCAGTGTTAAAATATGGCCAATCGTGCTTCGGCCCTTACGAAAACGGCCCTTACGAAAACCGTTCTGTTCGTCATTCAAAACGCTATGTTCTTCTTCCCAAAATACAAGTCGATTATTTAGAATGTTGCAGTAAATTTTGTATAGAACTGGTACCAAGGCTTTATCACGGTAATTCGATGGATCGCGGCTTTCAGCCGTAGAAGACTTTGGAACGGGGTTAATAATAGTTTAACTCCATATGTTTGGCACTATCCCACTGCAGTTTCAAAACATTTATTGAATAGCGTTAATAAAAACTTCACTTATTCAAGATTTTTCAAAACTTCTTTAGGTATTTTGTCGATTCCTTACGTTTTGTTGTTTTTAAGAGAACGGAGAGCTCGAATATTTCGTTTATTTCGTTTTGTGTTGAACTTATACTATTACTACCCGTCGGATTTAATAAAGTCTGAAAACTATCTTGCCACACTTCAGATATATCTGTCATATCATTACTTGTTGTACCATCCTCTCTGACCGTTTCAATCGGAATGCGTTTACGTCTTTCTTGACCAACACCAATTCTGCCAATTTCTTTCCAAAACTGTTGACGATTTGAAGTTAGTAAATTTTCAATATTATCGTGCTGTTTTTTCCAATATATACGTTAGAGTAGTATCCTTTGCAATTATACCACATCTTCTTAATTTTATTAATTAAGCGATGTTATTAAAGTATTTCTCTCTCTTATGCTCTCGATTAGTAAATAACAAAGATGTCAGCTTAATGTCAATCACTTTTAACATACTTTTTTCAATCGGAAATAAATTAATTAAATAGTAACGTCATGTATGTTAATACTTAAAAATTTCAGATTCGAATTCTTATTTTTACATACCATAAAATATATTTTCTTAAAAATCAAATTAAAAATCAACTCATGAAGATGATGATAAAGTGAAATGACCTTGTAACAGTAAAATTAAGTCAAAATATGAATAATACAAATACATTGTACATTCTTAAAAATAATTTAGAAAATCAAAAATTGTATGTAAAATGAGAGTAAGTGACCATTGCTATGGAAATGAAAGGGGTAGCTATAGAAGGATCCAAAAATAAAATAGAATTGGTGAAAATTGTTATATAATTGAGTCTAAAGATGAAACACACTTTATTTTAATACATAAAACTAATAAATCTGTACGAAAATAGCAAGACAAAGAAACATAAAATTTAATGATGATTTCATTTTCTTGGTCCCAGATTTTTTAAATCATCTGAAAAGAAAGTTTACATTTAGTTCTTTCTTCATTTGATATAACTTAAAGTTCCTTTCATTAAAAAGATATGAGGAGAATGAACACAATACCTGCATAAATATCTAATATGTTTTTATTGGTTTGTTTTTAATTCCGCCTTTTTTTATGTTAAATATTTTATCATATTAAGCAATGTGTATAATTTTAACAAATATATAGGGGATACAATATATCTAGAACAACGCCCAAGTATTATATTATTGTTGTTGGTGACGGGGAAAGGCAGTTTTTGTCAAGTTAGTGAAGGTTAAATATTAGAACGTCCATTCTAATGCAGCAACATTTGTAACGTCCATTTTGATTGGATAATGTCACTTATTTACATGGCATCAATTGACAACTGATGCTATGGGACGTACGCGCAAGCGCAGACGGCATATGACAGATTTTAAATACATGTTTTAACATTATTTTCTGTCTGTTTCATTAGAATGGAGATAACAGTATTGTATGTTAAGCTCCGACGGCATCAATTGGGGATTTGATGGTCGCAAATACCCGTTTACCTAACACGTCGCCAGTAAACTTCATTTGCGACCATCAAATCCACAATTGATGCCGTCTGAGCTTAAAATACAATACAGTTACATTATCTCTTAAATGTCAATACCTGGTATAATGGTATAATACAAGAATCATCCCACTGACATCACTACGTGTATGTGAGATAACACTGTAACACATGAAACGAGAGTTTCCAAGTGGCGGATCCTGAAATTGTCATTTGCAAGTGGGGCCCACTGACTGCCTAAGGGGGGGGGGGGGGGGGGGGCGATCCGGTCATGCTTCAGTGATTCCCTATATAATCCGGAAACGGGGGCCCAGGCCCAACACCCCCACCCCCTAAATCTGCCTCTGTTTCTGGAGGTTGAATATCAGAACATTTAAAGTAAATACCAGGTATAAACCCGAATCATACCACTGACATCATTACGTGTATGAGATTACACTGTAAAAAGAGCTTGTTAAGGTTAAATATCAGAATGTTCAATGTAAATACCAGGTATAAGGGGACAACGATTGATATTTGAGTTGGGTGGGGTGGGGGGGGGGGGGGGGGGGGGGGGGGGGGAGCAGGAGGATTTTGAAAATAAATAAATCAGCCTAGAAAATCACAAAAATAAATGGTTTGTTCTGTGATCCTTTGAAAATAAATAATCTGACGTCCAAGTTATTGAAATAAATAATTCGGCAGGTCTTTCAAAACGTTTCATAAATGCTATTCAAAAGTATGAGATGGGACCAGATTCTTCATAAAACCCATCTTTTTCAAAACTTTTTTTCGGGAAACACTTCCCATTTATTTTACTTATTAAAGAATAGATATTATTTAAATGTCTGAAAAAAGGTTTCATTACCGGTCTCTGTAACAACTTTCTCAATTTTATAACAAGGCCGTAACTACATGGAGGCATGTAGGAAATTATAACCAAAAGTTTGTCTCACAAACAAATTGTGTTGGTGAGTGTGTTGCAAGTAGAAAGTTCTGTTCTCGGACCTACCCCTGGTTTTTTTTTCGTGGTCAGGTTTCTTATTTATTTATTTTTAGCTAGTTAAGTAAGTAATTAAGTAGTTAAGGATGTCTGCTGCTCTAATTTAAAATAACAAGGATTTCATGTGATTGCTTAAAATGAAAACAACTTTGATATTAAAACAAAATAAAGTAATAAAATCGATAGTCTCGTGTGTAGTTTTCAAAATACGAGACATTTAGAAGATGGCGGGAAAAGGGTTTTCTTCAGACTTTACTATTTGTTAACATTGGAATTGTTTTTTACCCTTTAAACCAAGAAAAAATAACAAGGATTTCATGACAAAAATTCAAATGGTCATAAATGATCTATTGAACAGATTTATGAAGACAAAAGTGGGGTCTCGTGTAAAAAATATTTTAATACATTTGTATGGATAAAATCTGAGAAAATCGAAAATATGACAAGAATTCAAAAACATGACCAGCAGACATCCTTAAGTAATGACTTTATTTAAAGAGAGTGACTCAATTAGCTTTCGCTAATCTACTTTGAGACCCTCACGAAGAACAAACAGTACAAAAATAACAAAGCTAACTACAATTCCCTTATATGCATTTTGTTTTGAGACCAAGATATTGTCAAAAAATTATATAACAGTACTTGCAAGAGAGACGTCCTGAAAGCATGATTTTGCATTATTTGTTCTATAGCTTCTCAGAGCCTTTAGAGGCTCCCAATCCCTGCTGAACTATTTTTTTTTATCCTCGCTCCACTCGGCATAAAAATGTTTGGCAATACTTTTAAAAAATGCCAGTTACAGCCAAAAGATGATACCATGTATGTGTACAATAGATGTAACGTTTACATGGCATATTGGGAATTCAGAAGTTTCATTTCTGCAGCGGATAATGATTAATTCTGATTAAATGGTACATAATGACTTTACTATACATTTAACATGTATTAATTTAGTGAATCAAAAAAATGTCTGTTTTCAAATATTTTAAATATAGTTCTTAAAATAAATAACCAGTCCCTTGTTTCAATGAAAAAGTGCAGAAAATAAATAATCTGTCCCCTCAACTTCAAAAATAAATAACCGATCCAAAACAAATCCTCCTGCCACCCCCCCCCCCCCCTCCATCCCTCCCCCTCGAATGTCAAATCGTCGTCCTCTAAACGGTATCAACCCGAATCATACCACTGACATTACTACATGTACGTGTGTGAGATAACACTGACATACTTGTGTAACATATAAAATATGTTGATTTGATTTATAAAACGAGAGTTGCATGTTAATAAGACATATTGCATAACCTCCGACATTTAATCAGACAGCTTGGATTAGATACAAATGTACTGACATCAAATCAATAAAAATAAAAACCTACTAGGTAAGTCTTAGAACGTTGCTTCACACAAAAACTACTAGGTAAGTCTTAGAACGTTGCTTTACACAAAAACTACTAGGTAAGTCTAAGAACGTTGCTTTACACAAACACTACTAGGTAAGTCTAAGAACGTTGCTTTACACAAAAACTACTAGGTAAGTCTTAGAACGTTAATCAATAACGAAAACTACTAGGTAAGTCTAAGAACGTTGCTTTACACAAACTATGTTATGTCAAGAGTGATAAAATATTACACAAGTAATCTTAAAATAAATTACTAATTTTTCATAACAATGTGACTCATCAAATTAAGGTCCGAAATATTGGATACATGTATATTATCATGTTTTTGTCATTCGACAATAGAAACTTGGGTTGTTGCGTTAATATTGAGAACTATTGTTCTGATAAGTATATATCATACTATTGTATCGCTGTTTTGGTCATTGACCGTTTCATTCATACTAAGATTAGTGCAGATTAGTTACACATATTCACCTTACATAACCTACCATTTGATAACTTGACCTGTATCATAGCGATAAGAAAGCATGTCGACATCTAGAACGTAACATTTTATAGCAACCCCTTTAGTTGTATATAAATAACTTTAAAGTTGCTTTTTATTGTGACATTGTTGGCTGAGTCTGGACACGAGTTGAGGTTTGTATATACACCCTGTCTCCTTAAATCTTACGGACGCAATCACGAGTTGGTTGACTGTCATGGAATATCCGTTTTACAGATGATATCGGATACGTGTTCCTGTCGTAACTACGATCCGTTTCCCTTTTCACGAATGTGACCTGCCGAATTAGGTTATTTACGGGTTTGTAATAACATGAGCAACAGGACGGGTGTCACATGTGGAGCAGGATCTGATTACCCTTTCGAAGCACCTGAGATCACCCCTAGTTTTGTGTTGGGTTCGTGTCTATTTTTTTAATTTTGTGTCGTGTGTACTATTATTTGTCTGTTTGTCTTTTATTTTCTTTAGCCATGGCGTTTTCAGTTTATTTTTTTATCTATTAGTTTAAATGTACCTCTGGTATCTTGCACACCCTCTTTCAGGTACTTACATGTATCAAAATGTCAATGCTTTTCTTAAATGAGTTTGTTATGCTAACTTCATGATCAATGAAGTCACATTACAAGCCCTTTTCATATTTACTTAATTTCTAAATACATGTAGCTAATTAATTTTAGGTACTTACATGTATCAAAATGTCATTGCTTTTCTTAAATGAGTTTGTTATGCTAACATCATGATCAATGAAGTCACATGACAAGCCCTTTTCATATTTACTTAATTTCTAGATACATGTAGCTAATTAATTTTATAAAATATCTTATTAAGTTAGTATGTACTTCGCCATTTTGTATACTATATGAGATATCGTATTCCAATTGAAGTTAGTAAGATACCGTATGTGTACGGCGTTCAACGTGGAGCCTTGGCTAAAAATGAAGTATGCATGTACATATGTAAGTATTCATTTCGCCTCTGTAAATAGTTTTATGACATATTTCTTTAATGGTATTTTTATGAGGAAACAGTAGACCAATTACAAAAGTTGTGGCTGCCACAATATGACAAAGACTTCAAACTGTGATCTTAAATGCTGATAATATCCATCTATCAAAGACAGCAATATTTGTATTTACAATGTTATCAATAAGATAACGTTTTACTGATATCTGCTTTTCCGTATTCTAAAAATATATCTATTACGAATAGTAAAAACTACACCTAAGTATCATGAACAATTTCAATTTTATAATCACTAAGGACACACTCGACGTTTGTCTCCACTAACAGGGACATTTAAACTAATGAGTCGAAAAACTGATAACGCCAGGTCAAAAACAAAAACCAACAACAAAAACCAAAGTACAAGACACAACATATATAAAACTCAATTTTAGGCAACAAGAGCATCATAAAAAAACCAAAAAGAGGGGGATCTCATGTGCTCCGGAAAATAAGCAGATCATGGTTCACAAGTGGTACCCATCCTGTACGTAAATGTAGGTTTCTTCGTGTGAATTTTCCCTTTTTTTCTCTGTTCCAATATATGGCACCATTATAACTTTCTGGTATGCTATTGTTCAAGGTTTCACGAATTGTGACACCAATTTTCACATGTGGAGAAGGATCTGCTTTCCCCTGCATTACCACCTGATCCCCCCCCCCCCCCCCCCCCTGTTTTGTGCGGGATTATAGTTGCTCAATGTTGTGTATTGTACTGCTGTTTGTCTGTTTCTTTCTTAGTCATGGCTTTGTCAGTTTATTAATACTCTTTTGTTTGAATGTCCCTTTGGTATCATTTGCATTTTATTTTTTGCAAGTCTAGGCAGAAGGCACAATATAGGTACTAATTGAACACAAACTAGCCTAACACCGCGTACAATATAAATTATTGTAATTTCGTTATAGGCTCAACAGTTATCTTCTCGGGCTCTGCAAATATACAATGAATATTATTCAAAGAGTCAACCATTAGAAATTTATACTGAAATTAATTTTTATTGCAGAATTATATTACTCAAACTATGGCATCGGATTTGGACAAAATAAAGAAAATTAGAGAGAGTTTAGAACCTGTTCCCTTACCGGATCATGATGGAGTTTGTTATCCATCTTTTCTTCCATTCAGAGAGAAAGGAGCCGAACAAGCTTTGAAAGATATCACTAATTTCCAGTCAAGAGATACAGATATTATGATATCCACGTACGCAAAGTCGGGTATTTATCTGTAACATTAAACAAACACGAATGATTAGCTCGAGTAATATGAGTTAATGTTTATGTATTATATTCGAACTCGACGCGCATTGTGTGCATTTTGTATTGTTTGTGAAATTATTATTTGAAATTTTTCAGATATGTTTCCCACTTTTGTATGTTGTCCAGTTTTCTATACATGCATGTCTTTAACGATTTTAATATCCATTTCCCCAGGAACACATTGGATAAACGAAATCACCAGTATGTTAATCCGAAAAACAGCAGAACTCGATAATATAAACAAAGCTACGACGATGCTGGAAACCATTTCCGACTTTTCTGTCACGGATGACCTTCCATCGCCTAGACTACTCAACACTCATTGTCAGTTCAGGTATCTTCCGAAGGGACACATCGAACATAGGGGCAAGATAATACACATGATTAGAAACCCGAAAGACACATGCGCATCGTATTATCACCATTCGAGGAAAGACAATATATTTCTTAGCTTCTTTGGAACTTGGAATGAGTTTTTCGACTTGTGGATGTCGGCAAAATGTGAGTTATTGATACATTAATAAAAAGAATAAAAATTGTATTTGCGAATGTGTTAGCATTTATTATAGTACACTGTTCGAAATCTGTGTAGACAGTGGTTAATTCTTGGTACCTTGGCTTTACTCCCCCCCCCCCCCCCCCCCCCCCCCAAAAAAAAAGTGGCTGCTATGCGGACAGATACAATGTAGTGATATAAAAAACATATTATTGAAAATGGAAACAGAGAAGGTGTAACATAGAGAACAACCAAACCAAAGAGCGTAAAACAATCCAAGGCCACCAATTAGTCTTCATGTGACCCCTTAACAAGACTATATATTAGTTCAGCAAAAATGGAAGACACTGACAGCCGAAATTCCGCGAAATTATTTAACAAAATTTAAAAAAAAATACAAGACTAACAAAAGGCAGAAGGTTCCTGATGTCGCTTGTGTGCATGTTCATGCAGTCGACGTACCACTCGCGAAGTTTCAAAACTCTTTGTTTCATTACTTTTACAAATGAACTGCGAATTCGCAGGCATTTTCTACTACAAATAATTATATGTAGGGGGATACTATACATAATAAGTGCATTTTGATTGACTTATACATAGAGATTAATACATGGCCTTTTCCATATCAGCCTGGGTATCATCCAGAGACCCCCATATCAGCCCGAGACGGAGTCGAGGCGCTGATATGGGTCGAGGGATGATACCCAGGCTGATATGGAAAAGGCCATGTATTAATCGCTTTATCGTATACTTCCGACAATAGTTTTATGTAAGGCAAAAAAAAAACACAAATGCAACAACTAAAACAGTCAAAAACTTTATAAAGAAGTTAAGTTATAAATCCAATATACTACAACTGTCAATGCAACCAACAGCATCACTACCTCCATATACATATATGTACATTTTATGGTAACATTTCCTATAGAGGCATTTGGAAACATTGAGTAGTTGGAAGAGTTTCATGATCATTATTACTCCATGTTTGTTGTACTATAAAATGATTCATAATTGCCAATGGTATTTGTTAGTAAGTACTAAACTATCCCACAAAAACTGTTCCCGTAAATTTTGACGTCGTCATCAATATCTGACGTCACAATGGAAAAAATAAACAACCGATACCGGAAACACCGGAAGTAACTTGCACGAGAAGCACTGTTATGGGTTTTTGCACGAGACGCCCCTGATATGGGTTATCAGACCGGGCTGATATGGGTTATCAGCCTGGGTGGGAAATTATGGCTTGTGTACTTCCGTTCGTTACACATATGCAAAAGCTATCATATTAATGCTAAGTATATGATAAAATTGGATATTTGTAGGTGCATATGGATCATGGTACACTTATGAAAAGGGTATTGAACAAGCAGAGAAAGACTATCCTGGCATGATATTCACTTGCTCTTATGAGGAAATGAAAAAGGTTTGTGATTGTATATTTTCTAATCAATATAAATTAATTTCCAACCAAATATAGCCTTAGTTTGTATTCTTGGTTTATGCTTAATCACATAAAAGACGTCGACAAATGATTATGTAAGCTGTATCTTCACTCAGTTCAAATTGTTTTTTAATAAAAGCACGATTGTTTGCTGTTCATTATTTCAGATGACAGTAGGGAAAACAATATATTCTTATACATTATCTCTCGCTCTGATAAAATTTTAACTTTGTGTTTCATTATTGTAATTCATTGATATATATGTAACAAGAAAATGGGGTACGCGTAATAAGACGGCTCTTTTTATTTTTACAATATTTAGAACTTATTGAGCTAGATATGAAGTTCAATTCTAAAAAAACATAAATAACATGCATATGCTGTTCGTCAGGTTTTATTTTTTATGCATAAACTGATATCTAGCTAAGTAAAAGCTCACAATGATATATATCAAATTCCATATAAATTCATGCAGTCCTTTTGAAGTACACTTAAAAATATATGTGTATGTGAGCTTGTAACGGGTTGTGTTTCTCACTTTAATGGTTATCTATTTTTTTTTAATGGATAATAAAGGACCCCAAAACAGAGATTAGGAAGCTAGCCGACTTCCTAGAAGTACAATGCACAGATAAACTTATAGAAGACATTGCAAAAGCAACATCATTTGAGAACATGAAAGAAAATAAGATTGATTTTTCAAAAGCTGTGGACGGAATAACACACATATATAGAAAAGGTAACCTACTCCTTTTTATCTTAAAGGAAACTTAAATATATTTTTCAAAAATATGCCAGATACGTATTCTTTGATTGGCGCTTGCAACTTTAAAACAGCGGCGACGTTCTTTTCTAAGAGAGAGGTTCGGCGAAAAGACTACATGTACATTGTCACTGTTTCGGAGTATACAAAAGGCTGTTTTGCTCCAATTCTAAATAATCTGTATTTTTATTATAATCGTTTAATAAATGAAAAATATTTGGAATTTCAATAATCAATCTTACAAGCAACAACTTGAAGGTATTTCTCTGCATTAAATTAAATATCGTTGCTGACATTTCTTAAAAGTAACATTTTCCCGTTATGTTATTCACGCAAAATCATGAAGTCAATATAACACGAATTTAGATCTTCTTGTATAACATTAAACATTTTCATAAATAATAAAAACTCATTTCAGTTGTGTTTCTGCTAGACATGCAAATATAGAAAAAATAAGAGTACATGTAATTCTAGTGTCATATATCTATACCTATCAATATTGAAGTTAAAAAATCAGAGAAGGCTTACATCATAAAGGATGAAAAATAATTCAAAATTAAGAAAATGGACGAAAAGAAAAATCACCATGACAAAGCACAACTAACGACAAAACGAAAAACAGCAAACTACAAAGCATAACATTGAAAACTAAATACTCCGCAACTTGAACCCAACAAACTACAAATGAGAAGGATAATATCTTTTGATTTGAGCAGATAAGTAACTCGAATAATTCAAGCCCTTACCGTCTCCGATTCTCTCCACCTTTCGACGAATGTAGTGATCGATAGGGAGTGTAATATAACGACTGGATTATTCGGGTTAGCAGATAAGCAGATCTTTTTAAGATTTACTCGAATTAATACATTGCGTTCAATATAAAGCTATCTATTTTGATATCACATTAAAAAGTTATCCTGATATGTATGTAATACTTTCCACTGTCAGTTAAACATCTCTAAGCCATTTCTCTTGGATTTCTAATGATTATTTTAAAAGGAACTTCACAATAATTATAAACTGCAGTTTCATGTGCTAGATAAGCAGTGTTCGTTCACTGAAACATCTGTAGAATTAAGTTGTAAGCAATTAATAATCAAAACGCGAGATTTGTCGAGCGATTTTCTTGTTTCATAGCGAGAATATATACGAAATTCCTATTTTTTCTACAATGTACGATTAATATATGGTTTATCCTGTAATCTAACATTTAATTAATGATTGTACATGTAATATTTGTTCTGGCTATGAAGAAATAATTACATTAAATGTATGTTTCACTATAATACGTTATTCTGATTGGCCAACTGTACATCACGTGTTATTCCTTAAGCAGTTGTATCACAAAATAAAACTTTTCATTCATGATGACAGGAGGTCCCACAATAAAGTGCACAGGTAAATGAAATAAAAACTTGATAAAAGGCGTGTTTTCATGATCCTATAGGTAAAAATGTAATTATAAGTATTGAATGCTTTTTTTGTAACTTTATAGGGTTGTAAAAGCGTTGACCGTGCGCACATTTTTAATATGAAGCGCTTCCGCGCTTCATAAAAAATGTACTTCGGTCAACGCTTTTACACCCCAATAAATTTACAAAAAAGAGCATTCAATTCTTAAATAACAATTAAGAAATTGGTGCACACTGAATAACCCACAAAGCCACATTGTTTAAGTTATGTTATGACAGTCAGTTCTATTCATTAAATTCTAAATTCTATATTTAACGATATCATCTTGGCAAAGTGTTGATGACGTCACGGACATATGACAAAATCATGTCTATTAGTTGGAGAAACACTAGAAGACACTGGACGTTAAGCAACCGAAAGTCAATCAATCTATGAGCTAATAGACGAAAAACTTCAAGCCAATCAGAATACGTGTAACATTTAAAATTACATTTTTTTTTAGAATTAAACGTACAATGATTATAGAAGTTTTTTTCTTTCCAAACCATCGGATCAGAACAACAAGAATTAAACGCCGACCGAAACGACTACCCAGAATTATTCGGTAACAAAAAAATAATATTTGACTGTTAATGTATTCTGAATAGATGCAAGGTACATTTTTTGTACCTTAAGACTTTCTCCATATACTACACTAAAAAGAATGGTGATTTTATCCTATAAAAAAAATCCACTTACTAATGTGCATGCTCATTAATCAAAGTTATATTTTATGAAAACACGTTCATTATCACTATGTTTCAGGAATAGTAGGAGACTGGAAAAACCACTTCACAGTAGCACAAAATGAACAATTTGATGCCCAATATGTTGAAGAATTTCAAGACTGTTCATACAAATCTATGTTTGATTAAGAATTATGTACAATAACGTAATAATGTATCAGGATTTCAATTTTCTACGCCAGACGCGGGTTTCGTGTAGTAGATGATTTTTTGTTATTAGTTGTTAGTGGCTTTGAACTAGCTACCAGTAACTGCAAGTACTCTTAGATCTGTACTTAGTGTCTTTTTGTTGTTGGAGTGTACAACTACTCAGTCACGTCCACTCTGTGTTTTTGTTAGATGCACTTCTTGTACATGTATCCATCTATTGAGTTAAGCCTTTTTCAACGGATTGTTATAATTCGTTCTTATGTTGTACTTTTGAACCACTTTCCAAGTGTAAGGGGATCCCGTGTACATGCTTACCACCCCCTCCCCCACTCCCCACACACACATTATATATATATATGCCTTTCTCATGTGAGGATCTTGTAATTCAGTGGTTGAAGATTTTTATTGTTGACTATGACGTATGGGATTAACTCATTGTTGAAGGCCGTACGTTGATCTATAGTTGTTTATTTCTGTGTCATTTGGTCTCTTGTAAAGAGCAGTCTCGTTGGTATTCACTCCACTGTCATCTTTTTTTCTATATTCATCAGTTACAATAACATTTTTTTTTAAAGTCAAAAAGGTCAAATACAGAACAAAGTTGAAGATCATTGAGTACACTACATTTGCGAATATAAGTGTTAAATAAAGAATTCTTCATCCATTTTGGCGCCATTTATATCACGTGCTGTTCGGTGTGAGCTAAGGGTCCATGTTGAGGCCGTACTTTCACACATAAATGTTTACTTTTAAACATTGTGACTTGCATGGGGATTTTTCTCATTAAGACTCATATCAAATCTTCTTAATTATATCATGTTTATTAACATATCTTGACATTTATATTTAATTTGTTCATTGTTTTTTTTTTCTTTTATTTCTAAGATTTTCAAGTTATAGTTATAAACGCAGAATCGACTAGTCGGCATGTTAGGAACTTAGATCTTAGTGTACTTCCACCTTTAATGCCTTATATTACTGTTCTTCCACACATAGCTTTCAGTATATAACTACTGCAATAGTACTATTACTACATGGATAAAAAACAACAAATTTTACAAAGCCACAATGTACAATGTATCACTAGATTCTTTACCAATAACATAAGATGTGTAGTAACATCCATGAGACAGCTACTAAACGACAACAAATACGACAAAGGACTGTCAGGGGCAGAACACAGTCTTCAACAATATACAGATGACAATATTGTAATCTTACAAATAACTGTAGAACTGATTGGTATTGTTTTTCATTCATAATTTCGTACACAAGTTAGGCCTTTATTTTTCTCGTTTGAATCGTTTTACACATGTTAACTATACCCCACCTTCTAATGTATAATATGCAATACAAAGGTTATCTGTAATGACGAGCAAAATTCAACAATACTTTCCTCTTAAGATTTTTTTAAGAAATATTCTACACTTTTAATGAAATTTGAAAGAGGGTGTGGATGGTGGTTTACTGAAGAGTAAATAAAGGGAAAACATATAAAGTAAAGAGAAAAATCGACTCAAAATAATAGTTTAAAAGAATAGAGAATAATAGACAACAAGCATAAAGAATACATTTGATATGCCTTTTGGTGTTTAAATGCCACTTTTACGCGCCACTTTTTGACTATTTTGTGGCAGCCAGTTTTTAT
Organism: Mytilus edulis; assembly: GCA_019925275.1. Lineage (NCBI taxonomy): Eukaryota > Metazoa > Mollusca > Bivalvia > Mytilida > Mytilidae > Mytilus > Mytilus edulis. The sequence goes on from CM034351.1 coordinate 36,642,446, forward strand.
TGGTGAAGGAAGACGGAGTTCCCGGAGAAAACCACCGACCTTTGATCGGAAAACAGGCAATCCTAGTCAATTAAGATTGGAGTCGAGAAATATGGTTTAAAAAAAGAACACAGAAATAAAAGACATCCAGACCCTCATGCAAATTAAGTGTGAACTACTTCAGTTTTAACATGATGATCAATCTAAGAAATAATTCATGGAAGCTATAGATTGTTGGAAATTTACACATGGCCTGGGCTGTGATATTTTAACTTTATCGCCATAGATTGTTGGAAATTTACACATGGCCCGGTCATTAAAAACCTGAAGCGAGGGTGGGTATGCTGTGTGTGTGGCTGTTCTTTTTTACTCCATGTTAGATAAAGCTCAAATATCTTTATAGATATGTAGCTTGCGTACGTTATTTCGTGAATAATTGCTAGAATTTTTTTTTTAAATTCTTTAAATTCTCAAACCCAACATTTGCCATTTTTAATTTACACGTTTTTCTCGTAAGCTTCCGTCAAATCTAAAGTTGACATTTTGTAACTAAGGAGCCGCCATGTTGACTTGCTGAAATGAGTAAATATGCGATTCTAATGCAATTTGGATGTAACAATTTTTTTCATTGGCTAAAAGTTGCCGTCAAATCCATAGTTGACCAGGCGTAATTAATGGGGGACCTGCCATTTTGAATTGATTGAATCAACAAATGTTCGATTACTACTATATAATCGAAAATAAAACAACACCTACCTCGAATTCGCCGTTTTAATGTAATGTTATCCGAATTTGAAGCGTACATGTAACGTAATAACCTCCAGTTTGTAAGATTTCATTTGAATGACGTCACGTTTAGCCATGACGTCTTTGTGCCAAAATCATGCATAAAGTTTCGCGGATTTTTTTCTATATGTCAAATTAAGACATTTTTTCAAGTTATATCGTATTTTTTCTTTTTATAATGCATAAGAATCGAAATAACAGTACTGTAGTTGAAGAGTTGCCACCGTCAATTTTGATTTAAAGATCGCAAATCTCCGTTTTACTGTCTCCTCGACGCGTCGCCAGTAAAACTGCATTTGCGACCGTCAAATCTACAATTGACGGTGGCAACTCTTCAACTACATTACTGTTATTCCTTAAAGAATGCAATAGAATAGAAAATAAAACAAAACCTACATCAAAAATCAGCTTTAATACAATATCATACGAATTCCGATGGTTCACGTAACAGAAATCTTTCAGCTTTAGCGGTTTCATTTGTGTGACGTCATGTTTTGAAATGACTTAAATGCGCCAAAAAGATTATTAGACTTTCGCGGAATTTTATTTAATTTTTATTCTGTTGATTTATTCGAGCTCTTGTGCATTACTTCTTTTTATTATGCATACGAATAAAAATAAATGTTATTTTGTCTTTTTTTAATTGCACCTTTTAAAACAATAAAATCGACAAAGGGTCTGCAAATAGGTTCCAATACATGTAGATTTACGTGGGAAGTATATTGTAGCAGCCATTATTATGTATATCTCTGAGTTTGCGCTATAAAGTATATTTTATCGAGAATTTTATCACAGTGTTGTTTACAAAGCTAAAGAAGCACGTCATATTAGAATATTTGACAAAAAGGCATATATTATAAACCGTCGTACAGAACAGTTGCACTTCATGGTATTCTTTCGTGGTCTGAATTATAATTCATGTGTACCTTTGGTTAACATTTTTCTTCTATCATTTGGACTCCAATCTGTACTCGATTTTTGGGTTTTGAATGTGTCATTTTTTTTTTGTCGTTCTTTTAATTTCTAAAATCAAAATAGATGTAAGGTGTGTTTATTATTAATTTTCTGAATCACAAATCCGACAAGCTTTCATTTAAACCATTACAACTGAAATTTCCATTAGAAATAAAAAAAATTAGCATGGGTGTACTGAAAATTCGACATTTTTTGAAAATGACCCATACATGTAAATCTGAAGCATCATTAATGTAAACAAAGACAATGCGAAATATAATCTAGTAAGGGAAATCTGCTTCTAAATGTTTTGAGGTTTGAAAAGATTTTGCTGGTAAGGAAAAAAAATCAAATAAATCAAGCAATAAATTATTCACAAATTGCATATGTATGCTTGTTTTCGCTAAAGTGCCAATTTATGATCTTGGTTGAAACATTAAGGAGTTTAAAGAACGAAATATGGATTTTCCCCCGACATTTGTTAATTATGAAACTTGATATATAGTACACAATGTACCAAGGTAAATAACTGCCAAATTGGTATTTTTTAACAGAGTGTTATTTTCGTATCAAAACCATTGATTTGAAGCAAAACGCGAACATTTTTTATTTTAATTTTTGTAATTTTAAAAATCGTAATTTTTACAAAAAAAAAAAAATAATAATCGATAAATGAACCTCAAATTTTAAATGCATTTGGAAATATTTGAAAACTGAATACTCGTTTTTGAAATTGTAATCTTTTCCCGCTGAATAAATTTGCCCCCTGTGTTCAATACATGTAACTCAGTATGTTCTAATTTTCCAATTTGCTCCGATTCTGTTAATCATATGCCTTTGATTTGTAAATGAATGTTTTTCATTGGATAATGTATCAGTTTTTCATATTTAATATATTTCATGATTAATTGGAGTTCAAACTCGCGTATCGTTTCTTTTGTTGACTGGTATATACTAATTTACATTAAAAACAATGTACTTACTTCCCTTTAATATGGCTATTTGTAATTTTTTCAAATAAACATAATTTAAAATATGTTTAGTAAATCAAGTTATAAAAGTAATCAGACGCTAAAAAATCATCATGCACATGATAGCAACATGACACGAAGTTTCTGCAGGAAAATTAAACTGCAAGAAATCAACTGTAAATATACCGAAGCATACAAAATATTGTTTGAAATAAAATGTTTCACGTTCTATCATTGATTTTGCACCTCCCCTAATGAAGTATAACTGAAGGTGAGGGTGCCGACCTTTCCCAGAAACTGGTAGACAGTGGTGTTCTCCTGGATATACTGTGTTAACTCACAGCGGAGTAGAACATAAGCATTGCCTCAGCCAGACACTGCAACTATGGGAGTAGGCATATTGGGTTGTTAACATGCCCAGGAGAATGTCAAAGGAAAGGTGACATTCTGGTCTATGTGAGAAAAAGATTGAGTGGGTGAACGAGAGCTAGCGTGGGTGATCGAGAGCTAGCGTGGGTGATCGACAGCTAGCGTGAACGAGGGCTAGCGTGGCTGAACGAGAGCCTGCGTGGGTGACCGAAAGTTTGAGAGAAAGTGTGGGTGAACGAGAGGGAGAGGGAGAGCATGGGTGAATGAGAGAGATGATGGGTGAACGAGAGAGAGTGCATGGGTGAAGTGAACGAGAGAGAGAGTGCATGAGTGAAGTAAACGAGAGAGAGAGAGAGTGTATGGGTTAATGACAGAGTGTGGGTGACAGCGAGGTTGAACCAGAGACAGTGGAAGTAAACGAGAGAGAGCGTTGTTGAAGTTTTGGTAGAGTGAAGGTGTGTGTGGTTAGGTGAATGAATTGCAGGGTGAACGTGTGTGAGGTTAGGTGAATGAATTGCAAGGTGAACGAGTGAAAGTGTGTGTGATTGGGTGAATGAACTGCAGGGTGAACGAGTGAACATGTATGTGGTTGGGTGAATGTATTGGAGGGTGTGAGAGTGTAGGTGAATAGATGAGAGTGTTAGGTGAATGAGTGTGGGTGTGGTTGTGGGTGTGGATAAATGAGAGAGAAAGGATGAATGATTAGATGAACGAAATTAACAGGGTGAATGAGAGGGACTGGATGAATGACTGAAATTGGATAAATGAGAGAAATAGGGCGAACGAGACAGAGTGGATGAATGAGAGAGAATGGATGAATGAGAGAGTGTGGATGAATGTAAGGAACAGGGTGAACGAGAACGAGTTAGAGAAACAAATGGGTATATGAGAGAGAATTGGTGTATGAAAGTTAGTGAATGAAAGAGTAAATACGAGTGAGCAATTTATTATTTGAAAGTGAGTGTGAATGAACCAGTAAGAAAGCAAATGAGCAAGCGAGTTAAATGACAGATTATGGAGAAATGTGAATAGGAGTGAGAATAGGAATGAATACGAATAAAGGAAACAGTTTTGAATGTATGCATAAATAAGCTGTTGGAGCACAACTTTATCGAAACTTAAAGTACAATTGGCAGGGTTAACTCAATCAAAAAACGTAAATTAATACAGTATGAACGAATAAATTTGATCTGCGATATCTGAATGGAAATGCACAGTTAATAAAATATTAGGGACAAACATTGAAGGCCAAAAAGCAAACAAACAAGTCCAAACAAAACCATGGCAAGACACCACTGCGAATTATTAAACCCTTCAAAAATAATCACTTTCGAAAAAAAAAGGTTTTAATAATACAGGTTAAATCTTGAAGTTTATACAAATGTAGTAGGTAAAAGTTAAAAGATATTCTAAATAATCAAAGCTGGTATATAGACAAGATCCATATTAATATAGAATAACAAAAAAGCATTATAAACAGTATCAACAGGCCGAATTAACGATTTGAGAATACTCGCAGTTACTGACAGCCAGTTAAAAGCCAAAAACAATCAATAATAAAAAATCATGCATCAGAGATTAAAATCAACTAAAACACATCCCAGGGATTTAGTATTTTAACGTCATGAACAGTAAAGAAGACATGACTTATGCAATGCCAAAAATAAATGTATCGACAGGTAGTAGGATAGTTAGAAGCGACTTCTTTAGAGATACAAATTAACGTGTCTGTGTCTCTATACATCCCGCCTCAAAAGAAGATACAATTTAGTTATGTTTTAATTTGCTAATGACAAAATCGATATTAGTGCCAATGTAAACTATATTCAGAGATCTAATTACAATATTGGTACGATAACCCTTACTTATAAGTGTGTTTAAAGGTTCGATAAGTTTACACGGATCACATAGTGATTTCCTTGCTTTAAGTACAATGTTACCATCAAATTTAGGATGTGAAATACCATTTTTTAATAAGTTTTCTACAAATTTACTAATCAAATCTTTGTTTCTTTGAAAGAATTTAGTAAAAGTTTTAAGTAATTTATGGTATCGAAATCCCTGACACAACAATTTCCCAGTGATGCATTGATTACGTTCGTTAAAGTATATGACATCAGAACTCACACGGGCAAACCGAACGAGTTGGGATATATAAACACCGTATGATGGAGCCAAAGGCACATCACCGTCTAAAAAAGCAAAATTATCAATAGGAAATGAAAAATCGTCTCTTTTGTTGTAAATTTTAGTATGAAGTTTCCCGTTTGAAATTGAAATGTCTAAAAAAACAAAAGGACAACTTCTGCTGTTTATGTTAAATTTAGTTAAAGTAAGTTCTTTTTGGGTAAATTTCGGAAGAATATTTAGAGAACTCTGGATTATTCAACGAAAAAATTACATTATTACATAAGTGCATTAATATGGATGTTTTGTTATTGCAATGCTAATAAACAACTAGACGGACACAATTAGTGTCTGAAGCACTTCTCGGGTTTCAATGTGTTCTGTGCTACCCAAACGTTAAGTTTGTTTGCAATATTGTACCCACTACTGTTTTTTTTTTTTTGCATACAAACAGAAATACGAAACGTTAACACAGCCTCATTTCTTTTCTATTAATATAGAGAGGTTACATAGCACAGGGCAAAGTGCTTGGAGGATCATCGTAATAAATACGATAAACATACTCAGAGGCATTCGTAGCAACTATGATAAATGGAAACAAGAAGGAGCACTCGGATGGGGATATGATGATGTCCTGCCCTACTTCAGAAAGCTTGAAAATGCTACAGACACATCATACAAAGACTCACGTAGTTAATTACTGTTATATCATAAGAAAACTGTTATACTAGTAGTATTAAGATTAGCGAACCAAGAGCATACTTTAAGCTACATAGAAGAAGGCGTATAACCAATTGAAGACCCCTTACCGAAACACAAATGCTTTAACTTATTTTTAATATGTATTTTTTTAATATGAATGCTGTGGTCTTTTGTTAAGTGTAATCAAATATTGATAGGAAGTTAAAATCACTCACAAACTTAGATTATTCAATAGTAAGCATAGAGGCCTATGGCCAAATTTGCAGAACCTTCTTGAACTCGTACTCGAACCTTTTCATAATCTGAATAGGTTCTAACTGGATTGATTCGAGTTGTAATGAACAAACTATACAAATGTTTTCTATGGCGAGTATTTAAATTTTGCACATTCAATGCAGTTATATACATATATTTCATATTTTTTTTTAATAAAAAACAAACATGTACGTCATTGCTGTGAACATTTTGGCGAAGGGGGTCTTACTATACCAACTTTGATTGACATAAAGGCAACACTAGTATACCGCTGTTTAATAGTCGCTCCTCGATTAAACGAAAACAATTCCTGTTTTAAATAGAAACCGAGAAAAACACATCAACCATTAGAGCAAAACAACAGAAAATAGAAGCACTGAACTGCGGTCATACATAGAAATGAACTATTAATAACAACTGCTATATTCCGGACTTGGTACATGTCATTTTAAAAATAATGCTGGGATTAGCCTGGTTTTAAAGCTAACAAAAACTTAACACTGAGCAATGAACCGTGAACATGAGGTCAAGGTCAAATAAAACCTGCGCAATTGACATAGATCATAAAATATTTCCATACACCAAATAAAGTTGACCTATTGGATATAGTATCAGAAAAAAATATCAAAACTCAAAAACTTAACTTTGACCACTGAACCATGAAAATGAGGTCAAAGTCAGATGACATATACCAGCTAGACATATACACCTTACAAACATTCCATACGCAAAAATTATTAGATCTATTGCATACAGTATGAGAAAAACAGACCAAAACACAAACACTTAACTATAACCGTTTAAACATTAAAATGAGGTCATGGTCGGATTACACCTTACAGTCCTTTCATACACCGAATATACAAGACATATTGCTTATAGTATCTGAGATATGGACTTGACCACCAAAACTTAACCTTGTTCACTCATCCATTAAATGTGGTCGAGGTCAAGTAAAAGAACTGTCTAACGGCCATGAGGACCTTGCAATGTACGCACATACCAAATGTAGTAATCCTATTAGTTATAGTAAGAGAGAATTGAACATTACAAAAAACTCTAACTTTTTTCAAGTAGTCTCTGAAACATGAAAATGAGGTCAAGGACACTGGACACGTGACTGACGGAAACTTCGTAACATGAGGGATCCATGTACAAAGTATGAAACATCCAGGTCTTCCACCTTCTAATATATAACGCTTTAAAGAAGTGAACTAACGCCGCCACCGATCACTATCACTATGTCTAGCTTTCTGCGACAAAAGTCGCATGCTCGACAAAAACGGTATACCTACATGTAAGATAGCTACATATGTCAAAACAATATACTTGCACACAAGCCAAAACTGTGAAACTGCTAAGGTGATTATTTCAATAGTTTTGTTTTGATAAAGCCACAACATAAAGACATAGATAAATTTTCAAATATCTAGAAATAAGTCAATTTTACTTATGTATTCTGTGTATTGAATTACGCACCAATAAAGATGGATTGCATGCATTTGACTTTTTGTTTGCATTCTCTAATCTTTGCTAAGAACAATTCATCTAAAATCATCAAACTATTTTTTTCGATTCCAGCAACTAATTGCAAAACAATCTGTCCAAGTTAATTTTTACAACCTACAACTAAAAAAAAAGAAGACAAAGACAAAGGGCTCATTCTCATAGTAAGTATTGATATGATCAAATGTTTCAATAAATCTATTTCAGGGGAAATAGGAGACTGGAAAAATCATTTTACAGTTGCACAAAATGAACGGTTTGATGTGCAGTACACAGAAAGATTGATAGACAGTTCACACAACATTTCTTTTGAATAAAATATTATCTTTAAGAAAGAAAAGTTGTAACGACTTTTATTTTCATTATTAACAGGTCATGTGATTTTATTTCAAATGAGACAACTATTCACACATACGGAACGCCACAGCTGTCTTATGTGGAACTCTGCTATTATATTATGTTGTTTTATCATAACTTAATACTATTGTCTTTACATAAAAGCTATTAACACGATAAAGCTAAATAAATCACCGGGTCTAGATGGTTTAACATTAGAATTTTATAAGACGTTCTGGGAAAAATTAAAAACAATGTTAGTAAAAGTTCTAAAGAAGGGTCATGAGGAAGAACTTCTTTCATATACACAACGAATAGGTGTTCTTACTTTATTATTAAAAAAAATGTTCCATTATCTTTAGACAATTATCGTCCAATATCATTATTAAATGTAGATTTGAAAATACTATCTCATGTTTTATCACAGAGACTTCAAAAACTTCTTCCTAAATGAATTAATGAAGATCAAACCGGATATGTAAAAAATCGTTTTATTGGATTTATTGGCAAATCCAATATATAATGGACTATGCAGAATCAAACGGAATAGATTTGGCTATAATATTTGTTGATTTTACAAAAGCTTTTGATTCTTTGGAATTGGAATTTATGTTAAGTGCTTAAAACATATTGGTTTAATGAATCATTCATATCATGGGTGGAAACATTATATAAGGGAATACAGACGTGTGTAATTAATAAAGGATGGGTATCCGAAATTTTTAAAACTCTAGAGGAATCCGTCAAGGGTATCCTTTATCGGCTTTACTTTTTGTTTTATCGGTCGAAATTATGGCTGAGCGATTGAGGCAAACCTCAGACATTAAACATGTTATAGGTTTTCATATTACTATAGATAATAACACACACATCATTAAAATTTCACAATTAGCTGATGATACAACACTGTTTTGTAGTTCAAAATCAGATATATCTAAATGCTATGAATATAATTGAAACATTTGGTTCTTTCTCAGGGTTGAAACTAAACCGTAATAAAACAGACGGAATTTGGATTGGGGCGCTTAAAAACAGCGTAGATAAGATTGAGGGCATACTCTATACAGACAAACCCGTCAAAGCTTTATGCATTTATTTTGGTCACGATAGACTTCAATGTGAAAAGTAGAATTGGGAACCTAAGATTGATAACATGAAATCATTAATTAAAACATGGGAAAAAAGAAAATTAACAATTGATGGGAAATATTTGATCATAAAATCTTTAATATTACCAAAATTTACATTTTTGGCTACTTCGTGCAAAGTTCCAGATATTTACTTGAAAGAAATTGAGAGCTGCTGTTTCAAATATATTTCTGAAGGAAAAAAATACAAAGTCAATAGTAACACACTTATTGGCGAATACCGAAACGGGGAGATGAGCATGATTGATTTTGACAGTTATTTTACAGCACTGAAAGCCTCACGGGTCTCCAAATTAAGAACCAATCTGCCGAATTGGAAGAATATTCCTACTAAATATTTTAACAATCTTGGTAAAAACTTTCTTGTCTTTAACATGAATTTAGATAATATTAAATCAATGAATGGACTTGGGAAAATACCCGATTTTTATATACCAGTAATTTCAAGTTGGGTTAAAACAGGTTTATCAACATTTTCTAATCGCTTTTGTAATATTAGAAAACAGATTATTTGGGAAAATAAATACTATCATTGCGATTTAAAAAAATAACACACAATGTTTTCCTATTCTAAAAACAATACATGCCAAGATTAATATTAGTGAACTAGGTATTATAACATCAGTATACACATAGAAGGGGAAATAATGATTTGTTTTTAATATTGTACTATTGTAGACATTATACATGGTCATGTTCACGCCTGTTCTATGCCAGGAAGCTCTAGCCGTTGTACATTTCTGGTATTATTTTTTTTTGTTTATCTAATTTCGGCTAATTTCATACAAATATACGAAGATGCGTTATGATTACAAGTCATCGTAGCTTTTATGTTTCGAATTTTATTGTAGCGTTGATTTCTCTGAACTAGTCAATGCTTATCAATTTTTAAGTCCACCTCCGGATGCTAAATGTTCTCGCTACGTAGGATGAAGACCCATTGGTGTCTGTGAATGCTTAATGATCTTTGACGGGGTTATTGTTTTTTTTAACCCACTCCCCGTTTACATTCTTTGTTCCATAATAGGATGAACAATACAATGTGTTTTGCTTCTTTGCTTTTCCTGTACAATTGACATTTACAAGAAATAAACTGACTGATGTAAAGTATTAGAGAAACGAAACCTTGATCGCCTGTGATAAAATAACACACATCGAACATTACAAAGCAAATCTTTTCATATGTAGGAGTTATTGATTTTATCAAAAAGTATGATTCATCTTTTGTAAATATTGAATACATGAACACAAGGTAGGACAAGTACCTGGTTTATATATATTTAAAGACTATTAAATGCATTTGCTCAAGATTTGAAGTTTAAATATTATGCACACGGATTCTGTCAAATTGCCTTAGATAAACAGTAAGTTATTTGAATATTTTAAGTAGATATTTAGTAGTTTATTATTTAGATACTGCTTTTTTCAAAATATGCATACTATGGTTTAGCTTCTTTTTTAAATTCATCTGCAAAAAACCCCCAGAATATTGATAGTTTATTCACATTTTTTCGTGGAGAAATATATGATAAGCTGTTATAGTTTTATGTCTCAGCATATCTTATTATAAAGGCATTATTATCTTATACGTTCAGGTATTTCTCATCCATTTTTTATGGTTATGTTCTCTCCAAAGCACAACCATATCGTCATTTACCTCTAAATGTAAATTAAACCTTTAAACATATTTTAGATTTGTCGGAATTTTCTTTCTTCGTTGAAGACCTATTGTTGGACCTCGACTATTGTCTGATTTTTGGTCGGGTTGTTGTCTCTTTGACACATTTCACAATTTCAATTCTCCATTGTATTATTCAGAAGAGATTTATTTATGATATGGTTTTCCGTCCATTTCGGACATTTTGAAATAAATATTGATTTAAACATAGGGTCTTTGTATTTAGAATGAACACATTCATGCTGAATTAAGGTGTTTTGAAATAAATATTGATTTAAACATAGGGTCTTTGTATTTAGAATAAAACACATTCATGCTGAATTAAGGTGTAGGTATAAAACTGTTTATGGTAATCTTTCAATTAGATTACTTGAAGTCTGGAGCTGACAGGGCTTTAACTGTTAGTAGTATTGCGTTAATTTATGAAGCAATGTCACATTGCTTAGTTTCTACTGTTTCCTGTTCTAATATCGGACTTGAATTTAATGTTAAACTGAGTTTACTATGCTCAGTACTGTTATATTTGTTGTTTTACTTGGCTGTAGCTATGCGGGAGTGTTGATATCTTACAAATCATGTTGAATCTCGCCACATCTTCGCGTTTGTTCCAGAATAGAACAATCCAGCTATGTTAGTCTTGTACGTTTTTTTTTAAATTTTGTATCATTTATATATATTGGAGTTGAATGTGATGCCACATTTCGTTGAACTAGAACATACTTTTAATCAGGGGGCAGATAAAGCCCGCCTCAGGTGCAATATCTCGCTGAGTTGAAGACCATTTTTTCGAATGGTTTCTGCTTTTTAGGCGTTTTTTTTTGTCATTTTGATATATTCACCGTTTCGGTTCTAAATTGCATACTCACATAACTACTAAGAGGGGTCATCAATAATTGTCAACCATTTTCCAAAGTGTACAAAACATACACTTTTTCAGACCCCCCCCCCCCCCCCCACCCTCCTTCAAAAAGTGTACATCAACCATTTTCAGATTTCAAGACAAGAATCAATCATTCTTAATAAAAACAATATCCTCATATTTTAGTTTAATATAGGAATCTGCATTGAAAATAAATTAAAACATATCTGACTGTTTTATTTGATGACATCTATCTGTGATGCTTGTGTTTTGTCAGAATAAAGAGTACAATGATTAGTGTTTCCCCTATCACACAATGGGAATGGTAACTCCAATGAAAAAGGGCACCTAGAGCATGCAAACAATTAACAAAAGGGCACATAAATTATGCTAAGAATCAAAAAAAGGGAAATGCATGGTTATATTGCATTGGTAAAGTATGGACTGACATATGTTGATGGAATCAGAGCTCAAGACAGCAATCAATACAAGTGTAATGTTAAAACATGTTAAGTTTTTAAATTTCCCGCCTGTATTTCTATTTAAAAGGTTCCTGTAAATTTGCCATTCATGACACTATTATCGTTAATGTATATATACTGTAACGTATATATATATATATATATATATATATACAACTCGTCTAAACATCAACCCAACAATGTTAGATCTGTAAATTTGCTTTCGCAAATTTTTGGTTCTTCCCTCGCCGGGATTCGAACCCATGCTACTGTGATATCGTGACACCAAATCGCCTGCACTGCAGCCGTCCATATATATATATTTGATATTTTTTTAAGTTAAGGTTAAACTTCCTACCGAGGTGCTCCTAATTAAAGGAGGTTTATGCTATGAAAAGAAGTTTACTTTCGGTTTACTGGTTTACTATTTTGGAATGCATTACAAGGAAATTAATCGAAGGACCAGTTTAAAATCTTTTTACAAAATGGCGTCTTGTCAAAATCAAAACATTCAAAGAATTTAGTGTTTCCATCGATTTTGTTTATTAAACAGAGTGAAACGATAACGATCTATAATAAAGCAGGTGAAATTGACAATCGGGGGTACTGAGAAATGCTTGCAAACCTTTTGTTTAAATAATTTTACTAGTTCACAGTTTTAAAAGATTTAGGAGAATTAAGGTATCGAAATAAATATCAACAAGTGAAAATGATAAAGAAGAAATAAGAAGAGAAACACACTCAAGCCAATTCTCGATTTTACACATCGACCTTCCGTTTTAACGTTGCAACATTTGATAACATGGATCACATTGCACTCTACGTTATTCATTGGTGATATTAAACATAGGTTTAATTGATTTTATAAAACATGTATATTCTTGATGTGAAGTCATTGGACATAAAGTAAGTACACGATGTAATACCTGAATTACTATAGTCGTTATATAATTTATCTGTTAAACAATTAAAGTAATATTATCTGAGAGATCTTGTTTGAATAAGCAATGAGATATTGAAAATCGATTTAAAGTGTATTCATATCTGGCTCATAAATTTAAACATATTTCGAATAGTACAACGTGCAAAATACGTTTTTCAAATTTATTTATAGAAAAGCAGTTGAACGATACACATTGTTCTCTGTAATTTGATTAATATATATAACTTATTTATATATAGATGGTGCACGTTGTAACATGTTCAAAATTATGTCGCTATCTTTGGCAGTTCGAATGTACAGCCTTTTCACAAATTTTTAATTTATTCGGTCTTTTTCCCAAGATATATATTTTTAATCAATTGTTTAATTTATTGTTGCACGTCCAGTCAATGAACCACACATGTTTAATAGATGTTAAATTACCCATACTCAAAATGAAGGTGTTTAAATTGAGGAGAAATCAAAGTTTGAGGATTTACTCGCAATGCATCAACGTTCTTTGAGTCTGTTTAACATCAAACGGATTATAGGAAGAATTAAAATTGATAGATAAGGGCAATAGTTGTATACCGCTGTTCGAAAATCATTAATCGATTGAGAGAAAACAAATCCGGTTTACAAACTAAAACTGAAGGAAACACATCAAATATAAGAGGAAAACAAAAGACACACTAAAATGCAACAAAAAACAAAACCAAACGACATTGCAACACACAAAGGACGACCTATAAGATAACAATTGCCATTTTCCTGACTTAGTACTGGACATTGTAAGAAACAAATGGAGGGTTGAACCTGAGTTTGTGGCTAGCCAAACTTCCCACTCTTATACTAAATATAAAACTAAGTATTTTGAATAAATCATACCTTTGCAAACGGTAAATGTATATAAATTACCATATAGTTGATATCCAGATCAAGATAAGAGTGCTGACAGGTATATAAGGTATAATTCATAATACATGTAGTATTTTGTTTGTGTAGGAATATTCTTTAATGTTGTTAACGAAACCGTTCCCTTTCTATGTTATGTTTTGTCATGAAGTACATGTATGTATATGAATGACTAGTATTAAAGAGTATATATAGTCATTATATAAAATTTACTGTTTTCAAAAGTAATAATAATGATGTTCTTATCCTAAACAGAGAACCCTAGCCTTTTTTGGCACAACTTTTTTTTTAGCTTTTGTTCCTCAGCGCTGTTCAACTTGGTACTTGTTTTAGCTTTGGAACTTTTGTATCTGGGCGTCACTAGTAAGTCTTGTATGGACAAAACACACTTCTGGCGTATTAAATTTTAAACCTGGTGACTGTTGTTAGCTATTATTCAAGTATTTCTTTGTCCAGTATGTTCTATTTATTTTTATTGTAGTCCTGTAATGTTGTGTCGTCATTTTAAAGCTATATTTAACATGGCCTTAAAGCGGGAGGTTTGGCATGCCACAAACCAGGTTCAACCCACCATTGTTTTTCTGTTAAAAATGTCCTGTACCAATTCAGGTATATGGTCATTGTTATAGTATAGTTCGTTTCTGTGTGTACCCATCATATTTTTCTTAAGATGTTTTAAGTCAGGAATACGGCAGTTGTTATCAAATATTTCGTTTGAATGTGCTTGCCTGCGAGTCCGAATTTCAGGCACTTCTTTACCAAATTCCTTCGTATAAATAAGTCAAAACTCTGATAAAGATTTAGTTGCTCAAAGTAACTTCACCAAACAAGGGAGGCGATATGATTATAATGCAAGGCTTATTGATATGTTAACATTTTTATTCCCTAAAGCACCTGAAACAGTCTGTCAAGTAAAAATAAAGATTCCAAAATAACTATTTCTCGTTAATGTGGTATGGGTGTCTTTTGCCATCTTGAATTAAAGGTTAAAATTTTAAATCAAATTAGCAAAAGATACAAAAGATACAGAAATACAGATAACTTATGTGAATTTGCATTTAAAATAGCAAATCTATACGAATATCATATCTTATCACTATTAATACTTTAAACAGTTAAGGCTATTGTTTACATCATTTTTAATGTTTTTCAATGGCCATTTAAGGGAAGATAACTCTTAAATATTTTATTTTATGAAGGGATCTACATGAAATTTTGAAATTGTGTATTTTATCCGGGGATTCATTTAAATCTGTTGAATCAATTTTACGGGAGTTGTGTAGTCTTGGTAAGGAAAACAGTGTCACGTATTATAATCTATTTTGATATGTCAATTCGTTTAAAGAGCATGCGGTCGAAACTGATGAGTTGTATCGTTTATTACTATTTAACAAAACGAAAAAGGCAATCAAAAAAGAAAAGAGAGAAACTATAAAAAAAAAAATATTTGTAAGCCCAGAAATTAAAATAAAAAGAAAGGTCATCAAGATGTAAACAAATAATTGTCAACAGTTTGATATGTTTTAAATCTTTTTTGAAAATAAGATAACAAATTATTCAGTCTGAGATTACTGTAAGCTGATATACAGGCTGTCTTTTTTTTCTGTTTGATTCTTTATTTGCTAGAAATAACTGTTTGGAAAAATTGTCATGTGTAATGGCATAAAAAGTATTGAGTATCGTACCATACAACACAGAATCAAAAATAACTTCGATTGTGTGTATGAACAATTGTATATGATGACATACTTGTCACAGGAACAACATCCACATTCATCGAACATGCTGTATTAATGATTACTGAATATATCTGTTATTGTGTTATTATAATAAGTAATATTATTAATGTATCGTAACAACATAAAAGTTAGATAAATCAGACTAAAAAAAAACAGTCAATGCAAACTAATATCTAAACTGAAACATGAATATAACATTGAATTACAATATATATTAGATAAATAGAAATATAAATATTTTAGCAATGGACTTCTTGACGACTGAATCTTCTTGGGAGTTTACTACAACCTTATACTATTTGAACTGTACTAAAGGTGGAACATCGCCCCTGAACATTACCATCACGACACCATTTGACAGTTTTGAAACTACTACATCCGGTAAATATTTAACAAGCAGTCACATAGTTTAATAATTATTTTTGAACCTGTTACAAACCATCTATCATGATTCTAGTGATTTATAGTGAAACTTATATTACCTCATAGTTTGCACGACTGAATTAAAAATAAATGAAAAAAGCGGGAGATATCGAAGGCATTGACAACTAATGAGTAAACACAACATCACGGCAAAAATTTAACCAATAGAAGATGGGAAACACAAGGGGGAATTATGGACGAATAAATTATGACACCGCCGAGACAAAAAGCCAAATGAAGTAGAAAGACGAACAAATCAACTGTATCATACAAAGACCTCATAAGATCGAGCAGCACCAATCCCATTAGAACTCTATCATCTTGGCAAAGTATCATCACAGACAATATTTCGTCTCCCACTAATTTTATCAGATATGTTTTTGGTGTTGAACCGTTACTACCTCAGTGCTAGTGTACCAGGTGCGATCCGATATACATGATAACAAAATTGAATGTATAACCCTCCACATGTTTGCGCCTGTCACAATACAGGAGTTCTCCAGCCTTTGACAATCTTTCATGATTTTAATTGTAGTTCATTTATAAATTTCGGAGTTTAGTATGTAGTTTTAAAAATATTACTGAACTAGTACACATTTTCATTTAGGTACCAGCTGAAGTCTCTTTGAAACAGTCTCTATGTTCATTTTGAATCATATTGATGAAAAACCACACACACACAAAAGTTCCCTTGAAACCCGTCATTCAAAATATTTTTTGGGAAAATATGATTTATTCATGGACAATGGTAGTTGAAGTTTGTCATGAAGTATTTTATCGACATGCCTGTTTACATAAGAAAAAAAAATTTCAAAATAGGGTTATAAATAAAGATATATTTAGTAAGCCATATTTTTTTTTGTATTTAGGGTGAAATATATTGTATGATATAATTACAAATTCCACAACTTTTAACGATAATCAAACGATTACACACCCATTTTTATTTTATCATGCATGTATTGATTTAATTTTATTATTTTCTTAATAATTAAAGATTATCTTTGATCATCTCAACGAAATTTCTTTTCTCGGTTTAGTGAGAAAAGCAATCGAGTTGAGATGACCAATGATTATCTGTTGATTGCCATTTACAATGTTTTATCCTATGACGACGTTGTTAATTTCATTGACAACGGGCACGGGCAACCTTAGTTTCTTGCGATATATTTTCATATTGCTCTACTATGGTGAAAAAGGAATTATCAGTCAGTGAAATTAACAGAAAAATTCGAAAAATAGCGATAATTATGAATACATAATTTTTGATATTCAATTTGAAGATTTATTCCACGTTGTATATTTAGTAAACATGTATTACTTTAGTCTGTTCATCAAGGAAAAGAACATGCAAAATTCGATATTTGTCAGTGCTACAAGGGTTAAAAGGTTTCAATCATTAACATAATCTAAAATATATTTTCAGATACGCTATCAACATTAACGATGAGTGAAATGTTCAAAATCTTAATTATGATTTCTTCAATTTTCGGGATGGTGGTAGTAATAATGTTGTATGCAGCTGTGTACCGAATGTGCTGCTCTGGAGATCAATCTTATCACGATTCTTGCAAAGAAGGAACACTACATGTTGGAATGACTTTGCTTACATATGTTCTGTATTTGTTTGACACCTTTTCGGACGTCTTCCTGTTCGTACATTACATTTCAATTGGAGAAACTTCAAAGTTTTTGCTGGTAATGGGTTTTACTTTCGCCCCCATTCTCTTCCTGGCATTTGTTTTCTTTGCAGAGAAACACGAAAAGTGGTTCTGTACTTATACAGATTTATCCTGTACAAAACAATTGGCCTTCCAGTTATTTGGCTTGGCGTTGATATTGATTTTCAGTCCGTTTGCTGCACTGTTGCCAACATACATGTACGTTATTTAATATGATTACCTATAAAAAAAATTCTGTTTATAGTAGTTAACATGCCTGCACTAGTGTAAATATATATATAAAATGACTGAATAAATAGTCAACGATTAATCTTACAGGGCGATGGATCATGTAATATGATTCTTTACACTACAAAATGTAATATATAACAAGTCAGAAAGGGTACAACATCACCATTAAATAACTATAAAATGAACACATATAAGATATTTCGGATAACAGATATCCTTCTTCAATAATAGTACGATGTCAAATGAATAATATCAATATATTCAAATTGAGAAACTATCAACATTTTGAAATTTATACAATTTAAGCGAACACTACAGACGCTGGTAAAATTTTCAAACACGGCGCAACGATAACAAAGATATGCCAAATAAAAATAGTTATTTGCGAAGTGAACTGTCACAACTCTAAATTTCCAAAGGTTGTGACAGTTTAGATGTTATATATATATATATGGGTGTAGGACTCTGAACCGAGATGGTCACGCTAAAATGCGATTGTCAACGATTAAGTGCGTTGATTAATGCCGGTTTCACACATTGGCGAATAGACCGACGTGCACCAGATGTACAGAGAATATTGATTAAGTCAGTATAAGAAAACAGTAGTAAACCGAGAAAAACAAAACAAATCCGGGTTACAAACTAAAACTAAGGGAAACGCATCAAATATAAAAGGAAGAAAACGACACAACAGAAACACAACATAAGCTGTAACACACACAGAAACAAACTATAATATAACAATGGCCATTTTCCTGACTTGGTACAGGATATTTTAAGAAACAAATGGTGGGTTATACGTTAGGTGCAGTCAGGAGGAACGCTAAGCAATCGTTAGACGCGCGTTGCATAAGTTTGATTTACGTCGAAATGCAGAGATATACGCTTGGTGAACGCTATAAATCCAGGAAATATTTTTTAAGCATTACAAATTTCATCTAGCTCTTGCGTTTGTCAATCGTTTACATGTTCGCTACACGCACGTACTATATACGTTACAAGCGCGTTTCAAAACGCTACAGAAACGTTTGAGACACGTTTAGGGCACATTGTATACGCCTCAAGATCTTTCGACTTTTACTCGGACTTTTACTTGGACGTATGCGGGGCGTACTAGTTACATACACCTTGCGTAGTTTTAGCGCTCCGTGAACGTACATGCATAAAACGCACCCCTTGCGTATAAAAAACGTATTCTGACATTCGCCTACACTTGCTCTGACATTTATAATGGCATATGTTCGTGATTTTACAAGAGCAAATGTATCCAGAAGAACACCCAGGGATTAGACGTCCCAGACACGCCGAAAGCACGGATAATCGTCCCAAATACGTTCAGAGGACGTTTTTTTCTTCGTGACGTACATTTAATCTGCGTTAGATAAACGCCTGGTAAACGCATATATATGGATATCGTACGCCATAAACACGTTTGAAGCTCGTTGTGCACACGATACATAAATGATTGACAAGTTGACTTCCTCCAAAATTACTAGTTTATTGGCAGTGTACATGGTTTTTGACTACGCCCGGCGTACGTCGGCGCTATAAGATGATGTGTAACGTCATTATTACACACTGAGGTGCGATGATGACATTGTGACGATAAATTGTTGATAGCTACGCTGAAGTCCGATGGTTGTTATATTGAATTACAATGGTCTGCCTGTGACATTGAGTTAAAAGTTGTTTTATATATGTACGATTCAGCACCGCCATGTTCACGCAAAAATAAACCTACATTCAACTTTTTTTCGTATTTGAAAATACTGAAATAAATCAAAGTCTTATATCCATGTTCCAGACGATATGAGTATTTGGACCGTACACGTACGGTCTGGACCGTATGCGTACTTTTTTGAGATACGCACGGTCTGCCTAATTTTAAGATGTTGGTCATGTTTATTAGATTCAAATGAGTATAACGGATCAACTTAAATCAAATCTATAATTAACTTTCAAAGATTAATGGTAAATGAAATCAAAACTTGCCATTTTAACTATTTAAAAATGTCACATTAATTTAATCTGTCAAGCTCCTATCCCGTATGTTTAGCATGTCAGTAAATACATGAGATTTAATTATAGTCACTGAAAATGAAGTTATCGAATCTCACAATGTTTGGCGAAAAGATTTTAGAATATTTGGGAACTTTACTACAAAAACCGTCAAAGATACTGTACAAAAACCGTTAAAAAAAAAGTCGAAAATACAATGAGAAAATATAATAAAAACGACGAAAACTAATGCAAAGAATGAGTAAGGTAGCTTTGTTACTCTAATAATACCAGTTGTTAACAGGATGTTTCCTGATTATTATGTAAGATTGATGATATATTTCACTTTGTTCAGATAATTGTAATAATATTAATTTGTAAAATCAATAAAAGATTTTGATAAATGTTTGTCTAAAATAACCCTTACTGTCCAAATACATATATTTGCCAGTTATAGTCCGTGACCGTATGAGTATAATCCGCGTGTGCTCGGACGCGTACGGTCCAAATACTCATATGGTCTGAATCATACATAGATATAGGAAGATGTGATATAAACGCCAATGAGACAACTCTCCATCCAAATAACAATTTATAAAAGTAAACCATTATAGGTCAATGTACGGTCTTCAACATGGCGACTTGGCTCACACCGAACAGCAAGCTATAAAGGGTCCCAGAAATTACTAGTGTAAAACCATTCAAACGGGAAAACCAACGGTCTAATCTAAAGAAAATACGAGAAACGAGAAACACGTATGAACTACATAAACAGATGACAACTACTTTACACTATATTCCTGAATTAGGATAGGTGCAACCATTTATACGTCCACTTGCATCAGGTCGATTTCTATCCGACGCAGCTCATACGTTAGACGGATGGACGGATTATGCAGTAATGCCGGAAATAATTATATCAAGTTTTTATTTACTTGTCAATGATATTATTTTGAATGCACTTTCGTGTAGATAATTACATGATTTGGTCTATTTATAGTGACTAACATATTATCACCTTCATAAAGCAAAGAATAATCAATTGATTAAAAAAAAAACATTGACTTTAAAAATAAGTTAAGCACATTGCATCTGAATGATTTTAAAATGGTATACTCATTACTTTTGTGATTTTACTTTTTAATAAAAATGCCTACTACATGTAAGGTAGGAATCCATTCAGTAAAGTGTGTTTTCACCATTTAAGAGCCTTTGTTTAAATAAAAAATATATAAATGCACTAGACAAACTAGTCATGTCTAACACGTAAAACTTTAACGCATTTCAGATATTGTTTATTGATGTATAGTACAGTAATATAGTAGATATCTATTCCAATTTTCTTTATATTCTTAGATATGCCCAGTTGCTTGCACGTGGAAAAGAAAATATCAGATGGCAATTTCTTACAGCTTATTTGATATTGATTGAAGCTACGTTAGAGTCAGCTCCACAATTAACAGTACAAATATACCTTGCAATTACAGACACATATATAGATACCCCTTTTACAAGTAAGTAATCATATAATTAAGCAATGACATGGGAAGTTGGTTCATTTTGAATTCGTTTCTCATTTACATGATTAAACTGTTTAAAAGAAAGGCAACAGTAGTTTACCGCTGTTCGAAAGTCATAAACCGATTGAGAGAAAACAAATCTGGGTTATAAACTAAAACCGAAGAAACACATCAAATAAGATAACAAACTCAAAAACAAACCGACAAGATAATAAATGCCATTTTCCTGACTTGGTACAGGACATTTTAGGAACAAATAGTGGGTTGAACCTGGTTTTATGGCGTTTATGATAATCTTAAATATAACACTACAAGGACAACATCACATGACAGGACTACAGTTCAAATAATGCAAGAATAGAGGAACAGAGGAAAAAACAAATAAACAATACCATTATATTTTTAGACATGCTAATAGTTTTTTCAACACAAAAGAAAACTTTTATAATTTCACATTTTAAATCTTGGTATGTGTTCTTTAATGTTTTTACATATCTTATCTTGTCTTATGTTTAAGTGTCTGAGTTAATGTACTAATCCCGCTGTTCAATTTGTATACGTCGGAAAGGAACAACTTGCTAATCCGAGGTTGTATGTCCATGATAGATGTAATGATATCCAATATGTGCATCAAACTTACCTTATAGCGTATTATTTTCTCAGGATGTAAATTTTCGCTTATTTTGCAGATAGAACAAAATCAACATGATTAAATGCGCCAAATTAAAAGTGTACATGTTAGGTATTAATTATCCGCCAAAACAATAATTTAACAACCGCGAAAATAACCCGCTATACGGTATTTGTCAGACGAGACAAATATCAGCAGTCATACTAAAGCTTCGTCCAAAGTCTTTGTTGAATACCAGTAGAAGGTGTTAATAAAATATGCAGTTTATGTTTTGTTTATAAAAAGAAAGTTTATTAAGGATGTTATACTTTTGAAGGCATAGGAACTTCTCAAGCATGAACATCGAGGTGCGTTTTGAACATATATAACTGCGTCAGGATGTAGACACTTAGATCTGCTGTGCCGTTAACAGATATCCTTGCAGTTGAATTATAATGTAATCAAAAATAAAATTGAAGTGAAGATAACCATGCGTAATAGTGCTTGACAAACAACATTTTTTTTTACTTATACATACTTTTTTTTGTACTAGAACATATCCGCGATATCACAGGTCCGTGACTGAATTAAAGTATAAAACTACAATGTATGTGTAAGCCTTATTTTAACCTGGATTTTTAGTATTAATATTGTCAATTGATAAAGTCATGCTGATTATAAGACGCAATTTTCTCTGCTTTCAAAATATTTCTGTTTGAACCTGTTGACCTGGAATTTATCAATTATTGGTAATATTAATTATTTGGAACACAAAAGGGCCTGACATGTTGTAACTTTTGATGAAGAGCATGTCTTATATTAGTTATACATCTAGTTGACTTATTTGATTCGCCGTATTGACGTAATGGCTAAAAAATAGGAAATTGTAAGCCTTATTTCAATTCCAGATTTTTGCATGAACCCCCTGCTTATATATTGGCGAGTTTTGGATGTGTCTATGGGACACTCGATATCTCTCGGCCGGAAGTAAGAATAAAATTCTCAGAACGTCTCGAAAGTTTTCTGTCATTTATACAAGTCTTAAGGTTTATGTACCCTTCTGTAGCCATTTTTGTACGAACTTTTCAAACTTCAATTGTATAAAAACTACAGATATTATGAATAATAGAGATAGGCCATTTTGTACATATTCCAAGGGGAAACTTGATGCAAAGCATTATTTTTTACTGTTCCATTGCATTTAATAGAAAAAGAGGACTTTGTGGCAAATAAATCAAGATTTTTATAGAAAATCCACAGCCTTTATCCTTGTACTCTCATATTTGGCAATTTAATGACTGATAGATATAGAATTATTGCATGCAGTGCTAGCATTGATTTCCTTAAAACAAGTTTATAAATGTAGTTATTGGTTAAGACAAGTATAAATATGGCCAAAATCAAGTACACCTTTTAGGGTGCGCTTGACTTTAGTGACTCAGCACGAGGTGTATTGGAATTTACAGGTTACTTAGAACTTTTTGTAAAAAATAAACACTAGCACATCATAGAAAATCAAGTGAGTAATTTATGTTTCAAATTTTATAACAAAAATCTCTGTATTAAAGGCTGTGGATTTTCTATAAAAATCTTGATTTATTTGCCACAAAGTCCTCTTTTTCTATCAAATGCAATGAAACAGTAAAAAATAATGCTTTGCATCAAGTTTCCCCTTGGAACATGTACTAAATGGCCTATCTCTATTATTTATTATATCTTTAGTTTTGATACAATTGAGGTTTGAAAAATTCGTACAAAAATGGCTACAGAAGGGTACATAAACCTTAACAGGTTGTTATCTACGTCTTTGATATGGTCCCTTGATGGCCCGTGACGACGCAATTGTATTTGTTTTAAAACGACCACTGAACACTGTGTGTATCTGGGTCAATTATACGTGGCATTGTCTGTTGTCTCGGTAGCATGTAAACTAATTATGTTTGAAGATTAAACCACGGGATACTGTGTTTTTCATCAAAGACTTACGGGAGAGAACATTCTGGTTAAAATATTAATATTAGATCGGAAAACAGAAAGATAATATTCTTATAAAAAGTATTTAATTCAAAAGGAATCAAAGAAATATATACAAAATATATACTGTATTTATGTTTCTGAAGAAACTAACAATGATTGAAATCAGATATTTTCAGAGTTGCAATTAAGAAATACATTTTAAGTATTTTATATGACAAGATACTCTGCTTTGGTATTTTTAAATATTCATTTATAAAGGAAACAAAAAATTAAATCTAAATAAATTCTAGCATCCTACAAAAAAAAATGTTTATAAACAATAATCATATTTCTACGTTAATTATTTCATACCATTTTAGTATTTAGGTTTTATTATTTATTTGTTTGTATTGTAATATATTCATTATCAAATGGAAAGTAAGATAAATTTATTAAAATTAATATTTATAAATTTTAAACGGTCGTGAATAAAAATACTTGAGTGTTTTCAATTCATTAAGCATGATTTTAAACTCACAAGAACCGTAAAAATAATTTACAATAATCACAACAAAATTTAATTACAACAATAATGTTGATTATTTTACACTGTTTTAGTATGGATTTAGAAGTCTTTCCTTATATTTTGTATAGCAATATATTCGCATATAGTGGAATGTTAGATTCATTAGATAAATAAAATATCCATCCGTAAATACTTGACGTTCGTGTTTATTGATATTATATATCTTAAAAAAAATTACTAACAGGAACGATAGTTTATTATAAAATTTGGATTCAATTTGTGTTTGTTTGTTTTAATAGTTATAGCATCTACATATTAGTACTATGGTACGGTTTTGAAAATTGTATTCCTTGTGTTGACCAACTATCCTACACGTCTTGATTCATTCACATTACAGATCACATTTCAAAAGCACACTATCGGTTTGCGTTCTCAAAAATTCCGGATAAAATGTCAATGAATCCGGAGTCAAAACATTTAATGAAGGCCGTTTGACATTCGAATTCAACTATTAGATTAAGATATGTGCTGACACAAATGCGTATTCTTTTCCGGAGTACCAGTGAGATGCTTTCTATTTACTATTGTGTGCGCTAAAATACTACTTGCATGCAATACAATTAAATTCACTCGTGAAAGCTTATTTTCGTTTTTGTAATCTAAATTCAGGACAAGGCAGACAGAGCTTTACATGTGACTTTCATCATTACTAACAGTATTCTGACCTCGAGTTGTTTTTTTTTTTTGTTTCTTTTTTAAGTCACTGTCCTATTATAGACTTTGATCTTTTCGAAAAGCTAAGGATTGTCTACCCAAGGAATAGATTCCATAACTTTGTAATTTTGTTAGCCTTTTAACTTTTTGTAGACTTAACTCGTGTCTGGCGTACATCATTTTAATTCTGGTATCTTTTTATATCTACATACCTTTTAATATAAATTAGTTATTTTAAAAGTGTGTACAGGTATTCATAAACTTCTGAATTAAGAAATTCTACGGGCTAAGTTTCCCTGTAGAATGTTTGAATTGATTTAAGTAAAATCAGGAAATCCTTAAAATTTGAGATGTTTTATGAGACCAAAATAAGTCTCTTCATAAGAGGTCCCAAACAATTGCATGACACAGGTTTCACCGCATACAACATCTACCATGAGTAAAGACAGCTTCAAATACGAGTTAAGAATATAAAGGCAGTCTTTTAGGAAACAACATATAAAGATATGATAAATAAAATAAATGCATCCAAAATTCCAGATTATAAAGCAAACTGAGTGCAAAAAAATTATATTGCGATAGGTTTGTGCAATTTGCAAGAGTCATCCAGTTAGTAGAAATTGGGATTTGCCAAAGGGTTATAATCGTAAAAAATATGTACATTACCAAGTAATAAATATGATAGTTGAGCTTTAAAATAACTATTCAAATAGAAGCTGTATTTATATACTTTCAACTGGCTTCTTCTATTCACAGTCAATTATTTCAATTCAAAAGCAAACACAATTTCAGCAACAATCTTTTGGTGACCCGGCAGTCAGCAGTCTTAGGTTCCTGTATTGCTTTTCTTTTTTTAAAGAAAGCAACTTGTTAGTATTCGTATTGTCATCTTATAAAGTCATGCTGATAAAATACTACAAACATTATGACAATAATTGAATTTAATAGTGTTAACCCTGTGATTATGACCCGTGTATATATAGAAAATCTGAAATACACCGTTTAGGGGTCCGCCTGTCAATTGCGGAACGTACAGATAAGGTGATAAGTAATGTCAATCCTGTGATTATGACTCGTGTGTATAGCAAATCATAAATACACCGTTTGATGATGAGCCAGTCAGATGCGGAACGTACAGATAAAGTAATGGTTGACAAGTGAATATGCTATTGGTATCGGTATCGGATTCGACACATAACTTGTTAACTATCATGATTATTTGCAATAATAATTATATCGAAAACAAAAGGGTTTGGTATAGTTTAAGTTTTAATCATTGTCCTATATAATTGTATATAAAATTGAATTCTTTTATTTATCGTTTCTACCCCGTGACAGCTAACACATTGGACCTCGTTTTTTAGTATTATAGATTTTTTTCACGGACGCGTCTAGATTCATTGTAATTTTCAAGAACTTGATCATACGAATAGAACATTTCAAACTAAATCAATGAATCAATAAGTTGCTGTTTTCTGATCTAAGTGTCTACTAAGAATTATGATATAATTATGTTTATATGATCTGTCGCGTTTATAACTTCCAATGTAGTGTATACAGTGGTTTAATATGGAATATTTGAGAGGTATGAAAAGATTAATATAATAATTTCGACCTAAGTAATAGAAAATCTACATTGAAAGTGTTATAATACCTGTACTTTACATCATATTATATCTGATGAGTCTTTGAACTGGTTATTGCAATAGAATAATTCATGGATAAAAATATATCTAAAAATCATAACAAGCAAACAACATATGCTTCGTTGCAATAATCTCACAGTTGATATTTATATTGTTCTTTGTTGTAGTAATGATTCGTTATCTGAGCATAGCTGCATCTACCATCGGACTTGCTTGGTCTTTAAATGCATTCAAACATCACGTTCGGGAAGAAGAAGATCAGCGAGAAGATAGCCTAAAGGTCAAATTAGTTCACTGGGTAACACGGTTTGCTGAGATTGTACCACGTATTCTTTTGATTGCGCTCATTACAGCTGAATACAGCGTATTTGTGGTAATGTTCATATTATATCGCATTGTATTTGGAAGCATATACGGTGGTTGTGATATAAGGTTAGATGGTAAAAACTGTCGATTTTTAGAGGAACCTGATTTATTTATAGGAATAGTAGGTAATATTTTTTGCTTTTCTATGACACATATTTATACATGCCACAAAAAAGAACATTTTGGGGGAAAATTCTTTATAGGTTATTACATCTTATACTATGCAGAAAACATGTGTATGCTATATCTTTGGTATAGCGACGATCCTGCTTTATTAAAGATAAAGATTGGAGGAGCATGTTCAAACCATGAGTGGTTTGTACCTATTGTATTTGTTGTTGTCATTGGAGGATTTATTTGTCAGCCACCATTTTTGTATCTCTATTATTGGTTACGCAGAAAACAACATGAAGGTGAATGTAAACAATATACAGACACAAACCACATTTAGATTCATCAATGAAATGTTTTCAGAAAATCTCGGTATACTTATTCATGTTTTCAATCATAAACATGATCAATGTTATCAATGACCCAATGTACTATATTTCTACTATTTATTGAATTTCAATGACAACAACAATCATAAGAATGTTAAAGTGTCTTTTTGCTATTTTTAAATAGATTAGGAGAAAATTTCCTCATTTTTAGAATGAATTTAAACAACCAAACTTTAAAAAAACTAGATTACATAACTAAGGACATTCCAGCATTTTACTTAGAAATAATAAAAAAGTTGGATTTTATTTCATGAAACGAACAACACAGAATCGAAAAACTTTGTCGAAATAAGAAAGCAAGTGATCTGGGGTAATAAATTTATAAAATTTCAAAACAAGCCGCTTATTATGCATAACTGGATACACAGTGATTTTATTTATATTAACGATATTATTGACGACAATTGAAAAATTGCCCAAGAAAAAATCTTTAAAAAACTGCGAAACACTAAAAATTGGATAGCAGAAATTTCAAAAGTCAAAAGCTCAATTCCAACCTCATGGCTAAAAGCTTTAGCTACGGAAGATTCCATCAAATCAAAAGTAAATTTTAACAGATTATTTATCAATTTAGAAATTTATCAATATACACAAACAAAACATTGAAATTGAAAATTTAAGCAACAAAAACGTGTATCAATTGCTCGTTCAAAAAAAATCTCTCCAAACTTTGGCATAAATAAATGGAAAAATGAATTAGAAATAAATTATTATTTTACCAAATATATGATTAACTTTATACATCATCATTTAAAACTCAATAAACTCAAAAGGTTTAG
Organism: Mytilus edulis; assembly: GCA_019925275.1. Classification (NCBI taxonomy): domain Eukaryota; kingdom Metazoa; phylum Mollusca; class Bivalvia; order Mytilida; family Mytilidae; genus Mytilus; species Mytilus edulis. Next base: position 36,671,104 of record CM034351.1, read on the forward strand.
ATGGAAATTGATAAGTTGCATTTAACCGAATAGAGAAAATCTCTACAAATGGAAAATCGTCACTAGTCCTTTTTGTTAACTTTGTCAACTTAAAGACACGTATCAACACTTTTTTATCGAATGTAAATTTCTAAAAGAATTTTGGGAAATCATTAATAAAATCTTTTCTCAAAATTTTAATAAAAACATTAACTTAAAAGATATTGTAATAGGCTACAAAATAACAGATAATGAGTATATCGGATTCAATATAATTTTGACACTTATAGGATTTGCTATCTATAAATCATACTATGTATCCAATCAAAGAAATAAATCTACTTATGTATTCAATCTCTTTAAATCTGAATTTGACGAATACGTAAGATCCTACAATCTACAAGAATATACTACAGTCCAAGTGCTTCAAACTTTAATTTCTAATAAAATAAAACACTCTTAAGATATTTATAGGACACTTCAACTAATATAAATAAAGAAATGACTCACCTAATATGTTTAAAATCCAAATAGAAAAGATATAAAGTCGCAAATTTCAACATACATCCTTTAAAAAGCACGCTCTCTCTCACCTTTAAACAAGGTAAACCATCCGATCAAGAAAATCGATATCACACACTCTTAAATCATGTAATTTTTAAACGAGATAAATTGACACCAGACAATAAATTTCGGATAAGTGTATTATATAGGCGTTATTTAATTTGATTACATGTTTTGAAGAAAAGTATATCATTAATTTCATATCAGAGTATTGAATTGTATTATATTATTATTGAACATTGTATTTAATTGTAATATTGTAATATAAAATATAAGATAATACTTATCTATATGAAACCTTGTTCTTAGAGTTAAAGCTGTAGCGGTAAGGTCATTGTTAACAGCTTTAGTGCAATAAATTTATATTCAAGTGCTAAAAAAAGTGTCTTTTTGCATGTTTTGAAGGGAAAAGACACATTAAAATTTAGCAATGTAAAAAAAAATGCATGCACATTCGTTTTTTAATTAAATTTTCTTTATTGCAATCGTTTGTAACAATTAATTCTAATGATTTCTGAAACTTTTGTAAGATTATGCATCAATGATGATTAAATACAATTTCTTATATTTTTGAAAATCTGTGAACATTTTTACTACAATTTCTTTTTAAGAACTGTTTGCTTTAACGTTAATATATGATAGAATGTCAACAGTGTCGCAAGGGTTTATCTGAGAAAGAAAAACAATGTCTGCCTTGTGGTCAACTTAAACATAATTTTGCCCGAAGATACTATTAAACATCCAAATGAAGACATAATAAACAAAAGAGGTACATACGCACAAATCAATAATAAATACACGTTCTTAACAATTGCGAGTCTTTCAGTGCAACGTCTTTACTATTAATTTTGGATGATGTCCTATTTAAAATTGTAAAAATATCCAATACAAAAAAAAGACGATAATGTCAAATTTCAGTCAGCGCCTGTCCTGAACCAGTAAACACAAATCATAATGCATAGTAACTAAAACATCACTACAGGAATACAAGCTGTTACAACAATTCAAGCAATAACAAGTAGCTGTTTAGTTCATCTTTTAATTAATAAACAAGTCAACTTATTTACATTATTCTAACTTTGAGGTATTTTTGCCAAAGGTAAATCCAGAAAAGCGTTTCGGACGCAGGAAGTTGTTTAACGTGTTGTTTTAAGTTTTTTTACATCACTGGGTCGCTACCTCTGCTAGTGGACTATAAGTCCTCAAGGGTATCATCAGCTCAGTAGTCAGTGCTTCGGTATTGACATGATTTATCAAAATTTACTAAAATATTCGTTTATAAATTTTGAAATAATTATGAAACTAAGGTTTTAACTCCCCCAGGCAAAGTTGACTTTAGATGAATAAGGCTATTTTTTAGGTATTTTTGACATGTGGGCCTTCAACGATCTTCGGTACTTATAAATCTACGGATTTCAAATGTTTGGCTTTAAGCGTTCCTGATGAAGGTAAATCCAGAAAACACTTGGGACGCAGGAAATTATTAAACGTGTTGTTTTCATTTTTTTTTGGAACGAGCAATTACAGAACACGATGGTATGATTAAAAAAAGAGGTACATCTGGATAACAAAATGAAAAGTTGTAAATATCAGTTGAAAACATCTGTACTAAGCAAATCGAAACGAAGCACAAATAAATCTAACAAAAGGAGTTATGTCTAAAAATTATCTATTTAGGAATACTCATTGGCATCGAATGCTTGTTGGAGTGAATAACAATATAACAGTCCAATAAACTTAAGCTCTCACGCGTGGAAGAGCATGATATTTTTTATAAAGTTCTTTAATAGAGGTAATGCATTATGCACTAAAATCCCACTATGGCCTCATATGGGTCAAGTTCAAATAAACTCAATCTATTTAAAAACCGACATATCAGAAAACGGGAGCAATGAGAGATCAGTTTTTTAATTAGATTGAAATTAACTCACCGTAGATACCATGCTACAGTCAATAACAATAAATACACTTATACATGTTCTATAAAATGCTACCGAAAAACTGTTCTTCATTAATTTCATCAGCCAAAACTTTGGAATGTCTATGGTGAATAATTTAACAACGTTAAGAGCAAAAGCGTTATGACCAAACGGGTCATGTAATTAAAAATGCATCTATCAGCAAAGAAAATCAGAAATATATGTTATCAAGAATTCCGGAACCAACGCACACATTACTAATCTGATTATCTCGGGAATAATTAGCCAGAAGCAGCAGTATTCATTATTTTAACTAATAATTTAAACCATCAAAACAAGGTTGATATTTACATTAAGTATATACATGCATACATAATTTGCTGTAAACAATTTTAGTTATGTGTTTTTTGAAGAAACAATAATACAATTATTAAGGCTCAATATCATTTTGTGAATCACTTGACGATACCATATTCTATGAAATAACATCACCAAATGTGACTTATATTAATCGATCTACAAGCTGTCGATGCCTGCAGCTTGGCATTGCACAAGGTCATGCTTTTCTCTGACTGTTTATGATGGCTTTACACTAATTTTGGTATGTTGGATGTGAAGTGATTGGTAATTCAGTCTTAGATGCATGATTTTGTGTATAAGTTTTTAGTGGATTTGAACTATATGTCAGTAACTGCGAGTACGCACAGATCTGTACTTGGTGTCTTTTTTGTGGCTTGGATGTACAAATAGCTGGTTACGTCCATTCTGAGTAGTATTTCTATTTGTATCCATCTATAGACAATAATAATCAAAACCAAGGAGTAAGCAAAGACTCACGAAATCAAGGGACATGTACATCAACAGCACTGTTATAAATAATAAAAAAAAAAACAACACGAACTCCACTAAAAACCGGGAGTGAAATCAGGTGATACTGAAGGGTAAGCATTTCCTGTACAGTAACGTGTTATTTCTTTGTTTAGTTCGATAGTGATGGAAGGTTATTTTGACTGAGGAAAAATATCAGATATGATTTCTGACACACTTTTTGTCATAATGGCTAATCAGCTCATGATGGCGACTGTAAAATTTCTTGAGTGATGACCCTAACTTGATTGATTCATAGCCCTGTCTTAGCAAATTTTGAGAAAGCAGTATTCCTGGTTCAACTAAATCAACGTACTTTGTATAGGTTATGCCTTTTTCAACTGCTTTTTATAGTTTATTCTTATATTGTACTGTTACACAATAATCATATCCCATCTTTTTTTATATATTATATACGTAGTCGAGTTTATCTCGTCAGTTGAAAACATTATCGTTACCTCTAATAGACCCGAACCTTCTTCTGGGTTTGTATGGTCAATGTTTGCTTAAGTTGTGGTTTGATTGCTCATTTTTAGCTCACCTGGCCCGAAGGGCCAAGTGAGCTTTTCCCATCACTTTGCGTCCGGCGTCCGTCGTCGTCCGTCGTCCGTCGTCGTTAACTTTTACAAAAATCTTCTCCTCTGAAACTGCTGGGCCAAATTAAACCAAACTTGGCCACAATCATCATTGGGGTATCTAGTTTAAAAAATGTGTGGCGTGACCCGCCAACCAACCAAGATGGCCGCCATGGCTAAAAATAGAACATAGGGGTAAAATGCAGTTTTTGGCTTATAACTCAAAAACCAAAGCATTTAGAGCAAATCTGACATGGGGGTAAAATTGTTTATCAGGTCAAGATCTATCTGCCCTGAAATTTTCAGATAAATCAGACAACCCGTTGTTGGGTTGCTGCCCCAAAATTGGTCATTTTAAGGAAATTTCACCGTTTTTGGTTATTATCTTGAATATAATTATAGATAGAGATAAACTGTCAATAGCAATAATGTTCAGCAAAGTAAGATCTACAAAAAAGTCAACATGACCAAAATGGTCAGTTGACCCTTAAGGAGTTATTGCCCTTTATAGTCATTTTTTGTCAATTTTTCGTGAAGTTTTGTTATCTTGTACAGAAATCTTCTCCTCTGAAACTACTGAGACAAATTTAACCAAACTTGTCCACAATCATCATTAGGGTATCTAGTTTAAAAAATGTGTGGCGTGACCCGGCCAACCAACCAAGATGGCCGCCACAGCTAAAAATAGAACATAGGGGTAAAATGCAGTTTTTGGCTTATGACTCAAAAACCAAAGCATTTAGAGCTAATCTGATATGGAATACAATTGATTATCAGGTCAAGATCTATCTGCCCTGAAAGTTTCAGATGAATCGGACAACCTGTTGTTGGGTTGCTGCCCCTGAATTGGTAACTTTAAGGAAATTTTGCTGTTTTTGGTTATTATCTTGAATATTATTATAGATAGAGATAAACTGTAAACAGCAATAATGTTGAGCAAAGTAAGATTTACAAATAAGTCAACATGATTGAAATGGTCAGTTAACCCCTTTAGGAGTTATTGCCCTTTATAGTCAATTTTTAACCATTTTTCGTAAATCTTATTTATCTTTTACAAAAATCTTCTCCTCTGAAACTACTGGGCCAAGTTCATTATAAATAGAGATAATTGTAAGCAGTAAGAATGTTCAGTAAAGTAAGATGTACAAACACATCACCATCACAAAAACACAATTTTGTCATGAATCCATCTGCGTCCTTTGTTTAATATTCACATAGACCAAGGTGAGCGACACAGGCTCTTTAGAGCCTCTAGTTTAAGTTTCCCTTAAATACTGTACCTCGACATATCGTTTAAGGCGCCAAACCATATCAGCATTCGTGTACTATTCGTGCAGAAGATAATACTGTAATGCTAACCAAAGACCATACAATTACGAATCATGATTAACAGTATGGCTTTATAAACATGTGTAATGTACCTTTTCAAGTTTAACTATTTCCAAACACTCGACGTGTTTTCAATTCTTCCGAATGGCATCTCACGTGCACAGCAATACTTAGTTTGATCAACACAGTAAGTTGGTTAACATTGAGAATGTTTATCTATTTTTTCTTCTAAATATTAACACAACAGACTAAAATATCAAGATTTGTTATATATAGGTTTGAGATATAAAAACAAAAATAAAAATAAAGGAATAAAAGCAATAACAAACAACAAACAACAAAAACAAACGCAATAGTGTTGAAGAACAGATTTTGAAACAAAGTAATTCAATTTCAAAAGGAACTGTTTGCCTACAAAATTCTATCATGTTTTCTAAATTTTGTTTTTCATCACAAATAATTGTAACGATAGCAATGACGTCAACATGTATAGCAGTTATAACTAATTGTTATTGATAGGTTAATCAATTTTGAGGTTTAATATTCCTTTTTCACACATTCTGGAAAAAATGAACTACTGGGAGGAAAGCTAAATGGTGTAATTAAGTTTAAGTCATTGTGTAGTGCTTTGGATTGATTGTATCATAACCGACACATACGATAGTTATGTTTCTATAAAACAAAGTGTTTAGATGTTTAATGAATACTTTTCTACAAGCAATTAATAAATAAGCAGTGCATTAGATATTATTTTTTTCAAATACAGATGCAGTACGTGGTATATCTTTTATCATAACCACCTAAAGGAGTAGGTCCGGTAAGGACTCATTTTGGCCTCAAATTTCAGTTTCATCTGACGAAAAAATTTGACCACTTTTTAAACACTTAAGTGTCTATTTTACTTGATTCAATTAGTTTTTGTGAAAGATTTTAACTAATTTAGTCATTAAAAACGATCCGTTTTAAGCTCAAATATAAAAAATATCTCAAATATGCCAAAAAAACGTCACTTTTCAGATGGTTTTTGTCAAAAATGAAAGTGGCCGCATCCGTGTTCATCCACAACCTTTATATAGGTTATGTATTATCATAAAATACAACTTACATTTCAATATTAAGGATGAACACGAATGCGGCCATTTTCGTTTTACACGGAAACCGTCTAAAATTTAACTAAAATGATAGAATTTTGAAGATTTCAGTAATTTAGCATGACTTAATGGTGCTACAACCCGATATATAAGCATTGTATTGTCAAAAACAGCCCATATTTATGTAGCAGAAGCATTCAACTGTCCAATAAATAATTAAAAATTTACATTTTAACAATTTTGTAAAACTGTTATATTTTGGGGCCAAAAAGGGGTCTTACCGGACCTTCTCCTTTGGACATGTATATATTTATATACCATATACGTATATATAAGGCTTTTATTTCATATCGGTTAAGAATAAGCTTCTCTTATTGGATAAAAAGAGACCACATGACATTCATTATTCTTCAGTAAAAAATTCAATCGGTCATTAAGAGAACAAAACGGACGAGAAAACTGGTCGCTAACAAACGTTCGACATGATAATGACCGGTTGGGATTGGTTTCAGTCTGATAATGACCGTTAGGGCGTGGTTTCTCTGTTAATGACCGGAGGGCGTGGCTTCTATGTTAAGAGACATGTCCCTCAATATTATATTTAAGTTGTTGAATTGTTTACTATATGTTTTCGTTAATGATAAAATTATAGAGAACTTGATTAAGTATTCATATACTGAAAAATGGCACTAAAATGATTAGAAGTATTACTACGAGTGGTATTTACTCTTTGCGGTAGAAATCGTATAACTACTCGAGTTTGCTTTAGGCATTTTGAATTAATGAGACATTTCCAAAACATGGTTTCCCAATGAAATAAACATAATAGTTATTGAAAAACTGGTCATGATCGTGATACAGTGACTGCCCGTAGGACAGTGGTATTGTCGGCGACAGCGATAATGACTGAGCCGGTTTTTCAAGAACTGTTTTATAAGTAGTGTATACGCCTTCGAGTTATTAGTATCCGTTCATCCTATTTGGACTCTTCAAAATTAAAGAGTCTATCCTAAACTGAGGTATATTGCCTTCCAAATACCGTTTCGACTCATTACATCACTGAAGGATATGGTGTACAAATGTTTGTACTTCATGCTTGTGGTATACCATCTTTTCCGCAAGTTTATTGTTTTTCTGTTTGGTATTAGATTATAGTAACTATCTATTTCTTATATCTTTTGATCTGTTAATGTGGTAATCACCTATGGCAGTCAACCGGAATGGCTAACATCCGTTATTCGACCTGTTAGTCCAAGCGTTTTGTTTGAATATGCTTTTTCACCTTTCGGTCTTTTGGAACATGTTGTTTGTTCTGTATCAAGACCCTTTTTCCACGAAATTTGTTTTGCATCCAACGTATACAAATTGCGGTTTTCAGCCAACGCAATGACAGGTTTGAACGTTGTTTCCAATTTAGACTTATTGATATTTTTTCGTTTGGGATTATAGAAATTGCCCTCGGGTATATATGACGTTCATCCTATTTCGACTCTTCACAATTTAAGTGTCTATCCTAATTTGAGGTAAGTTATTAGGCCTTCCAAATACCGTTTCGATTTCTAACATCAACGAAGAGACACTAATTGTCAAAATCCGGATATAGTGCACATATGTTTGCACCTCATGTTTTCTGTTTACAATATTTCCCGCAAGTTTATTGTTTGTCTGTTTGGTATTAGATTATAATAAAAAATCCACTGTGTTAAATCTTATTGTGATCCGTTTATTTGGCAATCGCAATGGCAGTTATTATTGTTTATTAACATTCGTTGTTTGACCTGTTGATCAAATGAGTTTTGTTTAAAAATACTTTTTCAATTTTTTTTGGCAATGTTGTTTGTTTTGTATAAAGGCCCCTCTAACATGAAATTTGTTTGGCATGCACACATATAAATCGCGGCTTTTCTCCAATGCAGTCATATGTTTGAACGTTGTTTTCAATTTAGACTTATTTAGATACCAGATATACATGTACATATACAAATAAAAATAAAAATATACAACACACACATCGTCCATGAACAGTAAAATAAAAACACCACAAAAAGCACAGGCACCGCAGTTTTATTGCTGCTCTTTGTCTTAAGGTCATAGTGAGCATTGAACACGAGCGATGGGCCTAAGTTGAGAGAACCTCAACATAGCAATTGGTCAAAATAGTTATGGATCCAAGTGAGGACTATGCCAGATAATGAGCTAAACGAGAAGTTGAACTAGACTCTGTGTCGGAATGAGTAAAATTAATTAGCTTTCTGGTAAAACCGACCATTTATAAGATGAAAAACAGTGTGAATGATAGACCAAATCCCGTTTTTAGACACAAAGTGCCTGTTAACAATAAATATTGTGTTGTTCCTGCGTACAACACTAGTATTGTTTTTGTATGATAATTATAATTGGATGTCTTGTTAAGAAATTAGGAATAAATGAGCTCCCATGTAATCAACATACAGAACATACATTTTATCGTGTTTGTATTGAATATATAGGCTTCACAAAATTTCGTAAAAACAATGGTACATTGCCGTTTCATCTGCAAGTTCGACAAAATAATTGTCCATAAGATTAACAAAAAATCTGTCAGCAGTGAAAGAGAGCATTCAGAAATACTGTGAAACTGTTTCCTCGCGTAATGGTATTAACCATATGTGGATTCTGAAAAAACTCAAACTAACTTCTGGATAATTCGAAATCTCGATCTTTTACTAAAATAAGTTCTTTAAAAATTTTGTACCCTGTATATCACCATACCATCAAATATCATCATCAATGTGAAATTACAAAATCGTCTAAATAAATAATCCACAATGCTTCTCAACTTAAAATTGCAGCATATGCTATGAATAAATTACGTTGAGATACCATACGGAACGTTTTGTTAATAGTGAACAAAATGGTACAACATGCTGCACTTAGGAACAAGTGATCAGTATGCTAGAGTTTCTTATTGACAGCATAGTTGTTGAATTTTGAGAAAGACTTTTACAACAAATTGTCGGCGTTCCTGTGAGAACTTACTGTTTGCCTCTCTTTGCACAACTCTTCTTATTTTCATATGAATCGGAATCCCTTTAGACACTTGTCGAAAACCAGAAGGAGCCAGGTTATTAAATTTCAAATTCAGGTAAATTGATGATGTTCTTTCAATTAACAATTCAAACTTTTCTGATTGGGTTTAATCAATTTATCACAAAGACATAAACTAACAGACATTATTTCGTCCGCTTCATTTGTAGACTTATATCTGGATTGTTTATTACTTCTTACCAGAATCTACGACAAACGAATTGATTTTATTCTCGAGATTATCAATTCCCCCATCTGAGTAGCCCTATCACAACTTCACCTGTATATGGTATATACATTTCCTAACTTATTTGGTCTTCAAGAGCTTGCAGCTCCTACGCAGACTTTGTAAAACGTAAAAAGTGTCTGAGCAGAAAGTTGATGAACCAGGGCTATGTCAAAGAACATCTCGTTCTTCTTTTTTAAAGTTCATCGAAAGGTTCCAAGACCTTGTTGATAGCTTTTTCGTTTCTACTGCACAAATAACACACGATGGTGTTGAAGTATGGAGCATTTGTACTGACGTTAATGATCATCTTATTAACATGTTATCATATTCTTTGGTCGTCTTTATGAAAATTACTTTTATCAATTAGTCTGTATTTTGTAAAATCTAATTAGAGTGGCTCTGTACTTATACACCTCGTTAATGTGTTGTTGTGCTATGGTAAATTTGTATATTCTTGTCTTTCATTTTTGATAATGTGCTTCTTCTGTATGCCTTTTCGTGCTTCTTTGGTATACATGTGTTTGTTTTATAGTGATTAATAAAAGCAAAAGTAGTATACCGCTGTAAGATTATAACACAATGTTGACTTATGTACCCATATCGTTACCTATAACGTCTGTTTGTTTTGTTTAAACATCATTGTCAATATAGTGGCAATTAATGCAACTGTCACAAAACTTAGAGGTGAACATAGTTTAAGCATATCTGTATATACATGTAAGTATTAACCAAAGATGCATAATGCATGGACTTTTTCAATCATCTACAATATACAAAACCTGACATGCTCAATTTGATATGAGCCCAAATAAAAGTTAAATGATAACCATGCCATATAGAGGGACATTTGTTTTTTCTTTGATTCAGAGCAACACCTATTTTAATGTTACATTTCAGCATAATAACATGAATAATATGACGAAACGAAACATGATTTGACAGAATATACTCTTACCACAGACATAAATGAATATGTAAAAAAATGAGGTTATAAATCAAGGTGTCATTCACCATTTTTTACAGTCAGGAATATGAAAGCTATTGCCAAATCGTTTGATGTGTTTGAGCTTTTCAATTTGTCACTTTTTGGACTTTCTGTTTAGAACTTTCCTCGGAGTTCAGTATTCTTGTAAATTTACTTTTACACTTAAATGCATTTGTATTATAGTTGATATCAGAAAAAATGATATCATCGATAGCATTTATCCATTTAAAAGAACTGTCAAAAATTTTTGAGAACATCCTTCCAGTTAGTCCATACTAACCTTTAATACTGGTTCTCTGTAACTATTTTAACTCTGATATAGGGAGTGTGGCACACATGGTCATTGATTTTCTTCAAACTTCACACACTTACTAAACTTAATAAAAAAAAAAAAAATTGCAAAATTTTGGTTGCTATGCATTACGGTTGCAATAGCAAACAATGACAAATTTTACACCTATTGAAAATCCATATTTTGACCTGAAAAAGGCTATTTTCAACGTTAAATTTCATATAAAAAAAAATAGAAAAAGATAAATCTTCATGATTTATGAAATATATGCATATTGATATTCTAATTTAACAACTAATATGTTGATAACAATTAGAAATCATAGACACATATATCCCCATTTTTACGTGGGCCACACAAGGTAAAAAAAAACACTCTTTTGAGGACATTTTTGAATGGTCATCATATTTTTTTGTGGTCACCTATATGAACGTACATAATAAATTTAGAAACACCTTCATCCTATCTTACAAATGAGGCAAAAAAGTTATTGGTAAGTTTGTCTCATAATATTGTAACTATGGAAACAAAATCCTTAATTTTCAATTTTTTCATTTTTTCTTTTCAAATTTGCAAAAAATTAAAAAAAGTTATCTAAAACTCCAATATTGCACTAAAAAAGATAAAACGATCTATTTTGTTAAATCTTATATAATAACAAACATTTTAGATGTATTTGTAAATACTGGAAATAAACTTTAAACAGTGTCGCTATGGAAATGTTTTTACCATGATACATAGATTTAATAAAAGAAAACAAAAAGTTTAAGTTTGTTCTTTAATGGGATACACAGAAAAAAACACAAATAACTGGCAATTAATTAAGTTATACTGAGTTTAAACATAATGTATATATAAATTATTGTCTTCTAACTTCATGAACTTATACAGTATTTTCTAATAAATATGTTGCCAACGAATAGTTCATTTGCTGAAAGAAGTTTAATTTTGACAAAAGATCATTCTGCTTGCATTATGCAGGTTGTTGTGATTGCAAAAATACCAACAATATTCAGGTTGCATCAATCTTTGAAACACTGCAGTCATAGACACAACAAAATGATACCAACAAACTGTATAATCCTCAATTTTTGTGATTTTTGACACCATGAAGATTGACTAGTGCTTTATGGCTAGTGACAAATGTGTAAAACAGGCTCATTTTTACTAAATCATAGTTATTACAATAACATTACACAATGTAGATTTATTTTGCTCAGAGATATAAAAATACAATAAGATTCCATTCAAAAATGAGTCGCATATATATACAGGTGGAAAATGTTAAACTAATGAAAAATTATTAATTTTGTTGCAGTTTGACAACGTCTTCCTGGTTATTGAATGAACTTACTTATATAAAAAAAGATAATACCTACATAGAATGCAATTAACATTACATTACCTTGAAAGTTCTGATTATAAGTCATATTATTCACAAAATGAAATGCAGTTTCTCAAAGCTAAACTCAGTGCTCGGTAGGTATTTTTTTTTGTCACTGTAAGTTAACCATAATTGATAGAAATACTCAATATGGAACCATTTCTAATATAATTACACAACAAATATCAGCTCTGTTAACTGAAAAGAAGACTGATTATGGAGAAGAATGATGTAACAAGTATACTATTAAAATAAGCAACACATTCAAGTACAATGTATAGACAATACATGATCTTACTTTGTGTTAAATTTAGTCAAATTATCTGTTTAATTTTGAAATAAGGCAAACAAATGATAAATGATGGATAAATTTAATATTGGCAAAGTAACCAGTAATAATTGTTCTTAAGTTGTAATGTTACACCACAGTGACAGAATGATTTTATTGTTTGATCTTATGTTGTACTGTTTCACCACAGTGAGTGTCCAAGGTTATAGTTGATTTGTTTTACTGATTTGTAATTGTTGCGGACTTTTACAGCTGACTATGCGATGTTAGTTTTGCTCATTGATGAAGTTTTGTTGGGGTTCATGTTGCTTATTCTTTAGTTTTCTATGGTGTGTCATGTGTTCTATTGTTTGTCTGTTTGTCTTCTTTCATTTTTAGCCATGGCATTGTCAGTTTTTTTTTTCTACTTATGAGTTAGAAACAAATTGAATACCATTAGATTTATAGAAACTGTCCCGATAAAATATGCTTGATAGTGGTCTTTAAGTTCTCTTTGTTTTCCTCACACAATGCAGCAACACAGTCATTTGAAGATGTTTTTTTGTCTTGTTGAAAAAATCTGGAGAAATAAGATGAAATCTGCTGACCAGACAGATATTCAGATCTCTTAAATTTTCCAGACATTCTCGTCTCCTCCGCTGCGACATACGGGTCTACTTTATTGCCGGTTACTTAACAAATATTAAATTGATCTACCATAAATTCTTTCTGCTGTGCATTAAATGTAACCCTAGCTTTTGTTTCCTTAAGTGCCCAGCCCATAGACAGATAGGAATTATGGTTTGTGTTACTGGGAACACTAGGCAATTTATCTTTATTTGAAGGGTACATTTGCATTATCTTACTGGCATAAAGTTCCGTGAACATTGTTTTCGAAAATCTAATTCGTTCATAACTCTTTAAAGTAATAAACTTTATTCAAAAAAATTCGGATCTTCCCTCATCTGATCACCAGCATGGTTAAAGGTATTACTCCCAAAGGTATTGTGAGTGGTGCGAGGTGATACGTCCAGGTATTCAAGCGATTTCCTGTCGGGCTTGCAAGTTCATGCATCGTTTCACTTCTGTAGGTATTGATCAGTGTACACGGCCGATAACTTATAACTTTCCATTTTGAACTATCAGGTGTATAATATACATCTCTGTCTGGCGTGTCCGAAAGTGGTATAATATACTAGTCATTACATTATTTTACTCATACGCTTGTTTATAAATAACATTTCTGGTGTAAAGAATATCATTTATAAAAATATAAATAATACCAAAAAAGATTTGAAGAAACTAAAATCTATTTACATATTTTTTCAAAGGGTTATTTTGGGAAAATGTAATATATACTCGTTGTCAATAGTAAAGGACAAATTGGAACATACCAGAAATATTGATTTAAAAAAATATACGCACTTGTCGACGATTTGTTTATACGCCTGGATAGAAAGTTACGGAACTATAGCGCAATTTAAAATATATACATGTATACATAAGAAAGAAACATACATTTTGTGTAAACTGGGGTAAAAGTTCTGTAAATAGACTAGTCCACGTATGCCAACAGTATGTAATCAACGAATTCGATAGACTATTTTATAAAAAAAAAAGAAGAAGAAGAAGAAGAGAACCAGTTTGATTTAAATACAGGTCGATATATAACTTGCTTTCGTTCATCGAAGTTGTGAACATAGTAAAATCACAGATTTATATATCAACTAGATTGTTCTCGAATAAAGGAAGAAATTCGTCATCATCACAATTGTTCCGACATTCATGTAATATATATGCAACTGGACGTACACTTATATTCCTCAAAGGATGTGAATATTTTCTAGGAAAACTATTGAGTATTAAAGTTTCAAATCAATGTCGGTATTTATTTTTTTTCTTGATATTCAATGACAGCAACTTAAAGAATAAACTGCTTGTCCGCTTTAGGGGTATTCTTGCCAGTTGAACAGACTTATAATTACATTCAAAAATAGGGAAAGATGACATTACATTAAATAATATAATTGCAATTGTTAATGATCTGTGTGAAATATTAAAGGTTGCCGATTCTTATTTAAAAAAGTACAATTTTTAGTTCAAACACTCGTGTTTAGAAAGCTATTTTTATTTATTGTTACAAAAGTAATCAGAAGTCATAATTCATTTAAAAGTGAGCTTATGCAAAATATATAAAAATATACAACAGCTATCCAGTTATTGTGCGACCTTATTACTCCCGTAAATTTATTTAAATTCTTTTTCCTAAAACTATAACTGACTCCCGTATATCATTCATACGAAATGTTGTTCACCCCTTAAATGGTGAACCGTGACGCTTAGATGTCACTGAATGAAGATCAAAAGATTAGAATTACATAACATTTTTCATAATGCTAATCTTTAAATTACCTTGAGTTAAACTACGCATTCAACATTCACTAAGTGTCGCAAATTAATACACATTTTATTTCCACAGTACAAGCAAGTGAAATATTTGCTGGAATGAAGCAAAAGGTTCAAAATACAAACATGTATTTTTAGCTCACCTGGCCCGAAGGTCCAAGTGAGCTTTTCTCATCACTTGGCGTCCGGCGTCCGTTGTCCGTCGTCTGTCGTCCGTCGTCGTCCGTCGTTAACTTTTACAAAAATCTTCTCCTCTGAAACTACTGGGCCAATTTTAACCAAACTTGGTCACAATCATCATTGGGGCATCTAGTTTAAATTGTGTCCGGTGACCCGGCATACCAACCAAGATGGCCGCCACGGCTAAAAATAGAACATAGGGGTAAAATGCAGTTTTTGGCATATAACTCAAAAACCAAAGCATTTAGAGCAATTCTGACGGAGGGTAAAAGTGTTTATTAGGTCAAGATCTATCTGCCCTGAAATTTTCAGATGAATCAGACATTCCGTTGTTGGGTTGCTGCCCCTGAAATGGTAATTTCAAGGAAATTTTGCGGTTTTTGGTTATTATCTTGAATATTATTATAGATAGAGATAAACTGTAAACAGCAAAAATGTTCAACAAAGTGAGATCTACAAATAAGTCAACATTACCAAAATGGTCAATTGACCCCCTAAGGAGTTATTGCCCTTTATAGTCAATTTTTAACAATTTTTCGTAAATCTTAGTAATCTTTTAGAAAAATCTTCTCCGAAACTGCTGGGACAAACTTAATCAAACTTGACCACAATCATCATTGGGGTATCTAGTTTAAAAATTGTGTCCGGTGACCCGGCATACGAACCAAGATGGCCACCACGGCTAAAAATAGAACATAGGGGTAAAATGCAGTTTTTGGCTTATAACTCAAAAACCAAAGCATTTAAAGCAAATCTGACATGGGGGTAAAAGTGTTTATCAGGTCAAGTTCTATCTGCCCTGAAATTTTCAGATGAATCGGACAACCCGTTGTTAGATTACTGCCCCTGAATTGGTAATTTTAAGGAAACTGCTGTTTTTTGGTTATTATCTTGAATATTACTATAGATAGAGATAAACTGTAAAAACAATAATGTTCAGCAAAGTAAGATCTACAAATAAGTTAACATTACCAAAATGGTCAGTTGACCACTTTAGGAATTATTGCCCTTTATAGTCAATTTTTAACAATTTTTCGTAAATCTTAGTAATCTTTTAGAAAAATCTTCTCCGAAACTGCTGGGACAAACTTAATCAAACTTGACCACAATCATCATTCGGGTATCTAGTTTAAAAATTGTGTCCGGTGACCCGGCATACGAACCAAGATGGCCACCACGGCTAAAAATAGAACATAGGGGTAAAATGCAGTTTTTGGCTTATAACTCAAAAAAACAAAGCATTTAGAGCAAATCTGACAGGGGTAAAATTGTTCATCACGTCAAGATCTATCTGCCCTGCAATTTTCAGATGAATCAGACATTTCGTTGTTGGGTTGCTGCCCCTGAAATGGTAATTTTAAGGAAATTTTGTTGTTTTTGGTTATTATCTTGAATATTATTATAGATAGAGATAAACTGTAAACAGCAATAATGTTCAGCAAAGTAAGATCTACAAATAAGTCATCATGACCAAAATGGTCAGTTGACCACTTTAGGAGTTATTGCCCTTTATAGTCAATTTTTAACCATTTTTCGTAAATCTTAGTAATCTTTTAGAAAAATCTTCTCTTCTGAAACAACTGGTCCAAATTTAACCAAACTTAGCCATAATCATCATTGGGGTATCTAGTTAAAAAAATGTGTCCGGTAACTCGGCCAACAAACCAAGATGGCCACCATGGCTTAAAATAGAACATGGGGGTAAAATGCAGTTTTTGGCTTATAACTCAAAAACCAAAGCATTAAGAGCAAATCTGACAGGTAGTAAAATTGTTGATCAGGTCACGATCTATCTGCCCTGGAATTTTCAAATGAATCGGATAATCGGTTGTTAGGTTGCTGCCCCTGAATTGGTAATTTTGAGGAAATTTTGCTGTTGTTTTGTTATCTTGAATATTATTATAGATAGAGATAAACTGTAAACAGCAATAATGTACAGCAAAGTAAGAGCTAAAAATAAGTCACTATGACCAAAATAGTCAATTGACCCCCTAAGGAGTTATTGCCCTTCATAGTCAATTTTTAACAATTTTGTTAAAATTTGAAGATTTTCATTAACATTTTCCACAGAAAGTACTATTATAGATAGAGATAATTGATATGGTCAGTTGACCCCTTTAGGAGTTATTGCCCTTTATAGTAATTTTTTTACATTTTTCATAAATTTTTGTAGATTTTTAGAAAATATTTTCCACTGTAATTACTGGGCCAAGTTCATTATAGATAGAGATAATTGTAGCAACAAGAATGTTCGGTAAAGTAAGATCTATAAACACATCACCATCATCAAAACACAATTTTGTTATGAATTTATCTGTGTCCATTGTTTAATATGCACATAGACCAAGGTGAGCGACACAGGCTCTTGAGAGCCTCTAGTTTCAATACACTATCGATCATGTCAATTTCATATGTTTGTTTAAAGTATTTTTAGAAAAAAATCATTAAAATGTTCCATTGTATTATTTACTTTAATTACTTAAATTCGTATAAAAAAAATCCACACATAAATCCTACAATCTAATTCTAAAAGTTGCATGTCTATCACTTACTTTTCGTTACCAAAAGTCGTCGATGCGCTTTAAATAGCGTTATCAGATGGTTAACGAACAAGAATTAAATGATATTAATTTCACTCCTGGCATGCAAAAAGACTTAAACTACGTCACGTAAGACAGGAAGTTTGAAGAAATAAAATTAATAATTCCCAATTTTCTTCTTTATTACTTTTTATATCAAAATAAAACTTGGTGAATATGTTTTTTATGGTATGAACAGAATAAGATGAAAAGTGAAAAATCGCGAATTATCCCTTTAAGTCTTTCACTTCCATCAAAGGAACAGTCCCCCAGTAAGATGTGATTATCTACGGCTCTTTGGTATGAAAACTGCTTTGTACAATTTTCCACAGGACAGTCCAAAAATGTTTGCCTTTTTGGTGTCATTTCTACATATAGGTGTCATACCACCAATTAAAAGTCCCTATCTGTTCAACCAAATTTTGCAATTTTCACAGCTTTCTAAATATTTTACCTTAAGTTTAACTTCATAGAAACTAGGTATATCCTAAATCGTACAGGTGTCACCTTTCTGCATGCCAATTTTCAACATACATTCAAAATCATATAAGAAAGCAGAGAGCTTTCGAAAGGAGGTACCACTAAAAATAACCCCTGGCTTTCTGGAAATCTTAAATTAGTATACTATGGAGCGCATTAATCCTCAATTTTTAATGCAAACTCATAGACAGGTAAATTTTGGATCAAAATGGTCTCAATATATTTCTCTTTCAACAAAACTCTCATTTTTGCAAATTTGTTGGTTAATTTAGGTGAACAATGACATCAAATGCACTATTTTTTGTCCGAGTAGGCCTACTTTCACATACGTTCTAAATTTGAGGGAGTAATTGGTGGTATGACACCTATACTTCATGGTCATCTTCAAAATAACCAATACATGCTATAAATATGACAATGTTGATATGTGTTTCCCTAAGTTTTAGTTTGTATCACGGATTTGTTTTTTTCTATCGATTTATGAGTTTCGAACAGTGGTATACTACTGTTGCCGTTATTTATAACCTCTTTCTGGAAGTACCAGGGTCACTTTAATGAGTGGGTTCAACACTTTAGTGCAATAGAAAAGTCTCACATATGACTAGGTTTAGAATGCACTTTAGTAACCTCATTCTGTTTGCCTAGCTTGTCAAATGGTATTTATCTTAATATGCTGTATTTGAATTGAGATCACTGTATTATGTTTTACGCAGGGTCTTTGTAAAACTTGTTTTTTTCTGTCGCATATATTCATTAATCTAGCGACGCGCCTTTAGGTAACCTCAATTTGAGACAGTAAATTATATGTGTTACCAGGGCCAAGCTTATTCA
Organism: Mytilus edulis; assembly: GCA_019925275.1. Classification (NCBI taxonomy): domain Eukaryota; kingdom Metazoa; phylum Mollusca; class Bivalvia; order Mytilida; family Mytilidae; genus Mytilus; species Mytilus edulis. The sequence goes on from CM034351.1 coordinate 36,690,128, forward strand.
TCTTCGAAATAACCCTTCCAATGGTTGCAAGAGAATATCAACGGATTGTAGATTTGTTATCCTACCTTGGATGCGTTCAGTTTCTGTTTCAAAAGCTCTGGTTTGTGTTTGGTCCCATTCTAACACAGTTTTTATTTCCACAGCTTGAGATGACCATTAAAGAGTAAGTAACGGTGGTCAAGCATTGCTATTGGATCGTGAAAGATCTGGTATCGGAACATGAAAGCAATTAAATACAATTCAACTTCAAAATCTGTGAAGATATCCTTTTGTATTATCAAAACCCCGCAAAAATCAGAAATTTCTGTCAAAATGGTTCAACTTCCTGAAAAAAAAGTGCACTCCGATAAAGAAAAGCATGAAGTACTTTTTTTTATAAAAAACAAAAAAGGCGCCAGAAATAGTTGCTGCTACCTTAGCAACAAACTAGTCGACTCATGGCAGGAATCAGAAGACGCTATGATGCGGTCATCCGTTTGAATGGAGACTGCGCACAAAGTACTAATTAATTCTTTGGCGTATAACGATCAACCATGATGTGAACAATTATCTAAAGATGTAATTTGAAATGTCTGACATTGTTAAGTTCGACTACAGTAAAAGTTGTATTGTACAAAAAACACCTTATTTTGAATACAAGTTTTGGTTAGATAAAACCTTTTTTTATACATTTGTTGTTCGTTTGAATGCCAATGTTATCATTAACTACGTTTCAATATTATTTTACAAATATTTTATCATATTCCATCTAAAATAAGAGACTGATTTTTCAAGTTTTAAAATATCAAGCTGTTCCAATACTTTTTTCAATGTTTATAGTTTGTTACAAGGTAAGAACATTAAATTGTGTCTTTCGATAAAGGAGATGTAGTATGAAACAACTAACCACCAAAAGTGGATGTAAGAGGAGACAGGCTCCAGCTAGCCCCTAAACAAAAAAGGTATTAGTTTAGTGAATATGAACGTCACACTTTCCTCAGTAACATATAAACTAACATTTGTAGGAAAGCACAAAGAACAGAGGCTCCTGACTTGGGACAGCCGCAAAATTGCGTATTCCTCCTCCTTTTTATATAAACAATGTAGAATATACAAACATACGACAATACACACAAAAACAACTCAGGTCAAAAGAAGTCAAATACTTATAAAGTTGAATTCTTTGATTCGTCATGCCATCTAACAAATTGGACCTTCTTATCAAAGTAAATGTATTACAAATACGTAATAAAAGGATAAGTATAAGAGACGAGGAGTTGTTTATTCTGAAGATAATAATATTTTAGAAATGAAATTTGAAATGCAATATTTAGACTTTACTACTATTTACAAATATAAATTATATGCATGCCAATATTAAATAAGAGTGCACGCGCTGAAATGTCTCGCCTTCTTTATTACTTATCATTGATATTATGTTGATATTCCTAAATATAGAGCTGTATTACAACTGTCACATTAACTTAACGTTAACCAAAAAAACTTAAAATTGAGCAATGAACTATGCAAATGAGGTCAAGGCCAGATGAACCATGCCAGGCATACATGTACATCTAATAATTCTTCCATACAACAAATATAATTGACCTATTGCTTATATTTTAAGAAAAAAAGGACCTAAACACAAAAACTTAACACTGACCGATGAACTGTAAAAACTAGGTCAAGGTCAAGTAAAACCTGCGCAACTGACATATAAATCATAGCATATTTCCATACACCAAATAAAGATGACCTATTGCATATAGTATTAGAAAAAAGACTAGAACTTCCAAAATTAACTTTACCACTGAACCATGAAAATCAGGTCAAGGTCAGATGACACCGGACAGCTAGACATGTACACCTTAATCATAATCATTCTATACACTAAATGTAGTACACCCATCGCATACAGTATAATGAAAATAGACCAAAACACAAAAACTTAACTATAACCCCTGAACCATTAAAATGAGGTCAAAGTCAGATGACACCTGCCAGCTAGCTATACCTTACAACCATTCCATACACCAAATATAGTAGACCTATTTCATATAGTATTAGAAAAAAAGATAAAAAAAAAAAAACATACTTAAAACCACTGAACTATGAAAATGAGGCAAAGTTCTGGTGACACCCGTCAGTTGGACACGTTCACCTAACAATCGTTCTATACACCGAATATACATGTACTACTTGTATTGCTTATACTATCTGAGATATAGACTTGACCACCAAAACTTAACCTTGTTCACTGATCCATGAAATAAGGTCAACCTCAAGTGAAAACTGTCTGACGATCGAGTATGAGGACCTTGTAAGGTACGCACAGACCAAATATCCTAGTTATCCTATTACTTATAATAAGAGAGAATTAAAAGTAATCACTGAACCATGTAATTCAGGTCAAGGACATTGGACATGTGACTGAGGGAAACTTCGTAACATGAGGCGTCAATATACAAAGTATGAATCATCCAGGTCTTCAACCTTCCAAAATATAAAGCTTTTAAGAACTAAGATAACGCCGCCTCCGCCGGGTCACTTTCCGTATGTCGAGCTATCTGCGACAAAAATCGCAGGCGCGACCAAAAAATACGTTATGAACATATAAAAACATGAAATGTCCAGGGGTGTCTCACCTTCATTTAAGCGTTCTCAGGTAGGTTTTCACTATATATTTTGAATATCCAACTGGCACTTTGGGCGCTCCGTACACATGGAAGACAGGAAGTGTACCCAATTTCCTTTTAATCATGTGTGTATCTACCTATTAACTAAATGTCTGCATAATATTAGAAGATTGTGAGATCAGGGGCTCTTATCATTGCCATGTGCCCTTTGTCCTTAAATTTTGACAATATCTAGCTGAAAAGTGACAACCTAAGCCCTCCATAGATATCGAAGACGACATTATTCTTGGAAATCCTTCTAATACAACCTGTATATATGCAGAGTCTATAATTTAATTCATTTTTAAGCACATTGAAAGTTCAGGGGGCTTTCATCCTCATTCAAGCGGTTTTAGGTAGGTTTTCATTATATATTTCTTTTTTGGGCGCTCCAAATATTTTTATTTATATTCCTAAATGTCTCAAGAGTAATCGGTTTTTGTTTTTGTTTTAAGAAACATCGTATATAAAGTTACATCTTTAATATTTTATTTTTTGACACACATCTATATTACATCATTGAAAGACAAATATATGCAAGTTAGAAAAGGGTCAATATTCGAGAACAACGAGAATTTACGATAGGTTTGATTGTAGAGGTCATGAAACGTTTTCCTACGTATCTTATCAGTCCTCTTAACTATGAAAATCATATTTTAATGTTATTCAGTATTATTATATTTTTTTTATAATTTTCAACAAAATTTTGAATATCCAACCGACTGCTAGCAGCCGGTTGGATATTGAATATAACATATCGAATAACGAACCGGCTGCTAACTTTACACACATCAAATATGGGCTGTTTTAAATGAAATTCTCTTTCGTTTTGACCTGTTACCTATTTATAGAATGATGTCTATCATAACTCTTTTACGAGTGACATAAACATCTATTTATGTTTTTATGATATACATGTAAATCTTCAGGAAGCATCATTAATGTAAACGAAGACAATGCAAAATATAATCTAGTAAGGGAAATCTGCCTCTAAATGTTTTGAGGTTTGAAAAGTTTTTGCTGGTAAGGAAAAAAAATCAAATAAATCAAGCAATTCAAAAATTGCATATGTATGCTTGTTTTCGCTGAAGTGCCAATTTATGATCTTGGTTGAAAAATTAAGGAGTTTAAAGAATGAAAGATGGACTTTCCCTCCGACATTTGTTAATAATGAAACTTGATATATAGTACACAATGTACCAAGGTAAATAACTGCCAAATTGGTCTTTTTTTAACAGAGTGTTATTTTCGTATCAAAACCATTGATTTGAAGCAAAACGCGAACATTTTAATTTTTGTTATTTTAAAAATCGTAATTTTTACCCAAAAAAAACCCACAAAAATCGATATATGAATCTCAAATTTTGAATGCATTTGGGAATATTTGAAAACTGAATACTCATCTTCGAAATTGTCATCTTTACCCGCTAAATAAATTTGCCCCCTGTGTTCAATACATGTAACTCAGTATTTTCTAATTTTCCAATTTTCTCCGATTCTGTTAATCATATGCATTTGATTTGTAAATGAATGTTTTTCATTGGATAATGTATCAGTTTTTCATATTTATTATATTTAATGATAAATTGGAGTTCAAACTTGCGTATCTTTTCTTTTGTTGACTGGTATATTGTTATTTACATTAACAAAATGTACTTACTTCCCTTTAATATGGCTATTTGTAATTTTCTCAATTACACATCATTTAAAATATGTTCAGTAAATCAAGTTTAAAAAGTAAACAGACGCTAAACAATCATCATGCAGATGGTCCGAGTACACAGTTATTTCGTAGTGCATTTCTTTTAGACAATAAATGTAAATAAAAAAAATCCCACCTGCGCTTTCTCAATAACATTTTTACAGTGTGTTGTACTACTTTTGGGACAAATTATATCAAAATTATAGAAAACTTCATCAGCTCTAACTCAAAATATGGACAATTTTGTGTTAAGGGGGTCTTGAAATCTTTTGACAGCTTCCGAAGTGCTAATTTTTGACCTTTTTCAGCTGGACCTAATCACTACTTTACCTAAATATTTATGACCCAAATTTTTTTACAGTGTCATTTCACCCCCCAACTTGCTATATGAGGCATAAAACATGGAGAATTAAATTTGGAAGGGGTATAACAAAAATTGGCAAGTAACACACTGTCCACATTAAGGACTATATTCGTGAACAACGAAAATCAAAGGACGATAACTGTGTACTCGGACCAGATGATAGCAATATGACAAGACGTTTCTTCAGGAAAATTAAACTGCAGGAAATCAATTGTAAATATACCAAAGCATACACAATATTGTTTGAAATATAGTGTTTCACGTCGTCTTATTGATTTTGCTCCTCCCCTAATGAAGTATAACTGAAGGATGCCGACCTTTCCCACATACTGGTGGACAGTGGTGTTCTCCTGGATATACTGTGTTAATTCACAGTGTAGAACATAAGCATTGCCTCAGCCAGACACAAACTGCAACTTTGGGAATAGACCTGTTGGGTTGTAAAAATGCCCAAAGTGATGTCAACAGAAAGGTGACATTTCAGTCTATGGATGGATGAATGAGTGGGTGAATGTAGGTGAATGAGAGAATGTCGGTGAATGAGAGAGTGAGTGGGAGAGTGAGTAGGAGATAATGTGGGTGAATGAGAGAGTGAGTGGGAGAGAATGTGGGAGATAATGTGGGTGAATGAGAGAGTGAGTGGGAGAGAATGTGGGTGAATGAGAGAGTGAGTGGGAGAGAATGTGGGTGAATGAGAGAGTGAGTGGGAGAGAATGTGGGTGAATGAGAGGGAGAGAATGTGGGGTGAATGAGAGTGGGTGAATGAGAGAGGGTGAATGAGAGAGAATGTGGGTGAGTGAGTAAAAGAGTGAGTGAATGAGAAAATGAGAGACTCAGTGAGGGTGAATCACTGAGTGGGTGACTGAGTGAGTGGGTGAATGAGAGAGTGAGTGAGTGGTTGAATGAGAGTGTGAGTGGAGTGAGTGGAAGAATGAGAGTTGGTGAATTGAGAGAGTGAGTGGGTGAATGAGTGGGTGGATGAGAAAGTGAGAAGGTGAATGAGAGAAGAGAGCGTTGGTGAATGAAAAGTGATTGGGTGAATGAGAGATTGTGTGCGAGAATGAGTGAAACAGTGAAACAGTGAGAGAGCGAGAATGAGAGAGTGAAGTGCGAGAATGAGAGTGAATGAAAGAAAGCGAGTTAAATATGCCTACCACAATGAGTGGATAAATGATGAAATTAAGGAGGGCATGAAAAAACTAGGAATCATAAGAAAAAAAGATACCTATAACTCTGAATTTTTGAGAAACAAGGTTAAATAGAAAATCCAAAGCAAAATTTAATACTGATGTTTTAAACCGTGAAAAAAGGCAACAGTAGTATACCGCTGTTCAAAACTCATAAATCGACGAAAAAAAAACCAAAATCGGGGTAACAAACTAAAACTGAGGGAAACGCATTAAATATTAGAGGAGAACAACGACACAACATTATAATGTAACACACACAGAAACGAACATTTAGACAAAATCCGATGAGAATAACAAATATAATATCAAAACCAAATACATGAATAGAAAAGTGCCGTAACACGTCTTATAGTAATGTGAATTCACACGCAAATATGAGAGAAAACAAACAAAAAGAAACACAACGTAGCATATTAATCTATTGCAATAACAAATCATAATATCTAATAAAATTTGTAGATTTAGCTAACGAAGTCCTTATATTTGTATAAAGTAACATTCGTTTATAGTGGAAAATTGTTTTAACGTTGAATAAGCTACAATTATAAATTGCTTGCTAGTCCCTCTCTGTGATTACCATTATATAACTCTGGGTCATTTCCCAATCAATATATCGTCAAGGGAAGATAAATAATTCGATTTTCATTCATAGTCTTTTTCAAAAATGGTGAACGGTTCTTTATATTGGTATGTAATCATTTAAACGTTTCAAATTTATGAAATTATATTCGTACATCAATGTTTTTGATACACCAATAGCAAAAGACTAAAATATATTGAATTGATACATTTTGTAATTATTCAAAATTATATCAGAAACCTAAACTTAATTATAAAATAATGAACCTGTTAAAGGGAGACAATACTCGCATAACTGTTTCGAATTGGCACATAATACAACGGTATGTCACTCTTGTACACAAATGGCACATCAGTATATTAATTAACTGTGCAATCGTGCTCCACCTTCAATGATGATTCTAAATTATAAATACTACCAAAAGTTGTTAATCTATAGATAGTGGAGACTAATGAAAGCTAACCCACCGTAAACATATTTCTTCACAATTTTTTAAAACTTCCTCAGAAAAATGCTGGAGCCACTTGACTTGCATAGCTCACAATTAATGTTTTTACACAATATTTGAATAAAGTAGTTAAAGATTATTCGCTTCTGAAAGTGTAAGACGCAATGCAAATCGTATGCTTGCACCATCTTACCAAAATACGGATTTAATTAAGTCTTGAACATTTCGACATTTCTTCGTTTATTTTTATCAAAACCGGTTTTAAACAAATCACAACTACGTGTTAAGATCCGACTAAAAACTTATTTCCCGATATGGTCAGGTAAATTTGCTAAATCATGTATTCTAATGAAGAATGATTAATAAACAGACAACAAGTTTATGATTTTTGAAAAATGATAAGAAATTATTAGAATTAATAGTGAGAATAATTCACGAACAGCGTGTGCAGAAGGTTTAAATGCAGCTGTAAAGTTTCATTTTCAGAATAATGTACCTTTTAATTAACATAATCATTAATGTTGAATAACTTAAAAGAAACATGTTTTGTCAAATTAAGTAAAATTTCACTCTACCACTTTCGTTGTGCTGTTTGTTTACTCGCGGCTTTCCATCGGTAAATCGAAAAAAATGACCACGAAATAGTAAGTAACGGTGGTCAAGCATTGCTATTGGATCGTGAAAGATCTGGTATCGGAACATGAAAGCAAGTAAAAACAATATACATATTTTCTGATTCTGACAGTGATACATCTATCCTAGAACTGAATCTGACAATGTTATTTTCGAACTGAGTCTGACAGTGCTATCCTAGAACTGGTTCTGACGGTGCTTTCCCAGAACTGAGTCTGACAGTGTTACTCTAGAACTGATTCTGACAGTGTTACTCTAGAACTGATTCTGACAGTACTTATCTAGAACTGAGTCTGACAGTGTTACCCTAGAACTGATTCTGAGAGTTCTTACCTAGAACTGAGTCTGACAGTGCTACCCTAGAACTTATTCAGACAGTCCTACCATAGAACTGAGTCTGACAGTGCCACCATAGAACTGATTCTGACAGTGCTACCTTAGAACTGATTCTGACAGTGTTACCCTAGAACTGATTCTGACAATGCTTCCCTAGAACTGATTCTGAAAGTCCTACACTAGAACTGATTCTGACCGTGCCACCATAGAACTGATTCTGACAGTGCTACCTCAGAACTGATTCTGACAGTGTTACCCTAGAACTGATTCTGACAATGCTTCCCTAGAACTGATTCTGAAAGTCCTACACTAGAACTGATTCTGACCGTGCTACCCTAGAACTGAGTCTGACAGTGCTACCTTTGAACTGAGGTTTGATTGCGCATGTCTGAAAGGAAACACACGTTTTTTTAAGCTCCGATAATACATATGACTTGTGATTTTCTCAGGAAAACAGCTTCCATGTGTGACTTTAACATGCTTGAGTGCCTTTGGTTCAGTGCTTGTACGTTACGGACATCAATTATATAAATTTTGAATCATATTTAACGTAAAACTAAGATGTGACATTGAACAGGCATTATGTTTTAATAGTACCATTCGAGTGCACCTTTTAAAAATAAACAAACAAACATTCCGATGATGATATAGACTATGTTACTCGAGTGTCCGTCATTAAAAACCAAACTTGAGATATAATATATTTGTGTCCTATACTGATTCCATAAATACAAAAAAGCGAAGACGTAGAAACTCAGCCATCCCCCCAAAATACACAGATTGCCATAAAAAAAATCTTACCAGAAGTACTGACCTTGAAAAGTCTACTGATAGCATGGCAGCTACCAACCAACAACCCATGATTGCTAGCATTAGTGACAGTGATATCACAAAAGTAGCTATAGCAGTTAAGCAAATGTTGACTGATGAATTCAAAGTCCTTATTGAAGAAAAACAGAGGCCTATTCTCTTTGAACTAGCCGAAATTTGATTCTGACAGTGCTACCTTAGAACTAATTCTGACAGTGTTACCCTGGAACCGAGTCTGGCAGTTCTGTATAGTCTGATAGAAAACACATATTTTAGATATATATGCAACTTACATCATTCACTTAAATTCATTGGTTAGTTTTTCATTAAACCTTTTTGTTTTCAAATCAGCTTGATCTAGAGACGTAATAAATAATCGTAACCGTAAATGATTTCTTTGTTCGACGTAATTGATACATGTGATATGCATATAACCTTTTTTAATTGGATGTTACGAAACATAGGATGAACATTAATTTTTGGAGAGAAATAAACACAGAAAGGTTTTATAGGTAGCAAAGAACGTAACAGAAAGAAAACAAAATTTACTATTTTTTTAATTGTTTTATATTGATTTTCAAGGCAAGCCTTGAAACTTTAAGGTACAAATCACACAATTTTAAGAGGTGTAACTTTAATCTAACCAGAAAGTATCAAAGTTAGTGAAAGTATATACTCATTTTAGTCACACAAAAATTACAGACAATAGGACTGTATGTATCTTGTATCTCGTGTTTCTGAAATTCTTGTGAGTTGCGTACGCGTCTTTGAGATGTTTTTGACAAAGTACATGCACAAAACTCAACATAGAGAACTAAAGACTAAGCAACACGAACCCCACCAAAAATAGGGATGATCCCATGTGACCCGGAAGGGTAAGCAAATCCTGCTCCATATGTGGCACCAGTCGTGTAGTTCATGTAAGTACAAACCCGGTAAATAGTCAAATTCGGTAGTTCACATTCGGTAAAGTAATGTTCACAGTAAACTTATAAATATATACGATCATTGTTGTTTCGTTGATAATTTGAAATAACTCATTCATAAAATATTTGATGAGCCTTCATACTTAAAACCGCAGTTTGCTAATAGCAGTACTGAATACATGTATTGCAATCATTCAAATGTGAAACCCTTTGTGCATATGGACGATCATAATTATCATGTTTCATCACAAAAGGCAGAACATTTTAATTTTCAGGGAGATGATAATACATGTATGTCTCGGTCAACAAATTTAAATGAAACAATTTATTACACAGCTGAGCCTAAAAATTATATTATGCTTTTAGATCCACAATCACAGTTTGAAAATAGCAGTGTTAATAATGGTGATTCAGAATTAAAATTGCAATCAGATTTTTGTCCCAGCATACATGTAGCAGACTCTGCATTACAAAATTTTGTTAATCATTTTTGTGACCCAAAACTTCAGTTATGCCAGGACCGTGAGACATGCACGGATGGTATTTCAAGTAAAGAAAGTGAACATGTAAACTGCTTTTTGAAGCATTTAAATGATCATAATTATTATATCACATCTGAAAAAGCAAAGAAGTTGAAAAAAAAACAAATTTCAAGTGTGATAGCTTTGTATTTGTTGATGAAAATTTTGATAGTGAAGAAGTTGAATTGGGTATGTCATTTAATTTGAATAAAAACTTTCTAAGTCAAATAAAGGAAATTCCACACTTTACTTGCTGCTCATGTGACCGTTTCTTATTTCAAAATCAAGTGTTTTATTCTAAGAAAAGTGTTGACTTATTACGAATAAGTGAAAGTGACATATTATGCCAATTTTGTAATAGATATCTAAGTAAATCTCAGATTCCTTACAGAAATATGAATTATAATAATTTACACACAGGAAATATACCGAGAGAATTGCAACATTTAGATATAGTAGAAACACGTCTTATAAGCAAAATAAATACTTTCTTTACTTTGATTGTATTGCCTTGTTATCCAGTAGGTCAGCTTGCACAGAAAGGTTTTGCTATTAATTTTTTAACAAATATTTCTCACATTGCATCCGAGCTGCTTAGAACATCAAATGATAACAGTTTAGTTTGCTTTTCAGGTACTTCAGCATAGGAAAATATATTACCATATAATTCAGCAAAAGTTAAAATGGCTTTGGAATGGTTGATTGACAACAACTTCTTATATCGTGACATTATTCTTTCTAAAAGCAACAAGTTTCATACTAGTACTTTGACTACTCACGATTTTGATACAATACTTTAATATGAAGTTATACCCAATGATTACGCTTATAACATTGATGCATCGGATATTTCAGATGTCAATTCAGATTTTAAACCACTGCAGGTAACTGTTGATCCAAAACCTGTTAATTTCCTATCTTTTAAGAAAGCAGAAGAATTAGCATTTCCATGGTTATTTCCATATGGGAAAGGAGGCTATGATGCAGAAAGAATAAAAAAGTTAACTCTTTGTCAATATTACAAAATCAGACTTTATTCAGCTGCAGCAGTATGGCGAAAGGATATCACATATTTAATGCATGCTGTTAATACTTATGAACAAAATTATCTTTCTCAGTTATATCTGTTTAAATGAAAGTTCAAAAAGGCAATAATTTTACAAGTCCTTTGTTATCTGCATCAGATTTGCAGTCTTGCAGTTCAAGTGTATTAAGGGAAAAATTCTTACATGTTCATGAAAAAGATTAGAGGAACTGCAGCATACTGGAAAAATACATTGCTTAACTTGCTTGCTATGATCAGAAACATTGGTCCTCCAACATTAGTCTTGACATTATCTTCAAATGACTATCATTGGGAAAAGCTTGCAATGAAACTTCAGCTTTGTAACAGAGTAGAGGATATAAATATTAAATCACTTCCAAATGATGTAAAGCAAGATCCTTTAATGACAGCCATTAACTTTGACAGAAAATGGAGAGCTCTATTCAAATATGTATTAAAAGGGTCTTCAAAACCACTTGGTGAAATCACTGACCACTTCATACGTGTAGAGTTTCAAGCAAGAGGTAGCCCTCATTTGCACTTATTTTTATGGATAAAAGATGCTCCTTTACTTGAAACTGCAAAAACTGAGAATAATATGACCTCATACATTGACAAAGTAATTTCCACAACTATTCCAGATGAAAGTAAGTTCCCTAATATGCATAATTTGGTAAAAAAATTGCAAAGTCATTCTCACAGAAGTTATTGTCAGCGAAGAGGTAAATTTCGTTTTAAATTTTCATATAATCCTTGTGAGAAAACTCGTCTTCTCGTCTTCTCTCTGCTGTAGAATTGGGACTCAATAAAAAGAAAAAGTTTTATGAAACTAAACGTACAAGCTCTGATACAATGATTGATCCTTATAATCCTATTATATTGCAACATTGGAAAGCAAATATGGATATTCAGATGGTAGGTGGCCCTTTTGGGATAGCTTGTTATATTTGTAGTTACATTTGTAAATCAGAACCTGACACACTTAAAAATGCTTTATTAGACCTTTTATCAAGTTTACGTGTGCAACAAACACCTAAACCTATGCGTGAAAGAATGTTTACTGTTGGCATGTGTGTTTTAAAGCATCGAACTCTGTCTGCCCAAGAGGCTGCTTATCGTCTCAGTGATTTAGATTTTACATCAAGTACTAGAGAAACTGTGCATTTGTCAGCCTTACCCCCTTACAAACAATACAGAAAATTGAGAACAAAACCTGAAATTGAGGCATTGAACCCGGACAGTACTATTATATTGATGTCAAATATTATTAAAGACTACCACCATAGACCTCAATGTTTGGAAAACATATGTTTGTTTCATTATGCCAAATGTTATAAAAAACAGTATTCTAAATTAAAAAAAGATCAGCTTCATATGAAATTGTTAAATTCCTGTCATTTTTTAAGAGAAAGAACTCAACATGCTGTAGTTAAACTACACCTAGGTGCCTTTAATTCTGATGACTACTATTATGGTTTAATTTTGCTTTACTTCCCTCATCGCAGCTACTCTGACATTTTAGGGCATTTTGAAAATTCAAGATTGTCCTTTCTACAAAAGAATGAACAATTTGATAAGGCTGCATTAGAATCATGTTATTCAAGTCCTTCAATTGATAATGCTTTAAGAGCTATTCAGTTATCACAGCTACCAGAATTTTGTGATAATGTTTTGCCTGAAGATCATGAAAATGTTGATTTACATGTTTTGCCTGAAGATCATGAAAATGTTGATTTACATGAAAATGATGAACAGATATCTCATTAAAATTTGCAACATGAAAATGTAAATATTTCACTGAAGTCAAATTTTGAGTCAGAATTACACCATTTTACAGATTGTGATGCATTAGAAAACCTATTAAATACACATTCAAATCAGAAGAAAAATGATCAAAATATTAACTTCTTGTATGAAAATATTGAAAATCTCACTGATACATGTACAGGTTGTGATAATGAATGGCATTCCTTAGCAACTGGTTTATTTCATGGAGATGTTATGACTATGTTCCAAAAACTTACTTCTGATAAAAAAAAAAAGTTGTCATTTATATTCAAACAAAATTTCAAACAAAAAGTCCACCATTCCACGTATTCATTAGTGGAGGTGCTGGAGTTTGCAAAAGTTATATAACAGCATTTCTTGTTCAATGGATAAGACTCTGCACTGCAATTCATAGTGGTTCTGATCCTGTTTGTGGATGTGCTCCAACAGGTATCGAATCTTATAATATAAAAGGGACAACCATTTACAATGCATTTAAACTAAGTTTATCCACACTATTGTTATAGATGAGATAAGTATGGTCAGTTCAACTCAGTTAACAAATGTCCACCGCAGAATGACTTCCATTAAAAACAATGACTTACCTTTTGGTGGTTGTAATGTTATAGTTGTTGGTGATTTTTTCCAATTAAAACCTGTAATGGGAACTTTCGCATACAAAAACATTTATTTGTGGCCTTTGTTCACTCCATTTATATTGAAACAAAATATGCGTCAGTCATCAGATATTTTTTATGCACAAATCTTAAATAGAATTAGAATAGGCTATTATACACAAGAAGATGTAAATATTCTAAAATCAAGACTTGTTACTGCAAGCAGTTGTCTAGACCCTTCTATTCTACACATCTATCCAACTAAAATTGAAGTAGAGTCTCATAATTCTAAAATGCAAAGCTTGCTTACATCCTCAATTCACAAATTTACTGCTCAACACATCTTTTCAAATAATGATATTGGTAAAAACCAAAATGTTTCACTTGAATACATACCACCAGATGATAGAGATGCAGGAGGTTTGCCATTACATATCAATTTGTCTGTTGGAACAAAAGTAATGCTTATCAGAAATTTAAATGTTGAATATGGACTAGTCACAGACAAAGTTAAAAAGATCACATGTTTCAATAAAAACAAATTTGTTGCACCCTTTGGTTATAATTGAATGTGTTTTTTTTATAATTCAAATACTGTTGATTGAGTGATAATTTGTCTATAGATATTAATTAATTACTTGATTATATTATTGTCAGCTCATATAATTTGTACATGTAAAATTACATTTACTATTACTGTAAATGTGCTATATATTGAGTTAAGCCTGCCAATTGATATTTTACCGTGTGTTTTTCTATGTTGTGTTGTGATGCTATTGTTTCAGAAAAAGGAGAAAGTTTGGATCCATTAAAACGTTTAATCCCGCTGCAATTGTTTGCACCTGTCCTAAGTCATGAATCTGATGTACAGTAGCTGTCGTTTGTTTATGTAATTTATACGTGTTTCTCGTTTCTCGTTTTTTTTAATTTTATATAGATTAGACCGTTGGTTTTCCCGTTTGAATGGTTTTACACTGCTAGTTTTGGGGCCCTTTATAGCTTGTTGTTTGGTGTGAGCCAAGGCTCCGTGTTGAAGCCCGTACATTGACCTATAGTAGTTTACTGTTTTTAAATTGTTATTTGGATGGAGAGTTGTTTCATTGGCACTCACATCACATCTTCCCATATCTATATATACTTATATACTTATGATATAACATTCCTTAGACTTATCTAGACCTAAATGACCGAGGTAATAATGTTGAGGATTTTACGTTCATGAGGCAACGACCAACACTGCATAGAATGGGTATAATTTCCATTTGTAAATGTTTTACCGAGCGAGTACTTGAGCACTCGATTAGTAAATCGTCATCGTGTTGGCATCCTTAAAAAGATGCGGTATGACTACAGTGGAGATCACTTCTAACCTCTCATTAGAACTGTCACAATAATCTGTCATATAACTGTTCCAAACTGTCCTAGAACAGTTCTATCTAGAACTGTTCTAAGTAGAACTGTCAGAATCAGTTCCAGGTAGAACTGACTAAATCAGTTCTAGGTAGAACTCTCAGGATCAGTTCTAGGGTAGAACTGTCTAAAACTGTCAGGATCCGTTCTAGGGTAGAACTGTCCAAATCCAAATCAGTTCTAACCGTAGAACTGTCAGCAGAACAGTTCTAAATGACGTCACTGAAGTAAGGGCATCTTAGAATTAAGAAAATATAATATCCCATGAATAATGTACAGCAAATTTATACAGAACTGCTGCCCTGTCAGAGTATGAGCTGAGAAAGAAATGGGAAAACAGCTGTGGTCAGTTTTGGTCAATGCGGTCAAATAATTTTGTTGTACAAGTCAGCATGAGGTATCAATTTTTGTTACGTATCAACATGATCAATATTGTGAATAAAAGGGGGACATACTGGCATCCTAAATTGATGCGAACATTTTTTTTGTCCATTGTATTATACATTAAATCCTGACATTAAAAATATGGCTGATTTATTATGCAGGTATATAGATTTACAAATTAAAGTGAACATATGGTCAGTTTTGGTCGATGCGGTCAAATAATTGTTTAGTACAAGTCAGCATAAGGTATCAAAACAACTCAAATTTTGTAACGTATCAATATTTTGAATAAAAGGAGGACATGCTGGCACCCTAAAATTCTGCGAACAAAAATTGTTTGTTATTGTATTGCAATATTGCTGTCCATTTTATTATACATTGGATCCTGCATAAAACATATGGCTGATTAACTATGCGGGTATATAGATTTACAAATTAAAATGCACAAATGGTCAGTTTTGGTTGATGCGGTCAAATAATTTTGTTGTACAAGTCAGCATGAGGTATCAAAACTACTCAAATTTTGTTACGTATCAATATTTTGAATAAAAGAAGGACATTCTGGCACCCTAAATTTATGCGAACAATAATTTGTTTTTATTGTATTGCAATATTGCTGTCTATTGTATTATACATTGAATCATGACATAAAAATATGGCTGATATACTATGTAGGTATATAGATTTACAAATTAAAGTGCACATATGGTCAGTTTTGGTCGATGCTGTCAAATAATATTGTTGTACAAGTCAGCATGAGGTGTCAATACTAAAAGTTTGTTACGTATCAATATTTTGAATAAAAGGATGATATTCTGGCACCCTAAATTTATGCAAAGAATAATTTGTTTTTAATGTATTGCAATGTTGCTGTCCATTGTATTATACATTGAATCCTGACATAAAAAATATGGCTGATTTACTATTCGGGTATATAAATTTACAAATTAAAGTGCACATATGGTCAGTTTTGGTCAACACGGTCAAATAATTTTGTTATACAAGTCAGCATGAGGTATCAAAACTACTGAAATTTTGTTACGGATCAATATTTTGAATAAAAGCAGGACATGCTTGCACCCTAAATTTATGCGAACAAAAATTTGTTGTTATTGTAATGAAATATTGCTGTCCATTGTATTATACATCGAATCCTGACATAAAAAAAATATGGCTGATTTACTATGCGGGTATATACATTTACAAATTAAAGTGCACAGATGGTCACTTTTGGTCAACGTGGTCAAATCATTTTGTTATACAAGTCAGCATGAGGTATCAAAACTACTCAAAATTTTGTTACGTATCAATATTTTGAATAAAAGGAGGACATACTGGCATCCTAAATTGATGCGAAATTTTTTTTTTTTATTGTATTGCAATATTGCTGTCCATTGTATTATACATTAAATCCTGACATTAAAAATATGACTTATTTACTATGCGGGTATATAGATTTACAAATTAAAGTGCACATATGGTCAGTTTTGGTCGATGCGGTCAAATAATATTTTAGTACAAGTCAGCATGAGGTATCAAAACTACTCAATTTTGTTACGTATCAATATTTTGAATAAAAGGAGGACATGGTGGCACCCTAAAATTCTGCGACTAAAAATTGTTTGTTATAGTATTGCAATATTGCTGTCCATTGTATTATACATTGAATCCTGACATAAGAATATGGCTGATTAACTATGCGGGTATATAGATTTACAAATTAAAATGCACATATGGTCAGTTTTGGTTGATGCGGTCAAATAATTTTGTTGTATAAGTCAGCATGAGGTATCAAAACTACTCAAATTTTGTTACGTATCAATATTTTAAATTAAAGAAGGACATACTGGCAACCTTAACTGATGTGAACAAAAAAATGTTATTGTATTGCAATATTTCTGTCCATTGTATTATACATTAAATCCTGACATTAAAAATATGGCTGATTTACTATGCGGGTATATATATTTACAAATTAAAGTGCACATATGGTCAGCTTTGGTCGATGCGGTCAAATATGTTTTTAGTACAAGTCAGCTTCAGGTATCAAAACTACTCAAATTTTGTTACGTATCAATATTTTGAATAAAGGAGGGCATACTGGCACGCTAAATTTATGCGAACAAAAATTTGAAGTCATGTGTTTGAATGAATTAAATGATTGCTGATTGTGGCTGCATAGTTCAAGGATGTATAACTAACACGGACGTATACAACTTACATCAAATACACGTCTTTTCAAAGATATACATCATATAGTGCAAATATGGTTGAATTTGATACGTATCGGAACATACATTCAGTACCTATTACCATTGTAACCAAGATCGTTTTTATAATTGATAGATAGTCAGATCACAGATTTTGTGTTACAAGCAACGTTTTATGCGTACTTTATTTTCAAATATTTGTATTTAATCCTGTTTATATAACGGAAGTATTTACTTTACTTTATTTTCAATGTTTATACTACGAAACACAGATATTAAAAAATATTTTTTTTTAATCGATGTAGAGCGGTCCTGGTTACAAGTTAACTTAGTGTTATGCAGACCAGTCAAAAGTTCACTTGGGAACAGGTCTGGTTTTGATCGGATTTGTCAAAGCAAAAGTTAACTTATGTTAACTTTGTGGCAGGACTGGTTTCGAAGTTAACTTATGTTAACTTTACGGTAGGACTGGTTCCGAAGTTAACTTATGTTAACTTATAACAGGACTGGTTCGAAATTAACTTATATCAATAACGGACCTGTTTCCAAGTAAACTTTTTGGCAGACATAAAAGCAGTCCTAGGACCAAGTCCGCTTTTCAAGTTAACTAGATTTTGGTCCTAGGACTGGTCAGAGGAGTTCTAAATCTGGTCACAGGTTAACTTTGACCAGTCCAAATGACTGGTTATCAAATTAACTTGCTGTACAGATTAGGACTGCAACAATCTGTATTTATCTAGGACTCTTTTTATTTAAGTTTATCTGACATAATAACAAGTCGATTATTGCAGAATAATATGTCATGTTAATCTTGTTTCTCCAGATAACCATTCATGTAATGTTTCAAATATATATGTATACGACGAAAAAGGTATACCATGATAAGTTACCATAAAATAACAATTATCACGATTTCAACGAAATATATGGCAACAATCTTAATCACGTAAATTTGCACTACATGAGTATGATCCCCCTTTTCTTTGTTTAATTGCTTTCCTCAATTGTAAATTTAAAAAAAACATCATATCACATTTGAAGTTTAATTAGGTCGTTTTCTGATGTCTTGAATCTAAATTTAATGTGTCTATGAAAGTTATGCCGATATCAACAAACATGTCGTGTAATTCAAAGGGAAAATGATTGACTCATGACTGATTTTATCGGTCCTACAAAGAAACAATTTGAAGATTTGTGGACCCAAATATGACCTATGATTGTTCTGGTTATAAAGTTGTGAATGCATACACGAACAATACAGATTTTTATTATTTACGTTGACAGAAACGTTATTTGTCCACTACTATATGGAATAGACTTGATGATATTTTTTTATTATTCTGCTGAACGTTTAATAGACTGGTCGGAAACGTTTGATATTGTGACCGATGCCCAGTTCGGCTTTTGACCCGGTCTGGGTACAGTAGATCCTATTTTTGCTCTTACATCATTAATTTTCAAATCTTTATCAGCCAAAAATCGTTTTTACTGTTGTTTTGTAGACTACACGAAAGCTTTTGACACTGTTCAAAGATATATGTTATGGTATAAACTATCAAAAATTGGTATTCAAGGTAATTTTTTAATGGTAATTAAATCAATGTATTCTAATGTCACTTCTTGTGTAAATGTTGATGGGTTCAATTCTGATTATTTTACTAATGAAGTAAGTTTGATGCAAGGTGAAGTATTATCACCGATATTTTTTTCTATGTATGTCACCAATTGTGAAATGGCTTTTATAAACAGTGACTCTATTCCTTATGAGATGAAGGAACTACATTTATTTTTATTAATGCACGCTAACGATATGGTTATTTTTACAGAACTGTATCTGGATTACAAACCTTATTTGATACTTTGTTTAATTTTACTTCCAAATAGTCACTTAGTGTGAATATAGCAAAAACGAAAATTGTTGTTTTTAGAAAGAGTTGAAAAATACATGACAATGAAAAAAGGTATTATACATGTTATAATAACCAGGATATTTAAGTTTAGTTATCTTGGTATTTTGTTAAATTTTAATGGTAAATATAATGTATTACAGAAACTCTCAGAACAGGGTAGAAAAAGCTTTGTTTGTCTTAAGGAGAAATGTAAAAGATATTTATATTAATATTGTAGCTTTACTTTCACTTTTTGATACTTATATAAACAGTGTATTTTGTTATGGTAGTGAAATTTGGGGTGCTCACAAGACACCAGCTAAAGAAAGGATACATAAGGGCTATTGTAAAAGTATTATGAAAATAAAAAATCTCTACTAGTAATGTCATGGTTTACTATAAGCTAGGTAGATTATTGCACACCAAAAAATGTCACACTTTTAAATACTGGTTTATGCTGTTTGTACTACGAACTGTATTTTGAAAAACTGTTACTTTTTTTATATGACGATTTACAAAAATGTCCAAATAATAAGACAAATTGGTTGCATTTGATTTAAAATGAGTTGCTCAGTATAGGTTTAGATAGTTGGTATAATCAAGATTATTTTTATATACTGATAGTAAGCTCTCCAGTAGTTTTTACATGATAATTAAGCAACGCCTGTTTGATTGTCTGAAGCAAGATTTTGACAGCCAAATGAATAATTTAGTTAAATGTACAAGTTATAGATATATGGTTCAAAACTTTTGTTTACAAAATTATTTATGTAAAAAAATACCAGTTATTTATAAGACATGTATAACCAAAATAAGACTTAGTAGTCATGATTAAGCTATAGAATGTGGTGGCTATTCTGCAATTCCAAGAAGTAATAGACTATATAGTTTTTGTAAAATTGACATTGAAGATGAGATGTAATTTATTTTAAAATGTCCTACTTATCAAGGTATTAGATCTTATTTTATAAAACCATATTATTGGAGAAAACTTTCTATATATAGATATATACAATTAATGAGTTCTAATAATCTTAGAGAATTATGTAATTTGGGTAAATTTATATTTTGTGCACAAAAATCAAGATCTAACATGATGTAATATGTTTCACACATTACCTTCTGCTATCTATGTATACTATGTGTAGTGTATATGTTGTATGCCTATAGTTGTTGTGACTTTGGTAATATATATAATCACAAAAAGTTATTTGCAAAATATTTGATTAAAGTGAATAATTTATTTATTGATTGTTGATTGCTTAACATTCAGTGGCAAATAGTGCATAATAGGACATGAACAAATTAACAATAAGTAGGTACTGTTATAGAGGCTATCACGTAGTAAGGTGGGGGGAATTTAACAGTTACAAAAAGATGCTGTTATATTGGATTAAAACGGATATTTAGCCTGGAATCAAGTCGCAAACGAACCCCTTAAAGGATTGTCGCAATATTTCGTAACCTGCAAATACAACTACAGTATCTCTACACGAATCATCGGATTTAACGGACCAGACGCAGCTGCGCACTGCATAACAGACGCAACATTTTTGAAATAGTGTTACTGTCTGTCGATATAAGGCGACCAAAAGTGACCATACTTCTATTCGGCAGTCAAATTGCGGTTTCAAAGTCATTTAATTTTATTTTTTTGTATTTATTTATTCATTTATTCCAATTAAAAAAACACCGGTCATGATTTGCCATTTCGATTGTTTTGGTTTTAGCGCAACCACTGGTATATAGTGTTGTGTTAATTGTAGCATAATAGAGGCAAAGCCTGATAAGTTTGATAAAAAGTTAATTATATTTTGGCCATCTTAAAAAAAATATACTAATATATATAAAATAATAATAATTATATATAACATATATTGTATGCTACATTTTTGTGTGTCAAAACATTACTAATAGCAACTTTATTATAATCACATTAATTTTGTGTTTTTATGATTTTTGCTCTTCTCTTATTCCTTTTATTACTTTTCCCTAGGAAGTGCATATTGTGCATTTATAAACTACTCTTCTTGATAACAGCAGCTTGTGTTATGATAAAACAAATATTTATCTTGATATTTAAAACAACTACAAACCAAGCAGGACATATACTTGAACTTACGATATGATTTACGATAATACCATTTATCTATCTAAAATTGAATAAGCAAACAATCTAAAGCGGTTTTATCCACGGGTGGTTTTTGAATTCAGTAAGTATTTTAAAGTCTGAAACATTTTTCCCTTCATGTATACAAAGTACAAATCGTAAATTAAGCAATGTTTTATTAATTTAGTCTGCAAAAAGATATGTTTCATGATAAATATGGATTACATATTTGATTGATTGTCATACATTTTTTTCAAATGAATCTTCAAACGAAAATTGTAATTGTATAGTTTTACATACAATGGAATACTACAGTTGTCTTTATTTGGTACTTGTTGAAAAGCAGCAATTGTTAAAAAAAATATATTGTTGATTATGTATAACGTTGCTTATGTTGATTGCATCAATTCCTATATTTGTAAACTAAACAAAAAGAGATGTCCTCTTTCCTCCATATATAGATTCCTATCTCAATGGTTTACAGAGACGGAAAAGAGATAAATCACAATTTACACTTTTTCATCGCGTCACCGTCTCTTAATGAAGCACACCAGTAATGAAAACCTTCTTTCATTTATGGGTAGACTTTACATAGATAAATTCAGCCGTATAAGAAAAGCAAAATGAGAATGTTAAATTTGATGTATGCCTTTTTGTGCTACTATGTTACATTTGTTGTTTATGTAGTGATATTAAGATGATAACACAATATTGACTGTTGTACCCCTATTTTTGACATTTTTACTCTTTGAGTATGTTTGTTTTGTTCACGCATCGTTGACAATGTAATGGAATTTGATGCGACTGTCATACAAGTGAGAGGTTTAGCTTGCTATAAAACCAGGTTCAATCCACCATTTTCAACATTAGAAAATGCCTGTACCAAGTCAGGAATATGTCAGTTGTTATCCATTCGTTTGATGGGTTTGGACTTTTGATTTTGCCTTTTGATTTTTGATTTTCCTTTTTGAATTTTCCTCGGAGTTCAGTATTTTTGTGTTTTTACTTGTACCTACATTGTCCGTTGTTTACGTAAGTAAATACAGGTATACATTGGGTATGATAAACTTTGTATTTGCAGTTATGAGTATGTTTCAGTAAATCTGGACAGCCTTGAATGCATCAATTATAATTCGGTCGAAAGAAATAAACATGTTGATAATATGGGAACATTTCAATTAGTTCTTATTTTGTTTAAATTTGTACACACCTATTCTATTTAGTTACTTTGTTTGAACCTTTCAGCAATGGCTTCGAATGAAGAAAAACCACTTTTGAACTGTACTAAAACTTCGACATCGTATAAGAATAACGTAACCGCAACCCCATATCCAAGCTACGAGACAACCACAAACGGTATTTTACTACTTTTATTTAAATGTTTTATACTTGCTTAGCACTCCCTTTATTTTAGGCAACAATTTAGGTTTATTGAACCAATAGTTTTTCGTTGTTCTATTGGGAGTTAGTGGAGTACTTCCTGTATATACTATTGTTTATTCGTGCTCTCTTTATGTGTATTTTTCTAACTTAAAATGAAGTGGATAATATAAAGAATGAAAGTCCACACAGTCTTCTAGAAAATAAAAAAGTTCGACAAAAATGTTGACAGTATTTGTTTTAATCAAAATATCAAGGTATAATACTAACAAATCAGAGTACGCCACGTCCGGTTGCAAACAAAAAAGGATCGAAAAAATATATTCCCTAAAATTTGACAGTTGAAGGATGTTAAAGCCCCATTTTTTTTATTTATTGTGTCTACATAATATTTATGAAACTTATAAACTGGTTTCTTAATCTTGTACAAATGTTGTACACATATGTAAAGAGAAGAATATTGATTGGTTAACATCCAGTTATATTTTTTTTTTCGTATGTGTCAAGTATTTTTTGTTATGTTTTTGTGTTTCTATAGAGTATTTATGAAGCTTGAGGCTACCTGGTTTCTTAATCTTGTATGCAGATGTAAAAAGAGGAGACTAATTGATTGGTTAACTTCCAGTGTTTATTACATATGTTTATTGCATGTATCCTAGAGGAATAATAAATACAATAAAAAGAATAGAGGGAAGATGTTTTTATAAATGAAATACAATTTTTGTTATTATATCTTTACATACAACTTTGCAATTTAATACATGTGAACATCAAGGAAAACAGGACATCTTGGTTACGAAAAATCCTTGAGAATAAACCTACAACTTGAATTATATTTGCAGATGATATCCCAACGACAAGTAAAACTCTCAAAGTAGAAATAATGGTAACTGCAATTGTTGGTTTGGTGATCCTGATCATTTTGTACGCCGCTGCCTATCGAATGTGCTGCCCTAGAAAGGAAAAGTACCATGATACTCCAAAAAAAGCAGCAACCTATGTTGCAAAAACTCTACTAACATATGTCCTACACGTGTCTGATACACTGTCTGATGTATTCCTGTTTTTACACTACATTGCGATGGGACAGTTGGCGAAGTCTGTGATGATTATGATTTTTACTGCCATGCCAGTTTTCTTTTTATCAATTTTCTGCTTTGAAAAGCTAAAACAAAGATTGTGTGAGAATTTTGTTCGGAAACATGGCAATCTTCAATGTTGCTTTATGGTATTATGGTTCTTGTTAGTGATTGTGTTTTGTCCGTTTGCAGCAATTTTGTCAACTTTAGTGTACGTATTGTTAATGCAAGTGAAAGCTCTCTTTATATTTATGCAAAGTTATGATATAATATTATGGCAATTTGTTTGTTAATCTGGAACCAAACTCCATTTAAAAATTATTCTTCCATCTGAGCAAAACATATGTTTTTAGTTCACACAGTACAAACCATCGTCTGCATGAACCTTACCTAAACTATATACTATTTGAAGACTTCTCACTCTTAATATATTAACTTCAATGCCATTATACGGTAACGAGCGTTAACTATTCTGTCTTGATTATCAACAATCATTCGTTAAGGTTTAACGTTAACATTTGTCACATGATAAACCAAGACAGTTTAAGATAGATAATTGAGGTAAATAAGAGTTTTGTTAGTTATCTTGTAACCTTTATTATCATGATTATATGACTATATCAATTTCAATTAAGTTGAGTATCAGATCAACAGTAAAACATTATAAT
This sequence comes from Mytilus edulis, assembly GCA_019925275.1. Lineage (NCBI taxonomy): Eukaryota > Metazoa > Mollusca > Bivalvia > Mytilida > Mytilidae > Mytilus > Mytilus edulis. Next base: position 36,714,851 of record CM034351.1, read on the forward strand.
GATATATTTCAATATTTTTTTTTGATCAGTATACTAAATACGTTTGTGATATCAATTAATTTAAACATCATAATGCTTATTCATTACCACATGCATGAACTCTTGTGGTCCTACATCCTGTCGATGCCTATACTTAGGAATTTCCTAGCAGCCCTTTGAAAACCGAATGATAAATCAGATTGAAATTGATCGATTATTTATAATATTTTACTAGTGAAAATGACGCCTTTTCCAAGACTGCCAATGAATTATTTTTACTTAATCCATCGTGTGTATAATGGTTGACATGAATATTTGGTGGGTGTCAGAACAACAAAAACACAGTAGAAAATAAAGGTTGTTACAAATGATCTGAAAGAATAAGCATATTCTAGTTTGCATTTTCTCCCTGTAGTGGTCCTAATGTAAGTGCAAACCAGGTAACTTGTCTTATTTAGTTTGTAGTATTCGAGAAAAAACAGGATTGATATTGCTTATAATAATTGAAACATATATGTCGTCATTTGTGAAGCAGATATTCAATAATAGTCGACACATTTTGGCATCCGAACACTTTTAGAAGAAATAATTTAAACTACAACTCAAGCGATGTAAATTTTGTTCAATGTGAAAGACAGTACGGTGACTTATAATTCCTTACATCTACAATACTTGGTATCAGAAAGAAAGTTGTCTCAAAGTCCCATCCTAATGTTATAATGTTTTAGCTCATAATGATTGTTGAGAAATAAACTAATTTTTGGCCTTTATGTTTAGCTGCTATCTCAATTGCAACGTAATGCAAATGTCGAAGGAAATCAAATAATTAATGGTAATGCATATAGACTGGATAAGTAATCGAGAAACAGACACAATGAAACATGTTGTTTTGAATAAAAATATGTGTTTTCATTCTTTCAATCTAATGCCATTTGTCTAGAACATGTAGAAGAATAGGTTGTGGTTTGTTGTGGTACCGTCCTGTTGTATTCTTGTTATCAAAATGTTGAATAGAAACGAGTTTTTTTTATATTATTAGTTAATATTTATTTCATTTTGTTTTATCTATTTGTAGATATGCCCAGAAGCTTGCACTCGGAAAATCATTCGAAAAAAATAAAGAGTATGCATATGTTGCATTTTACATACCTTTTGTGGAAGCCACATTAGAGTCAGCTCCACAATTAACATTTCAAATAAACTTGTTAATTACAGACAGACACACGGACACAACTTCAACAAGTAAGTGGTTATATAAAAATGAAATTATGAAAACAAATTAAAAACAGATCATTTGTGCATTTAACAAATCTTCAGAGTAAAACAGTACAGGAATCATAAAAATACTGAATTCCGAGGCAAATTCAAAATGGAGAGTCCCTAAACAAATGACAAATTGAAAATGATAAAACCCATTAAACAAATGGACAACAACTGTTATATTCTTGACTAAATACAGGCACGTTCAAATGTAGAAAATGGTAGATTTAACCTAATTTTATAGCGCTTAACCTCTCACTAATACTAAAATGATCTTTATGTGGTGAGTCTAAATGGATTAACGATCACTTGTTCACATCAATAAAAAAACAATTGTTCAAATTTTAAGCACACGACAGTAAGTTAACTTCTCTGAACAAGGAGCCAGTATTTCTGAAAATGAAACCTTATGGAATTGAGATATAAAACAGGGGAGATTATATAACACTTATGCTGATTTTAAACTCACTTATCATTGGAAAAGAGAAACATTGTAATGTTCCTTTAAATTCTACAACAACAAAATTTATAGTTTAAATAACGACCGTGGGGATCGTAAGTTGTAATAATATGAAGAGATGAAATATAAATGTGTTACCTTTTGACTACGTATCACTAGTTCCACTGTTTGATATTGTATATATAAAAATAATAATTTGACAAAAGCAAAATGTTTTGCTATTATGCAAATCTAGCCTTTGTAAGAGTTTAATAGCAGGATATATTGATCTGAAAGTAGTATAATGACCGAGGTCGATATACTAATTTTGGTCGATATATCCTTTATTGACCTCATACAAATTATACATGTATTATATTATTAATGTTGACCATGTTTGTGTCAAAATCGTCAGCGTTATATATTCAATTAATAAAGTATACGAGCAAATAAGACCCAATAAGAATAAATCAGAATATGCAATACTGAAAACGTTCCACTGTCGATGTAAATCAAGATTTTTAATATTGCTCTTCCAACAGGGCCAATACGGACAAAAACAAGGCCAATACAGAAACAAACAGGGGGAAAGCCGCATTGGCCCTAGGGCTCATACAGGACATTCTCATCCGGTTTTCAATTTTCTTACAACATTACTTAACTTTGGAAGTATCGTTATGCATAAACACATTTGTACAATATTTTTTAAATTAAAATCATAAAATAAACTGGTTAAATGATGTCCAATGTTTTGTAACGTCTTAAAATTTTGAAACAGAAAACAAGGCCAATACAGAAAAAAACAGGAAAAAAGCCGTATTGGCCCTAGGGCTAATACGGGACGTTCACTTCCGGTTTTTGATTTTCTTATAATCATTTAACAAAAGTAATATGAGCTGGCTGTTTCTGTAATAGCACTGATATAGATTCTCGGTAAGTTGTATTGTAATACATCAAACATTGAATATATACCAGTGCCAATACAAAAACAGCCAGTTAATAACACTATATTATTTGATTTTGTTGGAAATCAATAGATATCACATTGTCCCAAAGATAATAACAACATATTAATTGTTATTTCATTAATTTGTTGATGTTTTTTTTTGTAATGATGTATTTGTCCAAACTTTTAACAATATTATAAAATGAAGTCACAAAGCATATCATTTTATAGATATTCTAAATATAACCGTGCAATATACTTTTTGCTATACGCCGTTTTTTATTCACATTCGAAAATATAGTTTAACATGTGAATATCCCTGAATCAAATAACTTAAAATATTCAAATTGATAATATTACTCAATATGGTTTTATTCATTACTTGACAATATTTCGAAATTTATCCATTGTGCACTTTTGACGAAGTCAATACGTTATATATGTACCTGTTCAGATTTTTTTGTCCGATAACGAAGTCCGAGTGTCAATATTATCTTACAGGTCTATAAATGACGTATTGACTGAGTAGAAGTCCTTAATTTCTATACTACATATCAATGTAAATAATGTATTAATTACTATACTACATATCTATGTATATAATGTATTAGGAAAATCTCGTTCAATGTTATTTCTGCGTGTATTTTTTAATTATATTTTGCAAGAATTTTAACATGTTATTGACAATATCATTTTTTAAAAACTTTATAGCTTGTTGCATTAGCATTCTTATAGCCTGCATTTAACATAAAATTCTTGAAATCTTCTGATAAACTTGCAAATTTTCTTTTCTGATTTGGTGTTTCCTCGGTGATTGTTATGAGTGACTTCATGACGTCATAAATCTAAATTTGGCAAGATGTTTTTTTTTTGTATTGACCAATACACATATAAATAGAAAACACAGCGTCAATGTACGTAAGATAGAAACAAAGCGTCAAACACGTAAAATAAACTTTGAAACACGTGATCGGCATATCCAATGAAAACAGTAGAATGCTACACCATATGTCATATTGCATGATATGCAGTGGTTTCAATTTGACTTTATATATTTGTGTTATATCTTTTAAATATTATTGCGTTATTACGCAATATGATTTGTGTTGTGTCATTTGGCGAATTGGTTTTAACATAAGGTGATGTGAATGTGTGTTAGCGTAATGTAAGTGATTCATTGCAGCATGTGGTTTTGTAATGATGATTTGGCTATTATTTGTATGCCCCTCATACAATAGTAGATGGGCATTATGTTTTCTGGTCTGTGTGTCTGTTCGTTCATTCGTTCGTCCATTCGTTTGTTCGTCTGGTTGTCCGTTCGTCCGTCTATCCCGCTTCAGGTTAAAGTGTTTAGTCAAGGTAGCTTTTGATAAATTTGAAGTTCAATCAATTTGAAACTTAGTATACAAGTTCCCTATGATGTGATCTTTAAAAAAGTAATGCCACATCGGAGTTTGTATCCCAATTTGACGGTCAACTAAACATAGAAAATGATAGTGCGAGTGGGACATCCGTGTGTTATGGACAATTATCGTTTGGCTTTAATATTTCATAATAATGGTGAAAATTTGATGGGTGGATACTGTATGATGTATTGTTCCGGGACGGTTCTGTCATTCGATGATGTGGTTAGAACATTACCTGATGAGGTAAAACCACATAATGATTTTAGAAAATCGATTAAAGACCTTTTACTCCCTAATGTGTTCCGTCCTTTTTCATATAATTTTTTTTTTATTTGAACTTTTATTGATGCATAACTTTACTTATGGATGTGTACGGGTTAATAACTTAGTCTTAGATGCATGATTGTTTTTAGTTGTTAGTGGCTTTGAACTAGCTGTCAAATAACTGCGAGTACTCTCAGATCTTTCTTTTTGTTTTCAGGATGCACAAGTACCCGGCAAATGTCCACTTGTATTTTTGTCCATCTGATGAGTTAAGCCTTTTTCAACTGATTTTTATAGTTCGTTCTTATGTTGTAATGTTATACAAATGTCCCAGGTTAGGGGCGGGTTGGGATCCCGCTTACATGTTTAACCCCGCCACATTATTTATGTAAGTGCCTGTCCCAAGTCAAGAGCCTGTAATTTAGTGGTTGTCGTTTGTTTATGAGTTACATATTTGTTTTTCGTTCATTTTTTATTTTTATACAAATAAGACCGTTAGTTTTCTCGTTTGAATTGTTTTACATTGTCATATCGGGGTCTTATATAGCTTACTATGCGGTATGGGCTTTGCTCATTGTTGAAGGCCGTACGATTACCTATAGTTGTTAATGTCTGTGTCGTGTTGGTCTCGTGTGGACAGTTGTATCATTAACAATCATACCACATCTTCTTTTTCATATTAGCAGATGCACATTTAAATCAATGTAATCGGAAACCAGATAAACAATAACTTTTTTTCTTAAAAGATCACGTGATTTTTATCTTGTCAATCAATGATATAACGACAACAAAGACTGACAGAACAGCATCAAATACCGGAACGAATAAATTATGCAGTTTAAAATCACTAAAGTTTGAAAAATTATTATACAATGTTAAAGGCATATAAAGAATTGTATAATATTAATTCGGAAATAACAAAGCCACATCATGTAATGGTATAACCTTATCGTCTAATGACACAAGTACAAATGGGTACGGTCTTAAACCTGTACAAAAGTAAACTTGAAGCAAACTTGTTGCCTGCTTTTTAAGTTCACGTGTGAAATTGTTAGTAGACGATCAAGTTAACATTGTCGTTTGTAAACCAAACCTTCGGTCGGTTTTTAGGACTGCTGCATATCTATGGACAGGTCTGCTCGAAACCAGAAGTATGAACAATTCAGTTTGTGACTGTTTTGTTCAGTCTTTATGATATGTTAGTTCAAGATCAGACCTGTTGACAGGTCTGCTTCTGATCAAACCTGTAGACAAGTCTGCAATTGACCAGACCTCAGAACATTTCTGCTTATGACAGATTTCCGTGTTTAATATTTTTCATATCAGACTTCAGCTTTAAATATGTAAACAATAATGGCAATGTTTTCCCCAGTAGTTCTATTGCACATTTCTTTACTCTTTCGACTCTATAGATATTATACTCATTATAAAATCAATCTGTTTTGCCTCATTTCAATTGCTTTCACAAACAGCTATCATAAAAAAAAATATAGTAGACATTGGATAGAAAGGTAATCCGACGCATTGTAACGATGTTCTTAAATCATGGGATATCAATATCATTGTCGACGTTGCTTCATTCCAAATTTTTTGCAGTCACTTCCTAAATTTGACTTTTTGCATGACATGGATATTTCATTTTCATTCAGTTTGTTTGCCTTGTGATTTACGATTCTGTTTCCGACAAAATATTCTAACGAAAATTGTACAGTGTCTGGATACATAAGGTGTTGTATAATTATGAACAATCTCGTCAGATTTGACTATGTCGATTATAATTGAGGTATATAACGTCCGGAAAATATGCTTGTTGTGCACATACATGAAATAGTTGCAACTTGATGTTTTGTTATACACAAAATCAATCAACTGACATAATATACTAACAGTATACTTCTTCAAGAAGAGAACCTTAAAATATTTACTGTCAAATAGTTTTGTTAGAAACACAATCCTAAACTACTATATTTAGTCACGGTTCAATATTATGATTAAGGTAGATGGGGTGTCTAAATTATAATCCATAGAATTTCTTAATAATTTGCCAAAATGTAGTTTATGTCCTGCTTGTTTAAGAACATTAATAAAAAGAATGGGTCACCGGACTTATTTTCACACTACAGGTTGTGCAAAATTGTCAGATTCTGTATAGATTATGCATGGAAAACCCAATTTTCGGTCATAAACGAAAACTACACCATAGAATTTTGAGATAAAATATGAGAAGATAGCTCCAATAATATTCTTTCAGATAAGAAGAAGAAAAAATGGGGTCACCGGACTCGCTTTCTTGCTACATAATAAAATGGGTAAATTCCTAACACATTCTATTGTAAAAGTAACACTATCTGAATTATCTGCCCTTGCATTTGAGTTGTCTCCCCTTATTTGGCAAAGTTTGAAAAAAATGAATCAAACAAAAGTATTTGTTTTTTGGTAAAATACACCCCTAAATATGATAAAACATGGCATTTTCTATATTATAATGAAAAATCTTACACATGAATTACCTACTAATCTCAAAATTTGCACATTTTATCAAAAATCTAGACCTTGATTTCTGGTATTTCAAAATCCAAAATGGAGGAAGACACCCTATCTACCTTAAAAAGATGAAATGCTGACAATTTGAATTATTGCAGAAAAGATTTTGCATTCATTCTTTTCCAATGTTACTTTCATTTGTGTTTTACAAACCATCCTGAAATAAAATAAACCTCTGATTAATAATGCAGCCATATAGATTTCATACTTTAATAATTACATTAGATGTATGTTTTATTGTAATACGTTATTTTGATTGGCTAACTGCACATCGCGTGCTATTCCTGAAACAATTGTATTAGACAATAACATGTATTATTCATGATGACACGAGGTCCAACAATAAAGTGCACAGGCAAATTAAACAAAAAATTGATAAAAAAAAATCGTGTTTTCATGATTCTAGTTAAAAAAAATGTAATCATAAGTATTGAATGCTTCTTTTTGTAACTTTATAGGGTTGTAAAAGCGTTGACCGTGCGCACATTTTTAGTATGAAGCGCTTCCGCGCTTCATACAAAATGTACTTCGGTCAACGCTTTTACACCCCAATAAATTTACAAAAAGCAACATTCAATTCTTAAGTGCAAATTTTGTTATGTTTGGTTGATACGGTCAAATAATTTTGCTATACTAGTCAGGTAGACGTATCAAAACTACTGAAATTTTGTTACGTATCGATATATTGAACAAAATAAAGACTTTATGCGGACTAAATTTTGTATTTATTTTGTTCTAATATTTTTGTTGTTTGTATTAAACATCCTGACATCCAGATATGGCGTATTTGCCATGCGGCTATAAAGATTTGCGTAGAAAAGTGCAAACATTGTTAGTCAAGTTGATGATATCGAATACTTTTGCCATACAAGTCAGTCGGGGGTATTAAAACTGCACACATTTTGTTACGTATTAATATTGAGGACATGCTGGCGCTCTAAATGTAAGCAAAAAAAAAATATTTAGTTGTGTGTCCATTAATGCTGTCATTTGTATAATACATTACATCTTGACATAAAACTATTGTTTGTTTAATAAAATACAACTTGACACAAAACATTTCTTAATTGCGGCTAAACAGAATCACATGGTAATGAGACAATATTGTAAGTTTTGGTTGTTGGTGTCAATCAGTTGTGTTGTACGAGTCAGTAGAAGGTATCAAAATTACATCCTGTGTTAAATTATCAATATATTGAACAAAGGGAGGTAATTCTGTCAACAATATTAACGCCATTGTGGTCCAATATTGCTGTCATTTGTATTTTAAATTGTATCCTGACAGAAAATTTTTGCTGATATACTATTCGGCTATATATTTGACATAATTAAGTCCAAATACTGTTTATACAATTTAAAGAATTGATATGTATTCGAATATAATTTTATGTTCAATGACCGTTAGCAGTGTCACTGATATCCCTTTTTAATTTATAGAAAAGCAGATGACGGATCAATTTAAATAACAAGTACTTTCTTTACAAATACATGTATGTAATCTTGTTTCTATCACGGAAGTATCATATTAACTAAATGTTCTATTTGCTATTTGAATGTTTATTCCAAAGAACAAAGATATTAAATGATATATAAAAAAATCGATGTAGAGCGGTCATGTTTGCAAGTTAACTTTGTGTTGAGCAGACCAGTCACACGGTAGCTTGAGATCAGGTCTGATTCAATCGAAGTTGTCAAAGTTAACTAATGCGAGCGCATGACAGGACTGGTTTCGAAGTTTACTTATACAAGTAGCGGACCTGTGTTCCAGTTAACTTGTTCGGCAGACATTTAAACAGTCCTAGACCTATATATAAGTCTGCTTTTCAAGTTAACTGGATTGTGGTCTTAGAATTGGACAGAGCAGTCCCAAATCTTGTCACAGGTAAATTTTGAACAGTCCAAATGACTAGTTATCAAGTTAACCTGCTGTACATGTTAGGACTGCACCCATATGTACATTGAATAATGTTAAAATCATATTTATTTTTTTTGCAAAATCATATTAAGTAATTTCAAAAATATATCAAGTCAATAAGAAACCTTGTCATATTATATCGAATAAGCATTAGGTAACGACCTAGTCATATTGAGTGCTAGCTATATACATGCCATGGTTGTCGTGTGGTCTAGCGCGCCGGTTACAGTGCACGCTATTTGGTGTCACGATATCTCAGTAGTTTATAGGTTCGAATCCCGGCGAGGGAAGAACAAACAAATTGCGAAAGCAAATTTACAGATCTAACATTGTTGGGTTGATGTTTGGACGAGTTTTATATAAATATATATATGTATATATATATAGTAATATCATATCCTTATACACATATGTCAAAATCATATTATGGGAAGACAAATTACCACCAAGTAAAAAGAAAACTTTAAAAACGTTATGTCAGCGTACCACACAAAAACACTTTGGCATTCCGTTCTTATGTTTAATGTGTTGACGTTGAAGTAATTACCTCAATTCTAGTTTAACGTCGCCAAGGCATGTTTTACAAATAACGACGGATATGTTCCAATTGTTGTAAAAAGTAAAATCACAAAAATACTGAAAGAGGGACGATAGATACCGGAGGGACTGTCATACTCATAAATCGAAAATAAACTGATAACGCCATGGCTAAAAATGAAAAAGAAAAACAGACAAACAATAGTACACATTACACAACATAAAAAAACTAAAGAATAAGCAACACGAACCCCACCAAAACCAAGGAGTGATCTTAGGTGATGAGGAAGGGTAAATAGATCCTGCTCCACATGTGGCACCCGTCGTGTAGCTCATTTTATAACAAATTCAGTAACCATAATTCACTCATTTGTCACGTATAACATGTATAACATGTGACATTAAAACATAAACTCTTCAACGAGTTTGTACTTATATGAACACCACGATGTATACAATATGTACAGTTGGATCTGCTTTTCTTTACATTACACATGCGATAGCTTATGTTTTTGGTGGTATTTGTGTTACTTTATCATCAGTAACTGTCGTTTTGTTATCGTCTTAGGAGTTGAAATATACATTTAGCACACACCTTTGACTGCTGTACTCTTATTTTTGACATTTAACCTATATGTTTAGTATTATGTCTTTAAATTTGTTTATAAATTGTTGTCAATATAACCAAAAAATGTGAATTAAATCGCTGTCAAATATGATCGCTAGGGTTAAACGTGTTAAACGCGAAATTAGGTGGTTTACAGTAATCTTAAACGAATCCGGGGAACAATAAATGCTAGAATTAACGAACACTGTATTATTTCTCTTACAGGTATTATTCGTATAGTGAGTATATGTGCATCCGCCCTTGTACTTGCCTGGTCTTTTAATGTTTTAAGAAACTATTTTCGACCAGGAGACAACGTTTGGGTTAAAATGTGTCTCTGGGTCTCACGTTCGGCTGAGATATTACCACGAATTCTCTTGATTGCACTCGTAACTGCAGAATATAATGCCTATATAGTGTACTTTATAATGTATCGATGTAACCTCGGATTGCTGTATGCTTGCTGTGATCGAATTTATTACAATAAATTCTGCTGTAATGATTTAAATATAGCAGATTTATTGGTAGCGATAGTAGGTAACATATTTGGCTTTTCTATGACAGATGTGTTTAAATGTCAAAAGAAAGAACAATGTGGTGGCAAATTTTTTGTAGGTTACTATATGTTATTTTATGCAGAAAATGGGGTTTTACTGTATAGTTGGTTTACCGATGACCCTTTGTTTGTTCAGTACAAATTTGGAGGAGCTTGTTCAAATCACGAGTGGTATGTACCTTGTGTCTTTGTGGTTGTCATTTTGGGGTCGATTTTACAACTATTATTTTTGTTTCTGTATTATTTGTTACGTAAAAAACAGAATACAGGAAACGAAAACAACATATCCGGAAGGGAAAGCAATGAAAAATTGTCCCGTTTTAGTGTATCTACAGTGTCACAATAGCAAGGCTAACCAAAGCATCTACGAACACTTGGAGAAAGTCAACAATGTGAAATCAGCTTAAATTGGAATTCATATGTAATTACGTGGATATGAACATTTCGAAAAGTACGGTTTTCAAGATGAAAGTTTTTCACGAGACTATATCTGAAGATTCAAATCGGCAAAACGTATTATTCAAAATTAAAAACAATCCAAAATCTAAATAAGTTGTTGATAATCATTGATTCTAGCTTGATTATTTGCATCCTATTTTAGTAAATCTAATTGATCCTAATGCATGAAACAAAAATGAAGTTTTAGATTTAATCCTCAAGTAATGTTAAGTTTTAAAAACAATTTGAAAGAAGATTTTCTTGTACTCTCATATTCCTTTACCAGATCTAGTTTATCAACATTTTGTGGTCTTAAGTGCACAAACCTAACGTGTTTGATATATGGTAACATGTATATAGGATCGTCCAATTGCCTTCTTTGTCAATGTATACGTTGTGTTGTGGCAATGAAATAACTCTCAATCCATGTCACAATTTGTAAAATGTAAATCAAAGTAGGTCAAAGACCTTTTTTATGTTCAATACTACTCATTGTATCCTCAAAATCGTTTCAGAATTATTTATCGAATCGATTTGAATTTAAAATGAGAGTTATTCCCTCTTGTGTATTACTTTAGATATAAGTGACACATCTGTGTAACTGTCAAATAGTTATTAAAGGTACCAGGATTATAATTGTGTACGCCAGACGCGCGTTTCGTTTACATTAGACTCATCAGTGACGCTCATATCAAAATATTTATAAAACCAAACATGTACAAAGTTGAAGAGCATTGAGGATCCAAAATTCCAAAAAGTTGTGCCAAATACGGCTAAGGTAATCTATGCCTGGGATAAGCATGATAAGAACATCCTTAGTTTTTCGAAAAATACAAAGTTTTGTTAACAGTAAATTTATATAAATGACCACATTATTGATATTCATGTCAACACCGAAATGTTGACTACTAATCAAACCTACAGGGTTAAAGACGTAGGGTTGTTTGGCCCGTTTGCTTAAAGGTCGTCCGTCATTGAGGTGAAATGAGGTAAAGGCCAAATGTCAAGGTCGTAATTCAATTTGCTTTGACATCTTATCGTCGCATCTCCTCTGAAACCATATAAAAGATCGACACATAGTGATCTTAACTGTAAGTTTACGCACGTCGCAGCAAATATGTTTTGATATAAAAGAGGCATTGACATTTTTTTGGACTTTTTCGCCAATTTCTTTTAATAAGTTGTATTTTAATAGAATTGATTAATGACATTTGGTAGAGACTTAGGTTCCTTTGATAAGAAGTCCTCACTGGATGGCATTGGCATTGTATTCACGATAATAGTTAAATTGACGTTCTAGACTTTTACATAATGTATATTAATACACGATACATATATCATGTATATGGGGTAGTTGCATCAGGTTGGTAATCATATATCCTTGAACAGATTTCCGGAAGAGCCATTTTGTAAACAGGAAGTAGATTAAAGTTATCTGATACCGTAAGTGAATATTAACAAATCAGTAGAATCAGTGTATGTTCTTTGTTTTTAGTAAAATTATGTAAAAACTATTCATGTTTTATCGCGATGTAAGCTATTATTTGACACTTGAAATGATTTTTGTATAACTAAAAGCGGCTAATTATCTTCCAGAATTCAAGAAAAAAGTGAATTAAACATTACATCTTCATAATCAATTTTTAATAAACTATCATACAACACCAATTAGATATACAAATATGTGATATGAGTGCCAATGAGACCACTATCTATCCAAGTTACAATAACTAAAAGTAAATTAAGCATAATTAAAAACCAATTGTTCAGAGAACAATTGAAGGTCTTTCCACCAGTAAGGATCTATTTTGATATGAAGAATATTAAAATTTGGTTTCAAATGTCGCTTCCAGCATCAAATGACAGCTTAATTTACGCTGATTCAAAAAATATATCGTTTCTATACATCAAAATACAAATCAGGGAGATAAGTTTTTACTTCCGATTTAAAAAATGTTACTTCTGGTATTGTTTGATAGTTTACTTAACACTCATTTAAAAAATATATAGTTCTATATACTTTTACATTAATTAAGTACAAAAAATAGAGCCCTCCGGTTTACAAAAGATCACTTCCGGTCGACTTTTTCAAGGTCAAATTTCTTGCAAACTGATGCAAAAAGTCCCATGGCTCTATCAGGTATATAAAAGAGGTAAAAGCAAAGGTAAAAAATATAAAACGTCGAATCAACATTTGACCTTGACCCAAATATCAAGGTAATGAAATCAAGAGCCTCAATTTAAAAGACCCTGGGTCTCCATATATATGATGAATGAGTTATATCACGAACTTTTTAAACTTTTTGAACTTTTAAACGTCTCCGTTTCCTGTTAACTCAAATTCAAATGTTACGACATGTCGCAATTAACAATTTTGTAAAATTATTTTCTAAATATCTTATAAGATTTCTGAAAATTAGTGATAGTAAGAAAAAATCCAGATTTTAACATGACCTTGACCTTTGACCTTGACCTCATTTTCATTTTTATTAACCAATGATCTCATATCTAAAGACCCTAGGTCTCTATCACTAATGCTTTTCAAGCTACTTATAAATTTCACTTATATCAAATACAAAAGGGGAAATAACCTTCATATGGAGTTTTCGTAAAGCTTCGGTCAAAATAAAATGTAACATTCTTAGGATATAACGAACAATTTGGGAAAAAAACATAAATTTTTCGCTTCCTTTTAAGGTTGCGGAGGAGATCTCATAACTAAAATACAGTGTTTGGGGAAATAACTCTTATTAAGAAAAGTGTTCGGTTAAACAGGGTCAGTTTCAAAGGGTATAGACTGTATGATATTATATACAAAAAAACTAAGCGACATTTTTTGAAACAAAAATGCGGCGCAAGAAAAAAATTGAGCGGAAGAAAGGAAACATAATCGGAACAAAATCAATAGGTCTTTCTACGGAAAGGGGGAAACACCTAATTATGATTATTTGTTATCAACATTTTCTGTATTTTAACTGAATTTGGATGGAAAGAATTCCAATTATGCCATGAACACGTTGTTTTTAATTATAATTATCATTATTTTTTCATCATTATTATTATAATTTTTTTAATATCAATATCATTATAATTTTTAAAAATATCATTATTATTATATTTTTATAAATATCATTATGATTATAATTTTTATAAATATCATTATTATCATGATTATTATAATTTTTATAATATCACTATTATTATAATTTTTATAAATAACATTATTATTATAATTTTTATGAATATCATTATTATTACTTATCATCATCATTATTATAATATAAACTGCTTGTTAATTGAAAAGAAGCCTATGATATGTACATGTAGGTAGACATCGACGTAAATAAACCTGTACAATGAATGTTAGACCTGTATATCTTTTCCATCTAAATAAAGAAGATCCTTTTTAAAGACACAGACCAGTCTTATGTTGATCTTTATATAAATATAAACATTGTAAATGTATATATTAAACAAGTGCTTCTATTTTTTTATCCCCTTTAAAGAATAGTTTTAAAAAATATGACAGATAACACCCACTTTGCTGTGTTGAGAGATAGCTATAGGTACTTGATTACCAAAGGTAAAATCACAACAACAAAAAATGAACTCGGAGGAAAATCAAATCGGAAAGTTCCCAATTACCTGGCAAGTTCAAATGACAAAACACATAAAAAACAAATGGACGAGAACTGTCATATTCCTGATTTGGTACGGTCATTTTTAAATAATAAACCGGGAAGAACAAGGACAAAAGATCCTTTAGACTGACAAAGACGACAACGACAATGTACATTGAGTAATTGTTTGTAACAGTTTAACCAGAAATGACATTGTTAACTTATCAAACCATTTTTCAAACGGGTTTACGTATTATGTGAAAAGAGAGTGTATATAAACTCATCATAGATACCAGAATTGAAACATTTATGTTCGCGCGTTTTGTCTACAAAAGACTTATCAGTGACACTCGATCAAAGCAAATGGTAAAAAGGCCAAATAAAGAACGATGTTGAAGAAAGCATCTTCACGTCAACGAATAAATAAATCCATTCAGTCTTTCAGGATCAAATATTCAAAATTTGACGCGCTTTTCGTCTACAAAATGGTAACCATTAACGCTCAAATACAAAGATATATACCAAATATAGAACGCAGATTTAAAGCATTGAGACCAACATTTTGAAATGTTATTATCCAGATTGGTATGCAACACTATTGAGACATAACTCTCTGAAAATCAATGATCAAATTAGTTTTTGTCAAACTGCTAAATATCTAATTGGTTTTTTTCGATCAATTGTCTTGTTCTAATTTTTGAAATTTTAACATTTTTGTGGAAGGGTGAAGGTTTATATGATATCAAACCTTAATGCCAACGTTATGTAAGTCAAAGTGTTTGGTACCACCTTTAATGCAAATTTTGGTTTTAATTCACGCCGAAACGATGATTTCATCTTTTTTGTACGATGGTGTTTTGTCTACAAAAGAGTAACCGGTGACGCTCGAGATGATAATATTAAACTTACCTGTACAAAACAAGTGCAAACTGTTTTTTATCGATAAGAAATGAGACGAATTGTAATATAGTAATAAAGGGAAGATCAGGAAAAAAAATACCTTACAGCTAAAGATCTGATACAGATACGTAATGCGTGTAATGTGTACAGTGTTTATCAGTGTGCACCACATTTTTTTTATCTTATTTCGAATAGACAGAAAACATATTACAGTCCTTTCTTATAATTTAATTCTAAATTCCATTTCAAATCGTAGAAAACTTTGAAAAAACGTTGATGACGTCATGGTCACATGAATGAATTATGTCTATGGTCTGATAACAAAATAACGTCAGCCAATCAGAAGACGCGTTACATGCAAAATTAAATTATATGCAGTTGTTACTGTGTACTTCAATCCATAGTATGCACCTTACAACCTTTAATTCCTTTACAATATCGTTGTGTCGTGACCAGGACTGAGTACTAAAGTTTTTAAACAGTTTATCATTGTGTCGTTGCAATACCTTTTAAGAAAATTTTGACAACCCGAAGGAAAGTTCTAATTTCAATAGAAAGAATATACTTGTAAAATAAAAAAAACTACCATCAAAAGGAGAATTTACTCGATACTCGTAGTGAACAAATTGTTACTGCATCGGAAACAGAGAATTACTAAATTGAAATTGAACACAAAACACACTTTGTAACTAACCAGAAAACATATAACTTAATGTATACATGTATATATAACAACAACACCTATTTTCAAATCAAACATCATATTCACAATGATTCAAAAGTAGATATTATAAAGTGTATCTCTAAACATTTGCTAGGAATAGAGACAATATATGCCGCCCAATTATTGTCACAATCAAAAAACAATTGCAAAGTTTTAAATATTCTAATAAATCAGTAGTTGATAACAACCAAGCATTGAAGAATGTTCCTAAGTTCAATTATTTGAAGGTCGAATAACAAAACAAATCACCGAACACAATATTTGAATTTTCGCACAGTAATACTTATTATTTCTTAGCCTTAACTCTTACTGTAGTAAGATTTAAACCGAAATACAAAATTGTGCAAGCTCACCTACAGGCACTGCCTCAACAATACTTCACACTGAAACAAATTCACAATCCTAGATTTGTTTTATAGCAAAACAAAAAAAATTAGTGAGGGAACTGTATTCCCTTGCAATATATATGATTCGAACAGTAATGTATATGTTCCATCTACAATCAACAAACTACTCGCAAAAATCGAAATAAAGCATCTAGCACTTGAACACCTGGAACATAGTACAACAAACTTACGAAAGAATATTCATAAAATTTAAGTTATGAAAATGAGACAAATTTCACAGAATTTATTCGCTGGTGCAAAATCACAAATAAAACACAATAAGACAACTTAAAATGTACATCAACATGTATAATCTAAGATGTGCATGTTCTGCAAATACATGTATACCATTCGCCTATTGCTCGAAAAAACGCGATTCTGAAAAAAAAAAAAAAACGTATCACAATCGTTAAACAAAATAGTTTATATTTCCAAACAAATCACATAGTAAAACATCTGACATTTTTATCGTCGAACACTCATACGATTGTCACTTTTCATATGGTTCTCAAATTCACATAGAAACCGACTAGACTGGAAAGTATTTATGTCTGAGCTAAACAATAAAATCATCATAGATACAAAGCGCATCGTTCTATTTGGCAGACATGCATGTTGCGTCTAACAAAGGCTTATCAGTGACGTTACCGTAACCATAATTAAATGTTCGACCTAAAAAAAATGATGAAACAACGAGCTTACCAAGTTCATAGCTTTATATTACGTTATTATCATTTATTGTAAACCTGTTTCCTATTACGTACACGTTGAACCATTGTCTATATATTTTTCAGCTATTTAAGAGGGACGAAAGATACCAGAGGGACAATCAAAGTCATAAATTGAAAATAAACTGACAACGCCATGGCTAAAAATGAAAAGGACAAACAGAAAAACAATAGTGCACATGACACAACATAGAAAACTAAAGAATAAACAACAGTAACCCCACAAAAAATAGGGGTGATCTCAGGTGCTCCGGAAGGGTAAGCAGATCCTGCTCCACATGTGGCACCCGTCGTCTTATTATGAGATAACAAATCCGGTAAGTAGTCTAAATCGGTAGGTCACATTCATGAAAGGGAAGGGGATTGTAATCCTCAATTACACTGATTGAAAGATTATGTCTTCATCATATGAATTTCAGACACAATCCCTCCCGTATCATGCCAACAACTGGTTTTTAAATAAATGTGTAAAGTCTGATGCAAAAACGTTATAAGTGATTCAATAACAAAGCCAACATATGCAATATTTAATGACCTGACAACAGTATCATAAATATATCCCTTCTTATTAAGTCTGTTTAAAGGGTTTGTTAGCTTCTGAGGTGAATACTTATATGTGTGTGCTCTGTGAAGAATATTACTAAAAAAAGATTGGATGTGAAATACCTGCACGTATAAGATGTCTGCATGTTCAGTTATTTTTGAATGATTGGCTTGTACCGATGATAAAGTTTAGTAAATGTTTTGACTAGTTTGTGTTATGGAAAACTCTGGTGTTAAATTTTTTCAGTAATACATAAATTTCTTTCGCTAAAATCTAAAACGCTGTGACATACAAGAGCGAATCGTACAAGTTGAGAGATATAAACACCATACGATGGTGACAAGTGAACGTCACCATCTAAAAATAGATAGTTAACGATGAGAAATGATAAATCATCTTTTATTATAATTGTTTGTATTAAGCTTTCCGTTAATGATATAGATATCAAGATCGATGAAAGGAAAACCAAAAGGCATGTCTAGTAAAATTAGTTAGCCTGTCAGTGCACACACATCGGCCGTCACTACCTATTATTTTATTTTTTTTAAAATGTAACCATATTGCTATATGTCATGAGTGTTCAACCCTATGATCTGATGAACAACTGACGTCAGCCGTTCATATATAGATAATAGGTGTGTAGTTAAAAATAAACATCTAACTTTTCTAGATTGAAGTTGAAAATTGATGGTGAACCGTTTTAAAGAAAATGATAACAAATGAAAATGATTCCACAAGTCACGCAAAATTTCAGGGTTAACGTGAATGACTGAGACTGATCGTTTAGGTTGATCGCCAAATATGACATGCTATTATAACTCTGTTTGCGTGTCACCTATGTCAGATGTTAATGAGGAATGAGTTGGTTGTTATTTTTCTCAAAAAGTGAACCAAGAAACTATATTATTAGTGTGCTTAATACTATGATGTAATTGACTATGACTAGTCAATACAATACCTCTGTTTTAATCGATAGATATAACAAGTACGATCTTAAATTTGTGCCTATCGATTCAAATATTTGTGTCATCTAAATGTTATCACTGTTTACATAGATCAAATAAAAATTAGTCATAGTTATCGTCCTGGCAGTCCGACAACTTGTTGAATTGAAGACGCTCACAATTTACTAATTGTCATACTGACAGATAAAAAGGTAAATATGACTAATACAGTAAGAACAAGCTGCACTAGTTTACGAGGCAACCCAACATATACTAGCATTCCATATGCTAGTACTATTTGTCAACATTTGCTTTGTGCACACAATTAAATATTTTTGAAAAGACCACGATTTGTCAATCTTCGTTAGCCAAGGGTAACTGTCCAGTCCATGACAATCGTCCTTTAAAAAGAGTAAGCAAATATTTGTAGTTACAACGTTGTGTAAGTTAATGGTATATAAAAGAAATGCCTATTCCGGCTACACAGTTCTTGACGAATGGTTTTATTTGAAATGTTTCTAGTGTTGAGGTATATATGTAACGGTTTATTTCTTCCTCTGTGATATTTTATGCTATAATTTATCTGATTTCCATATAATCAACAACAACATCTTTGTCCCCAGACTTTTTATATAGTTGAAAATATTATCATAATCAAATTCTTCCATTAATGTTAACAATAGTAATACAACTATATTTCTACCTTTACGTTTTAATTTATATTTGCACTGAGATCTGAAAACAACTCACTTTTACATTGTACATGTATTTAACTTACCTTATTTAATCATGATAGTATTTCACAATTAAGATCTTTGAAATTATTTCTGGTTTTCTTTCTTATGTTTAATGATAATTTTCTTTTTAAAAGAATATTTACTTGAATTTTTTCAGGAAATTTTTTCAATTATAATTTGTGAAATTATTCCCTTTTTATAATACATTTTTTTACAGAATAGGTTTAATTCCAATACACTATTATTATTTCAAAGTATTTGTAAAGGACAATTTTTTTCTAATAACTATTCAATAAGTTGTCTACCCAGATAGAATTTCACGGCAAAGGAAAAATATCCCAAGGAAATATTTTCCTCCGGATAAAAAAATAACAACAACTACTGTGACATTTTTTCCTCCGGATCAAATTTCACCCGGATATAATTTTGCTTTACATTTGCATATAACATAATAGGTGTTTTCACAATAACGTAATATATGGTCGAACATAATGTAATAGGCATTTGCACATAACGTAATACATGTTTGCACATAACGTAATAGGCGTATGCAAATAATGAAATATGTGTTATACATAACGTAATAGATGTTTGCTCACGTAAAAGGTTTTTGCACATAACGTAACAGGTGTTTGCATCAGCCGAATTGGATGTTGGCACAAATAGTTATCAAATGTACTCATATCAAAATATTTATAAAGCCAAACAATTACGAAGTTAAAGAGCATTGAGGATTCAAAATTCTAAAAAGTTGTGCCAAATACGACTAAGGTAATCCATTTCTGGGATAAGAAAATCCATAGTTTTTCGAAAAATTCAAAGTTTTGTCAAGACAAATTTATAAAAATGACCACATAACTGATATTCATGTCAAAACGTATAAGTTGTTTGCACATACAGTTATACGTGTTTGCACATACAGTTATAATTGTTTGCACATAATGTATAAGGTTTTTTTTAACATAATGTAAAAGGCATTTGCACATGACGAATTGAATGCTAACAGAGAGTATTTGTTCTGCAAAACACATATGAACTATACCATTATGTATTATGTGTTTCACTGTGTATATGTATAAACACAACATAAAGCCGTTAGATTATAAAATAATAAGGTTTTCACAGAAAAAAGATGTATCAAAATAAAACGCTTTAAAACATTCAGCATAACAATCACATTTGAGACAGGACGCAATTGTTTACGGACCTACGTAAAGGAAGAATAGACACACCATAGCGAAAATACGAAAGAATGTAAAGGTGGTTGATCATAACATTTGGAGATATTCACAGAATATATAGTAGTATATGCCAATTGAACACAGCAAAGTTTTGCAATGTCATATCATACAATTGGCTGACTAAACAATTAATTAATTACATAATGACTTGTATGGTGAGTGTGAATAATAAAGTCATCCTTATAATGGTCAATGTATCATTTTAAGCTCATGTTTTGGGCATTTTTGGTATTTTGAAATTATTCCAACAAAGGCTCATTTTGGAGGGAAATCGAAATCAAAATGCACTCTTTATTAAAGTCTGGTGATCATTTTACATTAAAAGGTATTAATGTAGACTTGCATCTGTTTTAGATTAGTTCTATTATTGTCAACAAAGAATGTAAAGGAATTGTATAATTTAGGAACATCATCCAACATGTTCAAATACGCGAATAATATAAAATGTTCAGGACAATCTTTTCAATAATTTATACTGTGCAGTATTGCCTCCGATTGTTTTTAAAATGATCTGTTATGGTATACATGTGCATACTTTAGAAATGCATATAAGCTGTATTGCTTTTGGTTTGACATAAACTTTTCAACTTGTACTAATTTATCGAAAACATTAACATTTAAAAAGGGTCTATGACTCCAATATGATGCCATATGATTCGGTTAGAACTGAATGCTCCAATAGTCAATAGTCCATACTTGAAAAGTCCTTGTATTTCCTACTTGAAATGATCTATAAAGAACAACACAGTTTAAATATAAGAACATAACCATGTATGTTGACATTTATTAAACTTTTCAAGAAATGGTCACCAAGGATCTCAGAATTAAAGAACTCACGACTTCATCGTTTACTGTTTACGAGTTACACAATCTTATCATGCTTATCGCATAGTAATACAGTAGAGGGATTATAAAATCTGATATAATATATTACCGCAATGGTTAGGTCCAAATAGAACGTGGTTTAGTGAGTATATCACGAACAATACTTGGTAACGTTTTTTGAAGACTTAAGCCCAATAAAAATATCTCCAAACAAGATTGAATAAGTGGTGTTTGTTACTTGTTGTAAGCAGAAAATTGTTCATATTGATAATTTTGATCAACACTCGCAGAAAAGATACTTATAATGTGGCAAGAAGACGTGAAACACTTTTTGGGAACCATTTTGATGTGTTTCGCTTTTTAAAAAACAAGTTTTAATGTTCGATTTAATACACCACAATTTGTATTTATGTATGATGTCCATTATCACTGAACTAGTACACATTTTTGTTTAGGGGCTAGCTAAAGTTAGCCTCCGTATGCGGCTATGAAAAACACAATACAAAAACAGCCGGAACCTTCAAATGAGTAAAATTTATTAACACCTTGTTTAAGTATGACGTTAAATAACTCATGTCAGTGGCTCTTATTATCCGACTGAGGCTCATTTTTTAGATTGCATGACGGTTCGTCATGAAGCGGTTGTATCGACCCAATGCTTCTGATTTCCCATTATAATTTGAAATTTGGCATGTCCGATGCCCTTTGGGATGTGCCCGTATAATAAGCAAACACTTACATGTGAAGACAAAAAATGGTTCAATGGTTTATCAATGGTTCATCGTACCAAGGGCAAGTCCACTGCAGTCTTGTATGTAACTCTGAAAAGTCAATGCTGTTGAAAACTAAACTCAAAACGTTTTGCGGTGCAAATATGAATTAGAATATCAACATCATTTAACAAATAACTTCCGTGTATTTAAAAACTACAAGTATATTTTGAGGTATGAATAAAAAAATTAAAAAAATAACAGTCCACATACCAATACAATTGTTTGCAGCTATACACAGTATAAAAGTGTTATACCACCATTGTTTCCCCCTTTCATTCTTTGTTAAAGGAATACAGAAACACTTTCAAATAACATCTCATTGCATACATTATAATAACCATCACTGAAAGTTCAAAGTTCAAATCAATGTTGCACCTTTTTCCTCTGTAAGCTGATGTTACCGTGTTACCTCAAGTTTGAAAAACTTATACTATAGAAACATCAAATAAAAAAAGAATGGTGACTTGAACATGTTGAAACACCTATGATATCTGTATAATTCAACTATTTTTACTGCAAAGAAATGTAAAATTCGTTTGCTACATCTGTCAACTTAAAGGGAAATATTTTCTTTCGAACAGGTTTGGTATGCAACCGCATGTGACGTACTATGATGTTGTGTAATCAAACCTAGATAGGACATAGAGAGTTTCTATAACTATATTTTAGTAATGAACTGAAGATAATTGATTTAGATCCTATTGATACTTTAAGGTTCCTGGTAACATTTAATGATGTCCCTGTGAGCTACGTGGGATAACATACGACACTGACAATGCAAAATTCTTAAACCCTTAACAATTGTTATTGAATAAATCACAGTTGGTTATATGCAATTTCAAATCTATGTTTGTTTTTTGTTAATAATGTTATTTTCTGCCTTCCATCTTTTCGAATAGAACATGCATGTTGGATAATTAATCATATTGTATGCCAATTTGAGTTTTAAAATTCCAGGATATCATGGTAACTTAGATATTTATGCACTTATAAAAATAGTCATTTCCATTCAATATAATTCAACACGGTGAAACAGCATGCATTTATTTAAATTGATTTAGAAAGTGATATACAATGTGTACACATCGTTTTAAATCCATTTTATCTTTATAGATAAAATCCACGTTTTCAGATTATTATTTCCACCTGCACAAATATATAAATATGTCACCAAGTGCAACTTTGAGGTGTCCATTGCTGTGCAATTTTGAGTTGTCCATTGCATGAGAAGATTAAATATCCATTGCGTGTGTACTATATTGACAGCAATGGATATTTAATCTTCCAGGCGTGTAACCCTTGATACGTCGATGATATATGTCAGTTATAGAACTATAAATCAACCTTAGGGTCTAAAAACGTTTCATGCCTATACATTTAACAGGTAGAAACGAATAATTTAAAAATAGATCGATGAAGATCTGTTATGAGTGCCAATGAGACAACTCTCCATCCAAGTAATAATTTGTAAAAGTAAAGCACTATAAATTAAAGTCCGGTCTTGGATACGGACTTTTTGTTCACACCTAACAGCAAGATATAAAGGGCCCCAAAAAGAACAAATATGTAGCGGTAAGTATTTATCGACCTTTATGACTGACAAACACAAATATGTCATCTACAAAGCTTCATATAGGATGCGTTTTGTTAACACACGACAAGAAAAACCCTGTTTTCGCGAAAGAATAACAAATAATAAGAATAATTTAAATCCCTTACTATAACAAAGAAGAAGGTGAGATAATGGCATTAAATGAACTCCGTGATTCCGAAAATATAAGTAAATATAGATCAGCAAAATGACACACTGTTCATCTTCGTAAGACCTTTGTAATTATCAGTTAGTTTTGTTTTGTTTTAAATGTTTGCATTCGGGCTTCAAACTACAATTAAGCGCAGACCAAGCATTACTTAGTTAACTCCATCTTTCGCGTTTACTAGTAAAAATTAAGTGTAATGTCAACCCAAGTAAACACAAGTTTACTCTGTGTCTTTTTAGTCAGTAGTAAGCGGGCTTTTACTTCAGATTTCACATGTCTATTTTTTTACGTGCAATTAGACTAACGGGTGTTTTCTACAGATTTCACAAGACAGTGTATTTTTTGTGCACTTGAAAGTAAACGCTCGTTTACTTTTGGCAGTAACGAATTGTGTAAATCATAAAATAAACTTAGTGTACATTCGTACATTTTCTTATTTTGTTTGTATCAATTAAAAAATACTTTAAATGCGAATTATTTATTTTTATTAAATGCAAAAAAAAAAATTATTATTGAAATCAGCGGATTGTTAATATATAAAAATATTGTCAAAAGTTACATGAACAAATATCGACTCTAAATATATCTTAAAAAATTAGTACTGCAAAACTATGTGTATATTTTCAATTAATTGAAGTGATGCACTATCATCAACTGTATTCGTCAATATGTCAATCGAAAATGGGCAGTTGGTCATATGAATGTACCTTGTCATGTGATATGTTAGGCCATTGTATCACGGATACGGTGAGAATTAAAAGGGACACTAGCTACGAGATATATAAAACATCTAAATAAGCAGCAAAAATGGTTCAATTTTGTCAAATTAATGTTTATAACATTGATAATGAATTATCTACTTGCAAGTGAATAATTCGACCTCATTAAATCAGTATTCATTTGAACTTCAATGTTACCCCTTAACTAGAGATGAAAAACGCATGCATTGTACGTGTACTGGTTATTTAAAGGAAAAATGTCAACATTGAAAGTGAAACAAAGGTAAATCATTTAATGACTTATTCGATACACAAAAACCTCTTTCTTATACAGGTAAACACAATGAGAAATATATATTTTTCATCTATAAAATTAAATTAAACAGACCTATAAAAATCTAATTGCACGAGTTGGCTTAATCTGTTGATCATCTGTTTATATCTATATTTATGTTTACATCACTTACATGCTTATATGAGATCAATTCGATAGTTAATTAGATGGCATTACGACTAAAATACACACGAAACGAAACTGCATATAGTCGATCTTATGCTTTGTAAATTATTTACTTTAGACTATTGATAGTTTGGATAGATGTTTTACACTTTTATAAATGAAATATAAAAATTTTAGTCAAATCGGTGACCATGAATTTGACATCTAGTGCCCTTTTAACGCATGTTTACTGCAATAAGTTTTAAACGAGCGTTTTGTTTTTACAAAAACACGCAAACGTTGTAATAAACACTCCATAACTTTTAATGACCACTGATATTTTTTTCATTTATCGCGGAGTTAACATGGGGTTGACAGGTGCACGCGAGCAAAACGCCGCGTATTTTTCCCGCCCGTCTTGATGTAATGCTTCGTTTGCACCCAATTGTAACAACGTTTTGTGCAAAAGTTCAAAGTTTGTTGTATGACATTGGATGTGTATTTTTTTTAAATATCGTGTTCGTTAAACCATGGCTCAAATTCATTTTGACAAAATAACCCGAATTTAATTGTAATTTAAAACATATCAATGTATTTGTTCCAGACCAAATGAGTATTTGAACCATACGTGTACGGTCCGGACAGTGCAGTACGAGCGTGATCATACATTTGTTTATGGACCATATGATTTCTTTTTAAACAGGAAATTGAAGTTAATTATTTGTTTTCATTTTTGGCACTCTATTAGATTTTGTTTTTACATTTACATGTTTTTTTCATACATATTCCTTTCAATTTTCATTTTTTAGTAAAGTTCCAAAATATTCTAAAAACTTTTCTTCCCACATTATGTTTACTTTCAATAAATTTACTTTCAGCGAACATGATTCAATTTCATTTATTTATGGCATGTGCAGGAGAATAACAGATATAATGAACCGTGACTTTTTTAATAGTTATTTTTTTTAATTTTTTTTTTTCAATTGCAATTGAACTTTTTGTATTAATCTAAGATCTAAACTTGATCGACTTCTTAAAACCAGGCATACCGTACGCGTACGGTCCGACCGTATTCGTATTTTGGAAAAGTACGCATACGGTCCAGACCGTACGCGTACGGTCAAAACATTCATATGGTCTGAAACATATACATGTTGAATATAGTTGATGTAAAGTCCTTAATAAAGACACGATAATTATGCAAATTATACAAATTAGGCTTTCGTGGTAGGTTTTGCAGTTCTCTTTTTAATTCAAGACAATTGAACCTCTAATAAAAATATGTTATACAACCTTGCAACTATTATTTTTTGTATATGTCAAACCAATTTAATAGTTCCTTATCAACTAATTGGAGTTGCCTGTGTAAATATTAGAATGCGAATGTATATGTCTGGTTCCTGCATCAAGAAATTTAAACACTAGAGACAATCATTTATCATGTTTATATGTAAAGCAAAATTATATCCGGGTGAAATTTGATCCGGAGGAAAAAATGTCACAGTAGTTGTTGTTTTTTTTTTATCCGGAGGAAAATATTTCCTTGGGATATTTTTTCCTTTGCCGTGAAATTTTATCTGGGTAGACAACTTATTGAATAGTTATTAGAAAAAAAATTTCCTTTACAAATACTATGAAATAATAATAGTGTGATGGAATTAAACCTATTCTGTAAAAAAAAATGTATTATAAAAAGGGAATTATTTCACAAATTATAATTGAAAAAATTTCCTGAAAAAATTCAAGTAAATATTCTTTTAAAAAGAAAATTATCATTAAACATAAGAAAGAAAACCAGAAATAATTTCAAAGATCTTAATTGTGAAATACTATCATGATTAAATAAGGTAAGTGAAATACATGTACAATGTAAAAGTGAGTTGTTTTCAGATCTCAGTGCAAATATAAATTAAAACGTAAAGGTAGAAATATAGTTGTATTACTATTGTTAACATTAATGGAAGAATTTGATTATGATAATATTTTTAACTATATAAAAAGTCTGGGGACAAAGATGTTGTTCTTGATTATATGGAAATCAGATAAATTATAGCATAACAATATATCGGAACAAAAGCAATTTTAACAGCTGGATAGTATTTACCTGTGAAATGTTATCTGTCTTATCAAAAGTTCATGTTGTAAGTCATCTTGTTATATAAATGAATATATAAAAAATAAGATTCAAGGACAAATTTCACTATGAAATAGATTCAGGAATATATTATAATAATTATTGTTAAAATATAAATTGCTCGAAATTACCTCCCTTTGATAAATTATGCAAATTTGTTCTACCTTTGTGAAACATTTTATAATTAAAGTCAGGTATATATTGATTGCGAGTAACTTACATACTAGTTAATGGGACTATTATTTACAAGGTTCTGTGAAATATGATACGACAAATATATACCGGTACATACTATCCGCATAACACAGATAGATGTTCACTCCTCTGGAAAAATTCTACCTGCGAAATACCATGCCTGGAAACAAATTACCGTGACAAATTATCCTCAGGATAAAATATCACAGAGGAAGAAATAAACCGTTACACAAACACCTATAACTTTATGTGCAAACGCCGATTACGCTCTGGAAAACGCTTTTTTGACACAGATTTAAACAACACGCATCAATTATATGCATTTTGAAAATTAGAAGAATTATAAGTTTGAGATTTCTGTAAAGCTGTGGACTGTTCCGCTGTATCCTTTTTGAAGGTAATATGGGTGCATCGGGTTGTTGATTTAGTATTGGAAATGTGGTATTTTTATATATTGATTGATGTAAAAATGCAATATAAATATTAAATTTTTTGGGGAAATTGTGTTGTTCTTCTTTCAGAGTGAGCGTTAGTTACCAACGGTTTTAAAATTTGTGTTCACTTTACTTGTTGAAAATTCAAAATTTACAAATACACGACTCCAGTTTCCAAGAAGTGCAACCGAAAGGAACAATACAACATAAAACAGTACATATGGTATGAATGTCAATGTGATAACTCTCCACAAGAGACCGCATGACGCAGAAATTAAAAAAAAACGATAGGTCAACATACAGCCTTCACCAATGAGCAAAGCCCGTACCGCACAGTCAACTAGCAAATGGACACAAAATCACAAAGTTTAACAATTCAAGCCAAAAAAAAACTAGTGGCTTATTTATGAATAAAAAAATTGACTTAAAACAAATAAGTAACACAACAATAAACCACAACCGCTGAATTACGGGCTTTTGACTTAGGACAGATACATACAGCATGTGGCGGGGTTAAAAGTTTTGATTTGAGCCGAGACCTCTACCTAACATTGGATAGTAGTGTAACAGTACACAGTACAACATATAAGAACAAACTATTAAAATTAGTTGAAAAAAGGCTTAACTCATGAGTTGGATACGCATTTATATAATCTAACATTAACATGTGACGTGACCGGGAACTTGTACATCATACCAAAAAAAATATCACAGTAAGTACGTAAGTACAGATCATATAGTACTCGCAGTTACAAATAGCTAGTTCAAAGATATCATTGTTTCTCCCGACTTCAACCTCGAACTAGAAATATAACGGGTGTGATGATTATTTGGTATTACCCTCTCAGTAGGCTGAATAACTTTCATAAGACTTACTATTTTCTCCGTTCCTGACAAGGCGTGTTGAGACTGGTTGGTCACGGTATGGTCCTGGAAGGTGAGGTCAGGTGGCCCGCCCGTCCTATCTGAAACTTTAAAAAACTAACAGGGATTGTGGATGCTATTGACTGTATACCTTTTGTTCCTCTTTAAATAATCTTTCAAATGAGGTATAAGATATATCTGTTAATACGGGACGTCGGGTTGCAGCAATCCATTCCATTATTCAAATCATTCGTTTCATTATTCAAAATTGGATAGTTCTTACATTTCATGCATATTTTGGCATTTAGGTCCTGCGTTTCTTCTCTAACGGTCATTGTGGCGCATATTGTTTATAAACATTTTATTTCCCTATCTATAAGCTTTCAAATGCTGTATAAAATTTTCTGTAACTAGGGGCTGACAGCTCGCAGTAGTCCATTTCATTTTTAAAAAATACGTTACTTCTTAATGTTCACGAGTATTTCGACATTTAGGTCCTAGGTTACCCCTGATATGCATTGCTAAACACATTGACTATATACCTTTTGTTCCTCTATTAATAAGCTTTCGAATGAGGTATAATCTGTTTCATTATTCATTATTCATCACTTAACAATGAATAAATTATGCATTATTGAATTTTGAATGAAAAATGAATAATGGACGTACTTCAACTGTTCAACGCGGTAAATTGCAGCATAAAACATTAGTGTTGTCAACGGTTAACCGGTTAACCGGTCGAACGACCGAATACCGAATACCAAAAACGCTAACCGGTTAACCGGACTTTTTTTTTCAATTTTAATAGATTTGATATAAATTTGTATTGAAATCATTAAATAGTTATGTTTTATTTAAAAAATTGTCGTCACGGTAATTAATTTGACAGATCACTTGTCCAGTGTATTGATTGCTTTTGTAAACATAAAATTAATTAGAACTTGTCTCTCAGCTCGGGGCAGAATCTTAAATAAACATAATTAGTATACATGTTTTTTAACAGTAACTCTTAATCAGTAATGCGATTAAATTTTACGATTTACTTCATTATTTCGTTTCTGATCTGATATTGTGTAAAACCTACATCTAAATGTGCAAACTCCGTCGTGTAAGGCTTAGTCTTACTTTAAACGAAATGCTAACTCAAAAATTGTGAAATGCAAACCAATGTGAATTTACTCAATGTATACGTGATAGTACGAGTAACATGCAAACAAAGTACGGTGACCTATACTGAGTTGTTAATTTCTGTGTCATTTTGATCTCTTGTGGAGAATTGTCTCATTGGAAATTATACCACATCTTCTGTTTGTATAATTAATCATTCAAATTGAAACACTCCACATTATTTTCGGAGACAAGTGAAAAGGAAAGAATAATCAGTTTCAGACATGTTCAATTCTACGAGATCAAGATTTTTTTTTAATTTTTCAATCTGAAGTTGGTCAAACGCTATAGTTGATAAGGTGTAGTTTATTATTAAAAGTCAAACTTCGCCAGGAATCCTCACAGACAAGCCTTATAATGCCAAAGGACAAACTTCAATTGTAAAAGCGTAAATTTATGACTTGGATGAAAGGTTGTCAAATTGACACTCATACCATATCTTATATCTATGTGAAGGGTTCTATTGATAAGGCTTTCAAACACCAACTCCAACTACCGGTCGAACGGTTATCCGAGTAACCGGTTAGGCAAAAGTGTACGATTTGACAACACTATAAAACATATGTTCATTGTCGGAGGTATAAATTGTATTTGTGCTTGTACTCGCTGCCAAAACAAGACAAAATTCGGCAAACCTCGCCTTTTGTCCTGTTTCTAAAGCTCGTACAAATATATTCAATGTTTTCCGACAAAGTGCATA
This sequence comes from Mytilus edulis, assembly GCA_019925275.1. NCBI lineage: Eukaryota > Metazoa > Mollusca > Bivalvia > Mytilida > Mytilidae > Mytilus > Mytilus edulis. The sequence continues at coordinate 36,745,576 of CM034351.1, forward strand.
TACTATGTATACTAAATATAAGTCTTAATTGAAAACGACGTTCAAACCTGTGATTGCGTTGGATAAAAACTGCAATTTTTATTCGTGTTCTTTTACCAAGTTAAATGGCCTTCCAAATTCTTTTCGATCCTTAACATCACTGAAGAGACATTAATTGTCGAAATCCGGATATGATGTAAAAAAATTAGCACCTCATATTGGGGTTGACCATCTTTGCCGCAAGTTTATTGTTTTCTACTTGGTATTAAATTAATATAGAGATTCATTTTGTTACATCTAGTGATAAAGTTATTTGGCAATCATCAGTGGCAGTCAGCAGGGTTTAAGAACATCAGTTGTTCGACCTGTTAGTCAAATGCGTTTTGTTAAAACATATTTTTTCACATTTTTGGTCTTTTGGAAAATGTTGTTTGTGCTGTATTTAGACCACTCTACAACGAAATTTGTTACATGCACACGTATAAAAATTGCGGTTTTTATCCAACGCAATCAAAGGTTTGAACGTTGTTTTCAATTCATACTTGTAATATATATATATATATTTAGATAAGTACGTCTGAAACAGTGAGAACTATTTTAAATATAATTATTTCTGTGACTGTATCTTGCATTAGATTGTAGGATCCTTACAATAGATATTTCAGCTGATCTGTAACAATTCAATCGTCATTCCTTATATACCATGTACTGTATTGCGACGCTAGATTAAAACTGACGAAGAAAGGTAACACCCGGACACATTAAGCTTTATTTTTGAAGCCTAGGTGGTCGTGTGGTCTAGCGTGGCGGATACAGTGCAAGGCGATTTGGTGTCACGATATCTCAGTAGCATGAGAAGCGGCGATGGAAGAACAACAAATTTGCGAAAGGAAATTTACAGATCTAACATTGGTGGGTTGATTTTTAGACGAATTATATATATATATATACATTGATATATATAAAATGACTGAATAATAGTCAACGATAAATCTTACGGGGTATATAATTATGATACAGTACACTACAAAATTTAATATATAACAAGTCTTAAAGGGTACAACATCACCATAAAATAACAATAAAATGAATAAATGTTAGATATTTCGGATAACAGATATCCTACATCTCTATGATCACGGTGTACAATAAATCATGTCAATCTGTTCTTCTGTACAGTGTTTGGGCAGACAGCTTTGAGGAGAAAGGTACTGATGTTTATCTGTAGGTTTACAATAGAGGTCTGTTGATATGACACCATCACTTATAGATGTAGTTGTTTCTAAGAAAGATATATTAGAGTCGGAAATATAATATGTAAATTTAATTGACTGGTGGGCGTTGTTTGCATGTCTGATAAAGTCATCTAATTTTTGTTGGGATTCAATCAATTTTATATTAACATCATCAATGAAACGGAACTAAGACAGATATTTTTCTAATTTGCCCATGTAAATATTGGCGTAAGACAGTGCTATTTTCGTCCCTATCGCTGTCCCAATTATCTGAAGGTAATGACCACCATTAAAGGTAAAATTGTTGCATTTCAGAACCAGAGTAGGCAGCTGAACTAAACATTCGGTAGGTGGTTCTAAAGTTTTGCGTGAGTGCAATATTTCCCTACACGATTGTATTCCGTCATCATGAGGTATGTTGGTACATGTATACAATGAGGTGACATCTAACGTGACAAGGAGGTTTTCCAGAGGAAGAGGGTTCATGGATTCCATTTTACGAAGATAATCTGTAGTGTCTTGAATGTGGGAAGGAAGATTTTCTACATGAGATCTTAAATGAAAATCTACGAATTCCGAGATGTTCTCAGTTGGGTGGCCGTTTGCGGATACAATGGGTCTACCAGGGTTGTTAACCTTGTGTATGTTTTGGAAGAAGCTACGATCGACCAAGATTGGCGTTCTCTGGTTTTAAATATCCGATTGTATCCTCACTTATGTGAACGTCATCGTGCATGGTTTGTAACGCTGTGGTAATTTGGAACTTGGAAGTAGGGTCATAATCAAGCTTCTAAGAAAATATCTCATCAGAGACCTGACGCTCTGCTTCATCGATGTAGTTAGCTTTGCCCATTATCACAATGACACTTCCCTTGTCTGCTGGTTTTATCACACTATCATCTCAGTTTCGCAGCTTTTCTTGTCAGAAGAGGTGTTATAAAATGACGAGTACTTGTTGCTAGCTAGATGAACAAAATCCGATTTGATTGTTTTCGATAACATCTTCCAGTGTAGCAGATATGCTAGGTTTTAAAATCCAAGAACTCTTCTTTTCAAAATGCGGAATTCTGATTTCTAGCACCGAGTAAGACGTCTGAGTTTCCCTTATTAATCTCCCCATTATCCTTGTTACCAAATTATTATTTGAATCTGAGGGTTCTGGCAGCAAAGTTATTAAGGTCATCTTCCAGTTTCATATTATCTATGTTATTGGTAATAGGGCAAGAATTCAAACCCTTAGACAAGACTTTAAATACGTCCTCTGTTAAAGAGACTGTTGATAAATTGACAACCGTGTTGTTGATACTGACCGGAATTTGACGTTTTCTTTGAAATCTACGGATGTATTATACATTGTTATATACATAATCAAGACATTATTCGACAGTTGTTTATATGCATTTATCCAATTGTTCAAGAATTCAACGAATATCGTCGCATAAATTAGAAACATCTACATATATTTCAAACGGAAAGTCATCAATTCTATGAATATTATTGCGGGATACGGTATTAACGGTAAGCTTCGATTCGTTTAGATAAGAACGCGAATGGTTTGATAAATAAAGCTTAATACACCATTCAGCCAAATGTGCATGAAAGGGATTTGTTGCACATTTTTAGAAATCTTATTTAAAAAAAACTTCATACAAATATATTCTATTGGATCTACATGTCATCATTCTAAAATATACTTTGTTTTGACAGTATCCGTTTAATGTTGCCAGTTTTAGAAAAATCGGTCCCCCTCGAGGCATGTAGTTCATATGATGTAATCCAAATTATCCTCAAAGTGCGGAATCCCTCTTAAATTGATGCAATCTGGTTTGCCTTGAAATCGATGTAACATATTTAGGCGAAATTCTTTTAAAAAATCATCTATATAACAAAAAGAAAACTGGGACAGACTTTAACACGAAAGGGAAGGCTTAAATTTTTTTGATATTTTCCTGCTACTGATTATAAATTAAAAATGTTCACCGTACGTGTAGTTCACTGATGTTTTTGAAAATGTTAAAATTTTGGAACCCTCTTGTTCATCCGTTTAAGCAATATAAAAACATTTGCCGGCTAACACCCAGTTATCAAAAATCTTTGATATGTAAAATATGTCATTCATTCGTTTTAGGCTTTCAAAATGCCTTAAACTGAAGTAAGGATAACAAGACATTTGTAAACAAATATAAAACCGTTGTTATGTTTTATTACTTTTTGAGAAAATCTTTATGTTAAACAATGTGTTAAAGATATGAAAAATGAAGAGAAATTGTTCCCGCTAAAATATCATTAGATAATATCGGGAAAACAAACACACGGACCTATATAATTGTTTTGCGTTTTTTTTTTTAATTTCTCAGTGACGGAACCCGAACTTTTGAAAAGGGTGGAGCTACATTTGTTGTTTCTATAAGCAGCTTGATTAGAAGTGGGCTCGGGACCTAGCCAAAACTCCCTAAATTTAGAAAAAAATGTACAAGATGAGAGGTGGCAGAAAATATCTTCGTCCTCGGTCAATATATTCTGAACAGTTCCATATATAACGTGTTGACTACCCATCCAAGTAAAGCAGGAAATATTCAACCCAAGCGTTTGTCAACACAAAATCTTATGAAACCGATGACCACAAATTTCACACCGTTGTTACTATACACATGTAATTTGATTAAACATGTATCGCCTTTAGAGATGTAAAAGAAAAGCACAGATTAAAATTTTTCGAATAGTTCTAGCATATGATTTAGCCGTTTCTTAGGGGGTTCATTAAAAAGCGATTTAAGGCCAATATAACTCACAATTGGATATATTGCAAATTGTGGTGACCTATTATGGTCTTGATAACGATTCACAAGAAGATACATTAAGGAAACTGGAACATTTTCCCAGTTTACCAATATTGTACTAGTATGTAAAAATACGTTGAAACAATATGATTTGAATCATAATACAATGATCTAAATTATGTCAATACAACTGGTTTTTTTTTAAATAGAAGTAGCAAACTGTCTGCCTCATTTCTAAAAAAAAGAACAAAGAACCACATGTTTTTGGAATCTGATCAAGAAAAACTCTGCTCTGGAACCGAAAGTCACATAACCATAACAAATAGTAGCAAATGTGTGAAATACTATATGTTTGTGTAATCTTTGAACAAAACCTAGCAATGGTGTTGATCAACATTCTAGGAATCTTGTACATGAATTATATTTATATTGCAGGCCTATATTTTTGTAGATATTAAAATCATATGTTGCTATTGAAAACAATAAAACAAACGGTTTCCCTCAACGCCATTTCATGTAACCAATTATATTATTTTGATATACCAAAATAGTGTCACTGCTGACTCTTTAATCTTATCCCCCAAATAATCCACAGAAAGTAACGTTTTCATCCTCTTGTCTAAAAACGTCAGTTTTAACCCGAATGTTGTACAGAAATAATATTCTTTTGTGATTTATTTTCCATTATTGTCCGAATCGGATATAATGACATGCATTTGAAATATGTTTTAGTACCTATTAATATTATTATCATATTTTGTAGAATCAAAATACAGTATGAAACAATTGGTATTGTTGATTTTAGCTTACAGTCAAATTTCACAAGGTAAGTAAATGATGAGTTATTGACATTAACAACTATTTGTCAACGTACGGTCTTTAACAATGAATGCAGTCCATACCGCATAGTCAGCTATAAGAGGCTCATAAATGACAGTGTAAAACAATTCAAACGAGAAAACTAACGGCATAATTTAGGTACAGAAAAAAAAACGAAAAAAAATATGTAACACATAAACAAACGACAATCACTAAATTACAGGCTCCTGACTCGGGACAGGCACATACATAAAGAACATGCTTAAACATGTTAGCGGGATCCCAACCCTCCTCTATCCTTGGACAGTGGTGTAACAGTACAACATACGAGCGAACTATTAAAATCTGTTGAAAAAGGCCTAACTCACCAGATTGATACAAACAGAAATACAAAGAGTGGATGTGGCCGGGTGAATCTGATTATAAAATCAAATTATAAAAATGTACAAAAAAAAGAAAGAATACATCCGCCCCTAAAAATACAACAAACAAACCATATACACAGATATGCACACACAGATATCTTTGAAAACGTATTTGTTGGTTGCTTAAATATGTTATTTCTTCCCCATACCGAACACTACAATTATCCTCAACACGTCATTACAACATGTATTAACAACTGTAGATGTATGATATAGTAAAAAGAACCACCACAAAACAAAATGTAATGCCAATAAGGAGGTCACTTGAGATTCGTCAAACTGATTGTTATTATGTTTTACTGAATATCAGCCGAAAAAAATAAAGTTAGAAGCAACATTTTAAAATAAAACCTATATTAGTTGATTTAAACATGTTCCTTTTTTTAAGTGCCGTTAACACAAGGTTACAGATAGGAAACAATGGAAAATAAAACTGTTTTCATATAAGCATTATAAGACAGCATTCAAATTGCAGAAAATATTTTAATAACGGTTTATTTCGATGTGTTTTTTTGTTCATTAGAGTGTGAGAGCGAAGTACAAAATATATTTTTTCTATGAATATTACTTTTTATGATCATTGTTCTTACGTTAATATTTTATGCACAATATCAGATGATTTAACTATAACATCTATAATACTAGGCGAACTGTAGATCTTGAAATACACTATAGATAATTGAAATAAAATCCAGTGAGAAAAAACGAAAACAAAATTAATATCAAATCAGAAACACAAACCACACCACTTACCATAGGTGAACTCAAATCACTTAACTATTATCCAGAGTTCATTATTGTATTTAACTGTATTATCTTTCATAAAATGTAGCTCTTTGTTAATTGAGGAATTCCCTTAAAAAATTAGGTGTTTTGGAATGGACAGTTGTGGGAAAGGTAACAGATTATGGACAGAATGTAACATTATTTTGCAATGTTTCAAACTGCTGTCCTAAAGATGCAGGCTGGGATAGGTGGACTCCTGTTCAACGAACACTCTACATAGATGTCAAAACAGGACGATCTAATAAAAAATATGACGGGAAGATTTTAAGTGATGGATACACCTTAATCATACAAAATCTAACTAAAGAAGATCTGAATGTATCATATTCATGTCTGTATGGCGTGACATTTGGCAAAATAAAGTTTTTACTGGAAAGGGATGTTTTCAAAAGTAAGTACTAGCTACACGAAAAATATATGTTTTTTTTAGCTCATAGGATGTAATACGAACACAATGTTATGGATTTAAAACTTTGAATATATCATACTGTAACATATGTCCCTTTGATGACTTTTCATTTAAGATCCTCGATTTGTTGGAAATAAAAATAAATAAAGGGATATGTGTCTTTTGTCAATTTATTATCAATGATATCATTTTCATTAACGTATCTTCATTATAAATACAGTCATATATATATACCGATTACGTCCAACAAATCATTATAAATGCAGATATGTGTAAGTTAATCATATGCGTCTGTTAAATCTATACAAGAAACAGCCAATGCACTGGAATAAAAAGAGATGAAAGAGTATATTCAAAACAAAAATGATAAGCAGATAAATATAATCATTTCTTTTCCGGAAGACGACGCTGTTATATTTCAATATTTCAACAAGTTATAAATACAAAAGTTACAGGTAATGAACTTATCAATATTATACAATTATTGACTTTCGACAAAGTTGATACAATGCATTATCTTCCCAAGACATATGATATTCACCGAGGGTGAATGTCAAATCTCTGAGGTTGACAGATCATTGTATCAACATCATCGAAAGTCAATAATTATCAAAATGTATGACATAAAAAACCAGGGTTGGGGATTACAGTTTAGATATGAAAGTATGTCATACAGAAGTAATAAGAAAACTAAAAACCAAAAATGTATTTATAAATTGTTGAAATACTAAAACAAAACAGAGTCAGTCTTCTTCCGGGGATAAAAAGTTACATTAATTTGAAACAATTTTATAAGAATACACCGAAGATTTCAATGATCGTCGTCGAATTCGTATGCATCATGGACAGCATTTGTTTCAATTTTAAATTTACAGCAACATTTCATACATTTTTGCTATTCTTTTATCACACGCCTATACTGACAGACGAGCAAATTATCAATCGGTACACTAAAATTATATACCATTTTAAATGGGAGTAACTAATACAGCTGAAAGATAAGCATTACTAGTGTATGCTACTTAAGAATAACTCATTAACATGCATGTACTTTTGAATGTACTAACATCATTGTTTCAATTAAGAGCATTTCCAATTAAACATTTTTTTGTACATCGCATTCTTTTCTGATGATTTCATGAAATTATTTAATTGCTTCACATCAAATACATTAGATAAATGCTATTAAAGAATAAAAAAAAGAACAAGAAAAGCAACACGTATTTTCAAAATTGTTACATTGACACTAAATATATTCTTTACTGTTTGTGCCAAGTTATTGCAATCACAAATGAATCATAGCTGAAAAATGCTTAAACAATAATCACTAATATTAGTGTCAATGTAGAATACTGCTTTTTACATTTAAAGGGTATTGATGCCAATCTGTATATGTCGTCGTTTTAACTTTTTTTAAATGTTTTCCTTTTTAACAGCTGGCACAGTATGGAAAAAAGCATTGACCTTAACAGTTTTTATTATATGTATTTAGTGTTTCTTATGAAGCTTCATGCAGTTATTCTCTTCAAAATAATGATATTTATATAGTGTCGTTTACATCTTATGTAAAATACTGCAGATGTAGAATATTTAAAAGTTCAGAAAAACAAGATATATTTTTGACACGTAATGAACGTATGTCAATCATTACAATCAGGGATGTCACATATCAATTCAAGTCAAAAGAGATATATACATCGCATAAAAAGAAGCAACTGCGTTAATATTCATTATACATCGTATTAGCTTACTAAACGTAAGATTTATAAAATACAGTCGTTGTTTAATATTTCAAAAGTCTATTTACATAAATTTTTCTTAACCTTAATTTGAAAAGGACTAACACAGTACTTTAACTTCTCAATTAACCCGAATTAATACGACGGAATTTTAATTCTAATAGGCCATACGTTTTATTTCTAACGCATTGTGTCCGTCAACCGTCCATTGTTGTCGTTCTGAAACTAGTTTAACTTAATCTGAATGTTGTTTATGGCAGGCAGTTTAGAAATTATATCCATTAATTCGATCGAAAAAATATCATGGTCACCGTTTGTAAATCAAAACTATAACACTCTTGTTTTTTTCACTTGAAATGTCACAATTAAATATAGTTACAACAAACCTTATTAAAGTAAAACTAACCAGCGTACATTTGTATGAAGATCTACTTAAATCTTTACATAAAGGATTGACATTCTACCTCGACCCTTGGCCTTATGCATCAATGAAAAAACCAAGCATATTCCAAAGTGCACCTGCTGCAGTACAATAAATGTTCAGTTAATGTAATTTTATCAATTTGCATGTATCGTTAAAGCAAAAGTACATAAGAGGAATTACAAAACAACAAAAACAACCAGCAGTACAAAATATCCAAGGAAGCTACACATGTCATGTTACACAAATCAACATCATCAATCGATTTCTTGCAATACAACGATTATCAATAAAAGGCGTCATTTGCAGTTCCTTTTTACTTCCTTGGTTTTTGCTTTTAACGACTTTGTCACTGTGCACTAGTAGTCATTATTTAAGTGGCAACAAGCTGTGAAGCTAAATTTGCTTAATGTCTCATGCTAGGTTATGTTGTTACTCTGCGTTCTTCATGTGTCTGAATAATAATACTGATATAAAAAAGAAGATGTGATCTAATTGCCAATGAGACAAATCTCCCCAAGAACCCAAATGACGCGTGATAGAAATTAAGAACTATTGGTCACCACACGGTCTTTAACAATGAACAAAGCCCATTCCGCAAAGTCAGCTTAAAAAGGCCCTGAAATGGCAAATGTAAAACAATTCAAATGAGAAAACTAACGGCCTTATTCATGTACAAAAATGAATGAAAAAAATATGTAACACATCGACAAGCGACAACCATTAAATGACAAGCTTGGTACAGGCACGTACATAATTTGGCCCGGGTCAAACATGTAAGCAGGATCCCAACCCTCCCCTAACCTGGGACAGTGGTGTAACATTACAACATAGGGAACAAACTATGAAAATCAGTTGAAAGAGGCTTAACTCATCCTATGGATACAATCAGAAATACTACACAGAGTGGACATGGCTGGGTACCTGTATATCCCATACAACAACAAAAATGAATACCCACTAAGTACACGTTTGAAAAAAAAAGAAAAGAAAAACAAACTTAATATAGATCTCTATGATAAGAAAAAAATTGTAAGGGTTCTACGGAACCCAGTGTCTCGCCCACTTTTTATGTCAATGGCAGGCTCAACAAAAATGAGTAAAAAAATCAATAAAAATATTCCTCTCGATACTATCTTTTGATTGCAAGAAGCTTCTGTCCAAGTTTGGTAAAAATCTAGGATAGTCTAAGAAAGTTATTAGAATTTAAAAAAAATTAACCACAGAGTGAATGTAAGTCCATTTATAAGTAAAATACGGAAAAAATGTAACAAATTTACTTATGGATACTATCTTAATATCATAAACAAGCTTCTGTCCATGTTTGGTAGAAATCCACGACAGTTTAAGAAAGTAATTAAAAATTTTAAAACTTTAACCACAGAGCAATGTAATGTTTCTCTGCAGAAAAACTAAGTCCATTTACAAGTAAAATACGGAAAAACAGGAATTTAATTATATCAAGATTTACTTCTGGATACTATCTCGTGATCATAAACAAACAAATAAATAAATACGAGAAAACAGTAAAAGAAAAATAATACCAACAATCCAACTTACTAACTCAAAGAAATGTGTTTTTCAATGAAACATTTTGTTTAAAGCAAAAGTAGAAGCACATACAACTCAAAGATATTGTGTTGTACAAGTTATTATCTTTTTCTCAAAACAAATTGTACAAGTAATTACTGGTACAATTATATTTGTACAGGTAATAACTTGTATGATGGCATCATACAAGTAATTACTCATACAAAGTTTTTGTACAAGTAATAACCTGTACAAAATAACAAAATGTAAACGACAATATATATATTGTTTGGTTGATGTTTAGACGAGTTGTATATATATATATATATATATATATACAACTCGTCTAAACATCAACCAAACAATGTTAGATCTGTAAATTTGCTTTCGCAAATTTTTGGTTCTTCCCTCGCCGGGATTCGAACCCATGGTACTGTGATATCGTGACACCAAATCGCCTGCACTACAGCCGTCCCGCTAGACCACACGACCACCTGGGCTCTCCTAAAAGAGCTTTCGCTGGCCGTGTGTTACCTTTCCTCGTCAGTTGTAATCTAGCGGCGTACTACAGTACATGATATATAAGGCATGAAGATGTTATTGTTACAGATCAGCTAAATTATCTATAGCAAAGGATCCTACAAATTAATGTAATATACAGTCACAGAAAATAATTATATTTATAAGTACGTCTGAGTCAGTGACAACTCTTCAACAGATGTATCCATCGGATCGCCATCAATGATGGTGATACATGGCTGTGTACATAATGTATATACAACTCGTCTAAACATCAACCCAACAATGTTAGATCTGTAAATTTGCTTTTGCAAATTTTTGGTTCTTCCCTCGCCGGGATTCGAACCCATGCAACTGTGATATCGTGACACCAAATCGCCTGCACTGCAGCCGTCCCGCTAGACCACACGACCACCTGGGCTCTCCTAAAAGATCTTTCGCTGTATATATATATACATGATAGATAGAGAAATCGAACTGCAGATATCATCAACAAAATGTATTCATAGGAATATACAACTGAACTGATCAGTTGACTTCTTACAAAAATGAATATGTAGGCTTGTAATGTTCAACCGATTTTAACGCTTTTGCAATTTTGTTTAAAAAGATTAAAGGAGAAAAACTGCAACCGGAAATAAAGATATATAAGAAAACACATGTACACTAATGAAATTCCAACTGATGTGGTTAGTTACAATAAGCCATGCGTTTGAAGTATTTTCAAGGTGAATCGGTATAACATTTGGACGCACTGTTATTAAGTATGTTTAAATAAGATAAACTGTTACAATCTACTTCACCAAATGATAATCAATGGCTCCTTAGTTATGCTCGTGACCAAATTAAAAAAATAATAATCTTAAAATCTTATACAGACGCCGATAAAGCCAAACAGAAGCAACGAAAACCAATCCCGGACAATGTATCAGACCCATGCATGAGGTAGACCCATTCCTTCAATTACATTGATTTCATGAATTGTACTTAATTTATTCACAGGTTAATGATTTTAAAGTTACATATGTGTACCATATGTCCGATGCAGGATCTTACGTTTCATATATGTTGATTTATTGTTTAACTTTAAATCAAAAGTATACTCTATTTCATTTTAGACATAAGTACTATACAAACAAATGTTAACAGCATTTTGTCTGGTGGAAATCTGTAAGTAAGACTTCTTTTGTGTATGTTTTTGATAATTGTTTAAAGATTATATCATTTTCATGTTTTCACTTCAGTCTTATTATTAACAGTTGATCTGCTGTCTTTGTACTATATTGTAAACATTCTTATCTGGTACCTTCACCTCTGACCCATAGTACTGTATATAATGTGTTCGATGTATCAGATAAGTAAATTTGACACTTACTTAATATACTTATTCACTTGTATTAATATGCATATGCCAATTTGTGTTTATTAATAAACTTGAATGTAATTAATAGAATATGATTACACTACATGCACTGACATGATTTGTCGACACAAAACTTTTTCAAAAATTCTCCATTGAAACAGGAATAATTTCCAACAAACATTCCCAAGTGTCAGGAATTTGTCGTTAATTTTCAATTTGTTTTAACATTTATTTATACGTGGGCATTTTATTTTAATATAGTTTTAATACAGCGATTATAAAAAGTTTTAAGAATAAGCTCTCATATCGTTGTATCCTTAATACAATCTTAAGTAGTTCTAACTAAGAGGTTATAAATGGTAGAATGTCAGATTGAGTTCAAACACATGCTGTGACGTAAAACTATCCAAATCTGTTCTAGGCGAAAAAGTTCTGAACTCCATACGTAGAGACTGTTTATAAACATGATATCGAAAAGGTTTTGAATTTTCTTTTACTTAATATCATTAGATAAATTAAGGCCACAGTAGCTGTAAAAGAGTTATAATTTAATTAAGCAAAACAAAATTAACAGGACACAAACTAAAACTGCGGATGCCACATTAACAACAGTACTTGCAACCTTATGTGTGCTGTTTTAACAATCAATCAGCGGTCATCGATCAGTCACCGATCAGTCAAGTCCGCGTCAAACTCGCGTCACCAATCCGTCAGACTTATAGTAAAAGTCATTGACCGATCGGACGGATTGAATTCTACTAAGTCACATGATAAACTAATACAAATTACGAAATCGTAGTTTTGTTTTATTCTATTAAATACGGGATGGATTTTACTCAGTAATGAAGATATCAGTGTATTTATATTTATAGATATCTGAATGTATGATCTTCTAATATTTTCAGTATGTCAAGGGTCATGTGCAGGACTTGGATCATATGTTTGCAATGACAACTTTCTATTTAGTTTATATAATTAAATTATTAAAGCTGCTACTAATCTTCCTTTCATATTTTTTGTTTCTTTTTTTATTTCAGAGCTGGTATAATACTTGGAATTGTGGTTTCCGTCGTAGTGACAGTTTTTTTCATTATTCATTTTTGGAGGAAAAAAAGACACAAAAACGGCACTAAAGGTTTGTTTCTTTGATACACACTCATACTTATATAATGTGTTTAAACCTATGACTCTGATTTCTATACGACATGTATATAATTGATACAGTTTAGTCTTAAACAAAGGAAAGTCGTCATTACAATTCCGCAACTCATGGATGTGTGATGTATAAAAGACAATAAAAATAATTAACAGCAAAAACAGTCAACAACAGAGTAAGATACTAACAATTTGATTGCAACCACCAGTTTATTCCACATAGGAACTATTACCCTTAGAAAACATTTGTAAAATATCGTAAACAAGACAGAAAAAAAGATGACGGAACAAAAATGTCAAGAATCTTCAGATAAAAAATCATATCTGCCCGTTAAAACAGAGAGACAAAAACAATCATAGCTAAAGTGATCAGGAATTAATTTGTACATTTATACTATTTTCAAAAGGCAAATATGACTGGAAATTTAAATCGGTGTTGAAGAAAATTCTATAATCGTAAAAAAGCCGGTGTCTTTGCCAAATGTCTTACTTTATGTCATATTTCTCACAAAACACAGAAGTTTCTATATAACCTTCTAGGTCCAGACGACAAAGTTGAATCGGCACGATTAATGGGTAAGTATTGCATTTTCAAATAAAAATAATGGGTTTGTTATACTATTATTGGTGATGAAAGTTAAACATCTTCTCTCTGTGCAAATATGCATTAATCATTTCATTATGCTTACCTGGAAATAGTCAATCATTAAAATATCAATAGAGTGATAAAATATTAAAAATGTGGAACTGTTTTTGTTTTTACTTGCGAAACTTATTTAGTTCTTCAACATACACGCCTTCCATTAATTATCAAAAATAAATGAATTAAAAATTAAAGTAGAAAACATGTGTTTCGGTAACACACAGTGGATTGTTATTCGTAGTGTCAGCAGTTATGTCGGTATTTGATTAAATGAGATGATACGTTAGAGTGGAATAAATATTCCATTTTGTGTTTTTATTTTTTGATTCATTTTCGGTATGCAAATTATTAAGACTATGATCAAACTGTTCACATGTGTTATATTCCCTTGACTGTTACTCCTTTAACTGTTGCAGACTGTTTTTAATATCTATATAATTATCTAAATAGATTTACAGTCCGTTTTAACTTGCACAAACTATCATTAGGCGAACATTTACAAAAAAGTCACAAGACTGAAACTTTAATGTTAATGTTTATTAATGTTAATTTTAGTAATTGCTGTTTGCTAATGAGTCCTTAAATGTTTGTTTTAATAGAATGCAGAATGAATTCTAAATACATGTAAGGAAATGCCTGTAAAAATACAGGACTATGGCAATTGTTACCCATTCGCTTGAAGTCTTTGAGCTTTTGATTTTGCCATATGATGACCAATATGCATAAAAAAGAGAGGGATATGGTACTAAAAAAAGATAAACAAAATTAAATTAATGTTCTACCTGAACAATTGAAGGTCTTTCCACATGAATTTTTCAAATTATTGATGATAAGCTACTTCCGGATTACTCAAAGATACTATTGGCATCCAAGCGTAGGTTTTTTTCATAATGCATCAGTAAATATATGTTTCTTTATATTTTTGCCTGAAATAAGGGAGATACTTGTCAATTTCCGGTTTAAAAAACGTCACTTCTGGTCTCACATGATAGCATTGTTCACACTGATTCCAAAAACTTATGGTTTCTATGTACTTTTACCTGTAATATGGGATATATTAGGTACTTCTTGTTAATTGAAGGACACTTCCGGTCTCAATGATAGGTTTATGTATGCATATTTAAAAAATATATAGTTTCTCAGTACTTTTCCATGAAATAAGTGCAAAAATGGCTACTTCCGGTTTACTCAAGGTTACTTTACAATAAAATCATCATAGATACCAGGATTAAATTTTGTATTTACGACAGACGCGCGTTTCGTCAACACAAGACTCATCAGTGACGCTCAGATCAAAATAGTTATAAAGCCAAACAATCAACAGTTTGCAAAGACAATATGGATTTATTATGTACAAAGTTGGAGTAATAATCAATTAATCTTAAATTGAAATCATTACAGGGACAATAATTCCATAAGATGTCATAGGATATCAACACAAACATCGTATTCAGCTTTCCCTACTAATGTTTTAGTCTATATTGAAAACATGAACAACAACATCGCATTCAAAATCTGTTTACCATTCCCGAGCACCCCAAGTTTTTGGTGAGGTTGGTGTTGCTTAGTCCTTAGTTTTCTATGTTTTGTTTTCTGTACTGTTATTTGTGTGTTTGTCTTTTTATTTTAAGCCATTGCGTTGTCAGTTTATTTTCAATCTATGAGTTTGATTGTCCCTCTTGTATCTGTCGTCCCTTTTTTTCAGCTTTACCTACTAATGTTTTAGGCTATGTTCAAAACAGGAACAACAAAATAGCATTCAACTTTACCTACTAATGTTTTAGTCTATATATAAACATGCAAGTTTATATGTGTTTGTTGACACTTTTGATGGTACGAATAAATAATATTCCCTGTAAACATGTCTTTGACAGATTATTTTCTTGAAAAACCTTCCAATATTGACTGCATAGAAGGAAATGATGCAACGTTTTCCTGCAAAATGCAGCCTAATAGTCCATTAGTAGAATGGCTTAAAGATGGCAATACAATAGAGTCATCTGATAATTGTATTGTGTCAATAGTAGATTCACAACGTGAACTGAAACTTCTAAATACAAAACCAACAGACAGTGGAAAATACTGCGTGCGAGTTGGAGAGTTTTCAAGAGAAATGCAGATGAACATTATCAGTATGTAAATAAACAATACTATAATATATTTGTCGACCGGTGTTATAGTCCCTGCACTGAAAATCCTTAACTGGTTTAGAATTTTTTTATAATATTTTGATTACCATAACATATTGACTGTCCGTTTTAACTTGCACAAATTATCATTACGCAAAAATAAAAAAAAAACAGGTCACCAGCCAGAAACTAGAAGTTTAAGGTTTATAGTAGTAATTACTGTTTGATTTTGACTTCTCTCAATATGTGTATGAAAAAAAATGATGTATGCATTATAATCAAATCAATGGCTGAAGCACTGTAATGACTACTGTTAACTATGATGATTGCATGTTTAAATTTTGGAAACGGGGTGGGCTATGAGGATTCTGAAAATTTGTCTTATCTGAAATCATACTGAACTTGTAAAGAAGATGTAGAGTAAATCTGATCGTGTTATACTTGTGTCTGTTTTCATATAATTGAAGGCGATTGACAAATCTATGTTAAAATAAAATAAAGTCTGATAAGGTCACTGTAAAAATTCAAATCATTATGAAATTTTGTTTTCACTCAAAAAAAAACAACCGCACCAAAACAATGTAAAGTGCATGTATACCATAACTACAGTTGGGTACATACCAAGCATAACATAACGTTAACCTACGTTAACGCCGCGTGCACATATTTCGTTAGTCGACTTCATGTTTCGCGTTTGCTAGTATGGTTTTCGTTGCTTCGTTCTCCATTTTTAACAGTCAATTCCTAAATATAACCCTATGCATTTAATACGTGGATTTTTAATACTTTGGATCTATTATTATTCCTTTGAAACCATTTTTGTGGGTTTCGTGGGTACAGGTGAACCACGAATTCAAATGTTCAAAGCATAATATGTTTTCAATACGCTTTGTATACAGAGACGAGTAAAACCAAGAAAAAAAATTATTCACGAATTTGCAAAATAAAGGCAACAGTAGTATACCGCTGTTCAAAAGAGAGGCGAAAGATACTAAACGCGTAGATCGAAAATAATCTGACATTGTCATTGCTCAAAAAGAAAAAAAAAGAGACACATAATAGTACACATGACACAACATAGAAATCTAGAGACTAAGCAACAAGAACCCGACCAAACACCATTATACTGTCATTTTAAGCTAGTCCAAACAACTTGTTTATAACATTGTCAGGGATACAATTCTGATCGCCAAAGACGCATTGGTCAACATAGACTCACCAGTTACGCTCGCTTCTAAAAGTTTAAAAAGCTCAAATTAAGTTCGGAAATAACAGGCACTGAGAAAAAAATTGCCAAATGCAGCTACAGCTACAGTTATTTATCTTTAGGTTAGGAAATAAGTTGGGTCGACATTTAATTTAATACTTATGGTAATTCATGTCAACACATAACTGTTGACTACTTATTTGATGATACCATCCCGAAATAAACCGCCTTCCGCAACGGCTTCGACCATGTGGTTTTAAGTATACTCATTATAGATACCATGTACTATTTGTTTTACGCCTAGCGAGCGTTCCTTCAACAAACTACTTATCATTGAAGTTCGAATCAAATTTAAAAAGGCTTAATCAAATTTGTTTTCATTTATTTCAATAATTTGGAGCATATACAAACTTCATGGTAAAATAATAAAAAATTCAAATTTTGACAGTACCAATTCAAATCCTATGGATTTTTTGTTTTTCACACATAGAAACTTTTTGAGAAGTACATTTTGATTTATTGATAATATTGTGTTTTTTTTTATTATTATTATGCTAGGAATTCCAAGGGAGTTGAGTGCGGATGAAAGGAATACATACATGCATGCAATAAAATCCGGAACAGAGGTTAGACAATACGTTAGAATTCAGGTCGTTGGAAAAGATCGCGTTGGAAAGACAAGTCTTGTACGTAGACTTCTATTTCTAGAGAAAGTGGAATATGGCGGAAAAAGCACTGATGGGATTGATATCAGCAGAAAATGCAAAATAAGAACTAGTGATGGCGATTGGATTGTTGGTGAAGGTGATTAGCATATTATTTATTTTTTTATCGTATAGGAAAAAAAATTCTTGTTGACATATATTTGTATTTTGTTATGTTAGGCTGATATAAACATTTAGATAAAAAAGGTAATTTCCGTAATTTTTGATTTTATATAATAAAACACTTGCACAAATCGACCCTGACCTTTAATGAGCCATGTATATCTTTTTATACAAGATGAGTTTATTTCAGTGAATTATTTGAACAATTTTGTACATTTTTTCTTCAGAAAGAGCTGCCTGTCCCATACGTTTTGTATTACTCCTATGAAAAGAACAGTTTATGATATGAACTAGATAAACTGCATTTTGGAGAAATATTAAAAATGTTTATTTAAATTTCATACAGTCCTTAGATGGTGTAAACTTTTCACTAAAGCCACAGTCCCACTAGACCACGATCGCACCACGCTCACCGCGATCTAAAATAAATTTAGATCGTGGTGAGGTCGCGGTATGAGCGGCATGAAAATGTTAATTTTCGTTGCTTTCACGATGCTACTACGTCCTAATTACGCTTCTACAACGATCCCGCAACGATTAAACCACGTTCTCACTGCGCTTATTCTGCGACCTAAATATGCTTATAAAGATCTTTCTACGCTCTTCACGTTCTCACTACGACCAAACCACGAGTTATCCGATTGCAACACGATCTTACTGCGATTATAGCACGTTCTTACCACGATTATACTACGTTCATATCGCGATCTTACTACGTACTCAGCAATACCGTCAATATCGTGTTTCATATCAATATAGTTCCATTCCTTCTGTTTCTGATTAAAACGGAGATTTCTCGGAAACAATACAGTCATGCCATCAAAATCTATTAGAACACGTGGGCATGGTGGTAGGGGTTGATGCAGAGGGAGCAAGGTATGAACGCCATACTAAACCCCAAATAGTACACAAGAAACTAAAATTAAAAATAGTAAAAGACTAACAAAGGTCAGAGGCTCCTGAATTGGGACAGGCGCTAAAATAGTGGGGTTAAACATGTTTGAGAGATCTCAACCCTCCCCCTATACCTCTAGCCAATGAAGAAAAGTAAACACATAACAATACGCACATTAAAATTCAGTTCAAGAGAAGTCCGAGTCTGGTGTCAGAAGATGTGACTGAGGAAAATAAACAAAATGACAATAATACATAAATAACAACAGACTACTAGCAGTTAACTGACATGCCAGCTCCAGACTTCAATTAAACGGATACTATACACATAAGTAGTATAATACTTGTCATCAAAAGATGTCGGAACGACCAATCAAACCTAAATTACAACCTATTGCTGGTCCATAAAGCTCAAATGACGATATTTTAGTGAACAATACCGTCAACATCGTGTTCCATATCAATACAGTTCCATTCCTTCTATTTCTGATTAATACGTAGATTTCTCGGAAACAATACAGTCATGCCACCAAAATCTACTAGACCACGTGGTCGTGGTGGTAGGAGTTGATGTAGAGGCAGTGGGAGCAAAGTAACGAATCCTGATCAAGCAGAGATGTCGGACCGACCAATCCAAACCTATTGCTGGTCCATAAAGCTCAAATGAACGATAGCAGAGATGACACAGATGTGTCAATATATATAGGAAGATGTGGTATCAGTGTTAATGAGACAACTCTCCATTAACGTAAAAATCTATAAAAGTAAACCATTATAGGCCAAGGTACGGCCTTCAATACGGAGCCTTAGCTCACACCTAACAGCACGCTATAAAGGGCCCAAAAAAATTACTAATGTTAAACCATTTAAACGGGAAAAACCAACGGTATACTCTATATAAAAAGGAGAAGCATGGTTGAGCCGTTAGAGAAAATGGATAAATACATTCAGACAAACAAAATCTAGGGAGTGTTTTTATATATTTTATGTGAAAATGACAATAACAATGATGGTTTTAGCGTGAACGTAGTAAGGTCGTGAGAAGAGCGTGATGAGGACGGCAAGGGCGTGCTAGAATCGTACTATGGTCGTGAACATCACGGTAAAGTCGTAGTGGAAGCGTAGTTGGGTCGCGGTGAGAACGTGATGGTCGTAGTAAGGTCGTGATAACGTCACTGTGAGATCGTAGTGTAATCTCTCCGAATAGAATCACGCTTTCGCTACGCTCTCGCTACGATTGTACAGCGACATTTGTGATATGCCTATGATCTTGGTGCGCTCTCACTACGCTTCTACTACGACCTAGTTTCGCCACGACCACACCACGATTGTTTTGAACATGTTCAAAGTTGGCCACGCTCTTCACGATCTTGAAGACCTCACCATGACCGTGGTACGACCTTATTGCGACCTACACGATCGTACCACGATCATCAAAATTTGCATTTTTTTCACAGATCGTAGTGCGATCGTGGCCTAGTGGGACTGGGGTATTACACCATACACCATCACACCATACAATATACACCATTACACCATACACCTTGTACCATTACACCATACACGTTACACTTTTGCACCATACACCTTACATATTACACAGGCTCCATGCCCCATTCTATCTACACGATCCGAAATTACCCATAATGCAATTAAATGTTTAATATTAAGATTATTATTATTGTCTATGTTTACAATTCGAAAAAATTAAATAAAAAGAACTTCGTTTTCAACCAATGAAATGTCGTACACCATCATTCACACCATTCCCGATTGCACGTTACACAATCACACCATTCCTCAAACACCATTACACCATTCCCCTTACACCATTCCCCTTACATCATACACCATAGCACCATACACCTTACACTATTACATTATATGCCATACAACATTACACCATACACGTTTTTTTGGGAAGTTTACACCATCCAAGGGCTGTACATGTATCCCTTATCTGCCTTAATTTATTTTGTTGATTTATTTGGCCCTAACTTCTTTGAATAGATCCATTTGGCCATTACTGTCACACTTATTATTCCAATTGCGTTTGAAGATATACAAATTGATAATGATTATACCGATCACTTATATATAAACTTTTTTATTGGGGATTTGGTGGTAAATACATGTAGATCAAACCATTACAGTGAGTTTTGGTGTCTGGGGTTTAAGAAAGTCAACAAGTATACCACAAGTCTGTCAACATTTAGGTTGTTAGTTCCAACCCCGCACGCGGCAGGTACATATAACTCCAATCTTATTTGACTAGGAGTGTTCCTTACAAAGGTAGATGATACCCTCTGTGCACTCCAACTTCCTCTACCAATCAACACTTACCGCCGTGAAATTGCCAATTATACTGACAGTGGCGTAAAAAGCAAATCAGTTAATTAATAAGACTAAAATCCTATGGAAAATCCCATAGCTAGCTTTCTATGCCACTTTGTCAATTATCCAAAAGACTTTGATGTAAGAAAAATTCTGTCTGCAGGAAAAAATCTTAGATCCAGTGAAACTCCACTCTGTGCAGTATTTTTTTGTATCCATTTGATGAGTTAAGCTAATTTCAACTGAATGATTGTGCTTTCTAATGTTGTTATGTTACACCACTGTCACAGGTTAGGGCGAGCGTTGGGATACCGCTAAGATGTTTGGTCCCACCAATTTGTTTATGTTTGTGCCTATCCCAAATTCAGTGGTTATCGTGTGTTGATGACTTACTTGACTTAATCCACTTCGTCCCAAAGGGGGCACAGGGAGACTACAGTTTCTCTCTATTTCTTCCTGTCCATGGCTATTCGTTTTGTTTCTTTCCAGGTCATCCCAATTTTACTCAGCTCGGTTGTTAGTCCCCTGCGCCAGGTGTTTTTTTGGCCTTCCCCTTTTTCGATGTCCTTGGGGATTCCATTCTAGGGCTTGCTTGGTAATGTGTGTGTCTTTTTTTCTGAGGGTATGCCCGATCTACTTCCACTTTCTTGCTCTTATTGTCTGGGTTGTTGGCTGTTGTTTGGTTCTTCTCCATAACTCATTGTTGGATATTTTGTTTGGCCATCTGATGTTGAGGATGTTTCTCAAACATTTATTGACAAAAGTTTGGATAGATTTGATGGATGCAGCTGTTTCTCTCCAGGTTTCTGATCCGTATAAGAGTACAGATTTGACATTGGTGGTAAATATTTTTAACTTTGTGCTAGTTCTTAAAGCATTACACCTCCAAACAGGTTTAAGCATGGAAAATACCTGTTGAGCTTTCTTTTTTCTTGCCGATATGTCTTCATCTGTGCCTCCTGATGTACTGACAATACTTCCAAGATAGGTGAATTGTTGAACATCTTCAACAGTAGAGTAGTCGATCTTAAGACAATCTTGCTGGTTTGTATTTAGCCTCATTGATTTAGTTTTCTGTGCGTTGATGTATAGGCCTGTTTGTTTTGCTACTGTTTCAAGACTTTTGGTCTGATGTTGTGCATCTTGAAAGCGATGGGATAGTGCACAAATGTCATCAGCAAATTCGAGATCTTCAAGACGTGTTGTGAGGGTCCATCCGATGCCTTTTGGATCTTTGTAGGCTGATTTACCAACCCAGTCAACTACAATTAGGAAAAGGAGAGGAGAGAGAAGACAACCTTGACGTCTCCCAGTTGTAACAGGGAATGATTCGGTCATAGTTCTACCAGGAAAATTGGTCGTAAAGCAGTTTTATCATTTTGATGATCTTTTGCGGGATTCCAGTGTGCCAGAATGTCCCATAGAACCTGAAGGTCAATGCTATCAAAAGCTCTCTGGAAATCCACAAAATTTAGGTATAGTGTCGTCTGCCATTCTATTGTCTGTTCTATAATAATTCTCAATGTGGCTGTTTGGTCTACACATGATCTTTCTTGTCTAAAGCCAGCTTGTTCATCTCTAAGTATCTTGTCGACTTCATTTTTCATTCTGCTAAGGATGGTGCTACAGCGAAATAACTTCAAAATTTGAAACACCTGTCGCTCAAATATGAATAACCAGTGACATGGTCACCATTATAAGCCTATATGATGCATCAACAGACACAAAAGAAGATGATTATATAAATCTCTTGAATCAAATTGAAGGTAAATTTATTATCTGTGGTGACTTTAATGCTCATCATTATTTATGGGGTAGTAATAAAAGTGACACTAAAGGTAACTCATTGCACAATGCTATTAGTACCAATAATATTATAGTTTTAAATGATGGATCAGGTACTAGACAAAACCCCTCCGATCTACAATTGTCATGTATTGATATATCAATGTCTAGTGTACAGTTAGCACATCAAATATCGTGGACAGTAGATAATAAATCCTTATATGGTAGTGATCATTTTGTAATACAGTTAACATTGAATCAAACTTCATCTTGTTCAAACAGCGAACACGAGTTGATTTGGAACTATAAAAAAGCTGATTGGGATGGGTTCGCCAGCTCATGTCATAAACAACTTAGTGAGAGCATGATTACTGACAATATTAATGAATCATGTACTCATCTCACTAACACTATCATTAAAATTGCTGGTGAGCACATCCCTTCTAAGAACAGAAGGAAAAATAATAAACCAGAAGTCCCCTGGTGGAATGAAAACTGTACATTGGTGGTAAAAGAACGCAATAAAGCTCGTAACAAGGCCAGGCATACGGCAGGTGGACATGATTATTTATTTTACAAAGAAAAAGAAATGGAATGTAGGAATACTATTAAATTAACAGCAAAAATATTGGGAAACCTTCTGCAGTGGCTTGAATAATAATAATAATATAGGGCAAGTGTGGAATACAATTAAGACAATGATGGGTAAAACAATTAGTTCTCTAATTATGCCTACTTTGATTTACAAAAATAAAATATATGAATCTACTAAAGAAAAGGCTAATATATTAGCTGAAGCATTTGCCAATGTAAGTAGTTCAAGTAACTATTCAGAAGCATTTATATCACATAAAGAACATATTGAGTCTATAGAAGCTGGAAACATGAAACATTATTTTTCTAAAAACTCCCAAAGTTATAATGAACCATTTACACTTAATGAATTA
Organism: Mytilus edulis; assembly: GCA_019925275.1. Taxonomy (NCBI): domain Eukaryota; kingdom Metazoa; phylum Mollusca; class Bivalvia; order Mytilida; family Mytilidae; genus Mytilus; species Mytilus edulis. Next base: position 36,769,502 of record CM034351.1, read on the forward strand.
CAGGATGCTATTGCTGATACATCAGATACATCTCCTGGTAAAGATAAGGTTACCTTTAGTATGTTTAAAAGCTTTAGTAATAAATCACTTGGTGTACTTCTTTTATTATATAACAGAATTTGGTGCTCACAAGATCTTCCTCTGGCTTGGAAACATTCAATAATAATTCCAAGCTTTAAAAAGGGGAAAGATTCAAGTGACCCACATGCATATAGACCAATAGCTTTAACATCTAATTTTGTAAAAATTATGGAAAAGATGATTAATAACAGACTGAGGTGGTACCTTGAGAACAATCATATATACTCACCTTATCAGAGTGGATTTCGTCAAAATAGAAGTACGATGGAACAAATAATTAGACTTGATAACGATATACAAAAATCATTTTTAAAGAACGAATATTTAGTTGGAGTATTTATTGACTTCCAGAAAGCATTTGATATGATATGGAAGTTTGGACTTCTAAACAAAATGGTTAAAATCGGGATAAAGGGTAACATGCTCGGTTGGGTTAATAGTTTTCTCACTAACAGAACAATACAGGTCAAAATAAATAACACTCTTTCTGATACTCTAACGATCCAAAACGGTACCCCTCAAGGAAGTTGCATCAGCCCGACATTATTCAATATTATGGTAAACGATCTCCCTTCATGTATTAATAATTGTTCTATTTCCCAATTTGCAGACGATAGTGCAAAATGGCTATGTGGTAAAAATATTGGTTATATTCAAAGGAGAATACAGAAAGATCTTCACAATATCAAATCATGGTGTGATAAATGGGGATTTCTCATTCCCCCCTCTAAAACTGTAGCTATTGTCTTTAGTAGAAAGAAAAAGACTGAGAAGTTAGTATTAACTTTAGGTAACAGTTTATTACAAGTAGTAAATGAGGTGAAATTTTTAGGAATAATTATTGATAGTAAATTGACTTGGTTAAAACATATACAATATATAGATGCAAAATGCAGTAAAGTCTTAAATTGCATGAAACTTCTACCAGGTACTAACTGGGGAGCAAACAGCCATTCTCTTAGAAACATATATATTGCACTTATAAGATCTAAAATAGACTACGGATGTGAAGTATATAATTCCGCCTCACATTCCGTAAAGAAAATACTGGACCGGGTGCAAAGTCAAGCACTTCGAATTTGTACTGGTGCATATAAAAATGTAGCCACAAGTGGACTACAAGTAGAAATGGGTGACCCACCCTACGAAGAACGTAGGCAGTGCCTTATTACAAAATCATTTTTAAATATATCTAGTCATGAAGACAACCATCCAACTAAGGAAAGTTTGACCAAAAAAGCAACATTTCTTTGCTACTCCAGGGAAATAAAACAGAATAAAAAATTATATTTTATTGTTTCAAAAGATATGATTAATCAATATGATGTAGATATTAACCAAATATACAAATACAAACAATTCCCAACACCCCCTTGGCATTTGACTAAACCCCGTGTATGTACACAACTCTCGAATCTCATCTCGAAAAAGAATAATCCACACTTAATTCGAAGTGAAAGTAACTTCATGATTGATACGCAGTACCGTAAGTTTTTAAAAATATATACGGACGGATCTAAAGATCCAAATTCTAATAAAACCTCATGTGCATTTGCAATACCTGAAATGGGAATAAAAAAAGGCTTCAAACTGCCTAAGAATATGTCAATTTTCACTTGTGAGCTTATGGCAATATTTCTGTCTCTTATATGGTTAGAAGAATTTAAACCAAATAATGTTATTGTGTTTGTCGACTCTTTATCAGCTCTCCAAGCCTTAAAGAGTAATTTATTTAAGGTAAAAAATTATTTATTGTACGACATTATATTTTTATACAACCAGTTAGTCAAACTAGGTAGTAACGTAATATTTTAGTGGATCCCAAGCCACGTCGGAAGTTTAGGAAACGAAATTGCAGACCAGACTGCCAAAGTGGCTCTTAATAAAGATACAGTAGATTGTCATATTCCTCTTTATAAAGAAGACATCAAATGTTTAACAAAAAACATCTTAAAACAAATTTGGCAAAAACAGTGGTAAGATAACCCAAAGGGAAGATTACTACACTCCTTCCAAAATAATGTATCATTTAAGATTACTATTCCACCAATGAATAGAGAAAATGAACGAATAATTTACAGATTAAGATCTGGCTCTATTAATGTAAATAAATATCTTCACAAAATAGGGAAAAGCCCGAGTGAAATTTGTAAAAACTGCAAAGTCACAGACGATGTTGTACACTTTCTATTAGTATGCTCAAAATACGATGCGCAACGTAAACAGATGTTTGATCAGCTTAAAAATAATGGAGTCGTAGATCTCTCATTGAAACACCTGCTATCCGGTTACACACACACCTTTAGTCCCGTGCATAACTATCTACGGGAAACTAATATACTTATAAGAAAATAGGAAGACTCTCAACTACATGTATAAGTGTCATTTAGCTTTAGTTTAGAGATTATAAAACAAATAATTATGTATTTGGAACTAGTGTATATAAATTATTTCTCAGACGGTCCCTAAGTTAAATTATTTCATAAAGTCAGTATACAACCAGCAAGATTAAAATAAATGAAAAACTCACCCGAATATGAAATAATTTCCTTTTTAAATATATATATAATAATCACAAGCAAGTCACAAGTGCAATGCACACTTCACCTTTGTGTCAGTCCATTGAGCGTAATCAAACAGACTTTTTCTACCTGTGTCATACATCAGTAAATCATTCACCTTTCAAACACCAGTACTAATTGACCATGAAATGCACGCATTTAATTTTAACAAGTATCAACATTCAATTTTAACACTGATCTATTGAAGATTAGTATACTAGATAAGTTAACAGTGCATATTGAGGGATAATACAACATCACTTTAAAATTCTCTACAATGAAAAATTGCAGTCATATCTTTCAGACAACAAACACAACACACTATGCTCAGATATTTAACAATAGAAACATTTGCTACAGGCTTTTCTTTTTATGAAAGTGCCACTAACATTTATCTTAATTATTTAATGTTATATGTTTAAAGATTAACGGAAAATACAATATGTCTTCTCCGATTTTCATAAACTGACAACTATAGTCATATTCATATTGATAGAAAATAAGAAAAATAAGCAAACACAAACACAATCACTACGCTCATACATTATTAGAATAGTAACAAGAGTTAAATCCTTTTCTATAACAATAAAATGATAAAATCTAAAATTTGTACTAGAGGATGTCAGTTAGACAAACACACACAGATTATTGTATAATTATATATATATGCACATCCCAGCACTTCTGTTTCGCTGACATTTTCTGTACTTACAACAAAATCAAGCAATGTCATTGTTTTAATAATATACTGGTATATTTTTTTTTCATATTTTTCTGTTTTTGCTCCATTTATATAGTATATATATATATATATATATATATCTAAATAGGCGATTTAGGGTGTAGGTAGGGGTGATTCCTCGTTCAATGACGGAAGTGTCTTTTTCTCGTCAGGGAATGAGGAATCACTAAATACAGTATGTCTTTGGAAATTTATTTGGAATAAATTGACGCAACTTGCCGTTATGGAAAAGGAATAACTTCAACCAATCCTTACTTTAAGGATTCATTATTTGCTACATCAATTGAGGGAGACGTTCTAACATTGTTTACACTTAACTAGAACATGTTTTGTTACATGTTTCTAAATATACTTTTTTTATATAAGTATATCACAGATGACACAAAGGTGAATAACCAGATTACATTTCTAAACAATTTTATGATACCTATCAATAAATAATGTATTTCTTTAGGGACTATCATTTGCTTTTTTTTTTTTCATTTTCCTATTACATGTATCATCTGTTATGTGGGTTTTTTTTTGTTTTTTTCTTTTGTCTCTCAACATATATATAAATTTCTGAGTAATTCAGACAACCATTTTCGCCAAAGTTTGACATAAAACTCGCCAAAACGTAATACTAAAAATAAATTAAGGACTGAAAGTATATATACATAATACTTATGTTATATGAATTTAAGGCGCAATTACTACATAAGTAAGTCGCCTACCAAAACCAATAACAACAGCATTGGGGTCTCCTAGTATCATGAGGATGTCTCGTTTTGGCACAGAATTTACAATGGTTTGCAGAGAGTTGTAAAAGTCGTCTTTCTCTTCTTCATCTGCATTATTTGTTGGTGAGTAAACCTGGCTTATGGTTGTTTTCTGAAATTTTGTGTCAAACCTGGCAGTGATTATTCTAGAAGACACAGGATTCAATTCTGAGAGAGACTTATTTGCCTTTTTAGTAAGCATGAATCCAACACCTTTATTATGAGTGTCAGTGGCGTTTTTGTTACCAGAGTAGATGATGGTATGACCAGTGTTTAACGTTGTCATGCCAGATGTATTCCATCTTACTTCACTGAGTCCTAAAATTTCAATACTGTATCTGTCCATTTCTTTGGCTGTCTGCAAGCTCTTTCCACTTTGATACAGTGTTCGTACATTCCAAGTCCCAATTTTAGTTGGATTCTTAGGTGATAACAACTTCATCGGCCTTCGCGTCATATGTTGTCCTCGTGGTTTTGATTTTGTGTTTACCTCTATCTCAAGCCGTTGACGAATAAGAGGGTTTTCTTCTGTAGTCGTTTCTGTAACGTAATATTTTTTACAAGTTAGGGGTGTTGGCCCTAAGCTAAACCTTCTACGTGAAGGGTCGGGTTGTTCTGTAGGGGTTTTCCATCCCTTATAGACGATTGCTGTTGCTAACGAGTTCCATCTACCCGGATTTTCTATTTCGATTAACTTCCATAGCCTTTGACTATTCCCAAGTCACCCACAAGGCAGTGGGGCATTTAACCCATAGCTGGGTCAAGGTTGATGAGAGCCAGGGCGTGTCCACTCGCCGGTGGGCCTGCACTCTGCATCTCTAAGGCCCTTGCTGCTCTGAGATCCCTTGCAAATTAACCTGAGATACTAGACCCCAGTATCCGTGTATTACCGCGAGGAGGCATTGATGGTGTATAGGCTTTGTACCAGCAGGAGAAGCTGACGCACTCGGCTCTCTTTTCGTCCACAGAGTGGACTAGCTGAATGTGGATGTTAAGGCTATGACCACACCACACTAGACGCATATCACCATCCTGTGTGCAAACACACCAATACACGCAATATCGTGTGTTGATGTGTTACATTTTTGTTTTTCGTTCATTTTTTTTTTTATAAATTTGGCCGTTAGTTTTCCCGTTTGAATTGTTTTACATTTGTCATTTCGGGGTCTTTTATAGCTGACTATGTGGTATAAGTGGAAGATATTAGCAAGCTAAATTAAGGGAATTGTGCAAATGATGATACAAGCATGAAAATTAACACGAAGCATCATTATTATATACTTTTTAAAAAAATACTGCTGGCCATAAGAAAATTTCATTTTTTCATGATGGCCACCACCTTTTCTAAAATGGCTGAATTTTTCAAGATTAAACTACTTATTTTTCTGGAAAAAGTTTTCTTTGACCTTCTCTGAGTAAAAAAAAATTACCAGGTTTGGTGGATACCTTCTTAACATGTGTCGTTTATACTAAAAATAAATATTTGACTTGTTCTTGGTTAGCGCATGCGTGAAAATGTTACAAAATTCACACACAAACATTTGAATTATTTATTACATGCTTAGGGCTTTTGAATTTTTATGATGTTATGAATTTGTTTGATGACATTTTTAAAGGTTATGATACATATGCATTTAACAATTTTGCGCATGCGCAAACTATTTATTAATAAAGAACGAATAACACGCACTGCAAGGGCACAATGATGGAAATCGTAGTTCATCTAACAGATGAGGATTTAAATTTCTTAAACATATCTTGATCGTCATTCATTCCTCTTAGCGTCTAGGTTCTGTTCAAGTATAAAGTATTGCTTTTTATGCCATTGTTTGAAAACACGCACTTTCAGTTGCAAAGATCAAGCATTCGATGGATAGGATGAACAAAATGGCAAACAGTTGGAAAGGCCAGACTTGTACGAAGAACATACGTTTATCGTCATGTTAGGGGGATTGTTCATTAAAATGGCTTGTTTGGCGTATTAAATTATAATCCTGGTGCCTTTGGTGGCTATTTTACACCAGTTGGTCGATGCCACTGTTAAAATTAAATGTTTTAAGTTCTTAGACTACATTCATTATGTGTCAGAAACCTATTCTGTTTTGATTATTTGATCACAATCCAAATTCAGAGCTGTATGTGTCCATACTTGTCGCAACTGTTCAGGGTTCGACCTCTGCTGTAGTATCAAGCTGCGCCCTGCGGAGCATCTGGTTTATTTGAAGGGTAGATGTTCCCAACCTGTTTATTAGTGGAATTGTGAATCAGGCCATTACTCTTCTCAATTGTATTAATGCATACTTTTCATGTTGAGACAGTTTCCCTCATTGTTGAAGGCTGTATGGTTGACTATAATTGCTTTGTCATTTGAACTTTTGTTGGTAGTTGTCTTATTGGCAATCTTATTACATATTTTAATTTGTATACGTATCCATCCTTCAGAAAAGTTGTTCCAAATGTAATGAATCCCCTCCAGGCTTGCCTTCATTTTCCTTTACAATCCATTTTAATGAACAATCCCCCTAACATGACGATAATCTTTTTTTTGGGGGGGGGCGGGTTCCAAACCTGTTGTTTATAAGTTGCAAATCAGGCCATTACTTTTCTAAATTTAATTGTTGTTTACTTAACATGTCTAGACTGTTTTTTCTCACTTTTTAAGGCTGTATGGTTGCCTATAATTACTTTGTTATTTTAACCTCTGGAAAGCTATATACAGATTTTATATGGATTGTAGACCCGAAAAAGATGTTCAAAATTGAATATGCTGCAAACTTCAAACAACCTACTACTTAGTTACCATGCATGTTTATCATGAAACTTTTGATCAGAACTATATATAAGTGATTTCACCATTTCTTCATATGTGTACCACTATCAATCAACAGAACTAATGCGAATAATTTTTTTAATATTTGCATATGGTTTCCTTTAATTTCTCGCATCTATTTTATTTGAATTTAGGGAAATAAGTATTATTTATATAAACAAATCTCATGTCGATATATAACATGTACAACAATCAAACATCAACCCACACCAAGCTGGCTGTAGTTGAAAAACATCAAAAGGGAAAATACAGTGAAATTTGGAGAATTTATATTATCACATGTACATGCATTTGAAATATTTAAAATATTTTTTTCATTTTTTTTAGTTTTAGGTTCCACCTAGCGACCATATTAAAAAACTAGGATTTAAACGCTAGTCTATTAGAGGGATATTTCCAGTGGCGAATCCAGAAATTTTTCCAGAAAGTTGGGGCCCTCTGACTGCCTAAAAGGGGGGCCACTCCGGTCATGCTCCAGTGGTTCTTTAAATAATCGACAATTTTTTCCAGACAAGGGGGGGGGGGGGGGGGGTCGGCTCATATTTCGCCTTTGAATTCTTTGGTTGTAATTTTATTTTATCATGAATCAGATTTGAACACGACTTGGGGAATGAAGATAAAGACCGAATGTCAGTTTTAGTCTTATTTATGTACTTTAATTTTAGTCTTACATGTATATATGTGTACATATATCACTGATTCAGTGGCGATGGTGAATAGCTATATATAGACACTGACAAGTCTTAGATAACATTTTATAGTTTTGAATGTTTCTTCATCAGTTGACTAAAATTAGGTGGAGGTATGTTTTTATTTCCAACAGAGGGGCACTCATGCTCAACTTATATCAATTTGTGCATGAAGCGATTGATAGTTGCCAGACACTGAATGATGATTCCACAAATTTGTGAAAGTTTTAACCTATGCATATATACTTTAAATACGATAAAAAAATCATGTCTTTTTTCAGGACTTCTGATCCAACCATGTAGTATGGCATGTTATTGAGATATGGTTCTGGTTGATGGATGTTCATGAAGGACCTGTAGTACAAAGTATATCATTGGATTGAGCTCTCTGTCTAAGTGTATTATTAAAGTGCTTTGCTTTGAGCTCGGTTCATTGTTATGCAATTCATTCTTTCTGAAATAAAGATTTTACAGACAACTCTCATGTACAAGGATGTATCAAAGTATTATCATTTCTATGTACAATGTAAGTAACAGGGAGATAAAAGCATTTTATTTTTGTTTGAACCAAACATTATTTGTCCATTTACCAAATTTGTTTTGCTTTCACCAGCTTTGAAGGAAATATTATCAAAGAATTGATAGAAAACAGCACAGAAGCTTAATTTCTATCTCATCAGGCCCAAACATCATGTTAGGCATTGTCATTACTAAAAACCAATAAATGTCTTCTAATCTGAGGATCAATTCAACATTTTAAAGTGTTTTACTAATGATACTGACAAGCCACCACAAAGATATATAAAGAGAACCATACAAATAGTTTGCAAATACATAAAAAAAAAAAAGATGTGATATGATTGCCAATGAGACAATTCTCCACAACAGACCAAAATGACATAGAAATTAACAATTACAGTTCACCGCACAACCATCAACAATGAGCAAAGCTAATACAACATAGTCAGCTACAAAAGGTCTCGAAATGACAATGTAAAACAATTCAAAGGAGAAAAATAACAGGCTTGTTTATGTACAAAAATAAAGAAAAAACGAATATGTAACGCATAAACAAACGACAACCACTGAATTACAGGCTCCTATATCATGTTCTCAGATATTATCTCCCAATTTAAAAAATCACGAAAAATTGAACCTATTATGTGTTGTTCTCCTAGCTATAAAATGTATCCAAAATCAAAGATGTGGAACATATTCTATCATAATCATTTGGTAACTAATGCAATTAGTGTCTCTTCCATGCCCGTATTGAACATAAAACTAAACTAAATATAAAATAAACAACACTCCCAATGCTCAGGTTGGTTGTCATCGTGCAACACATTTAATAACACATATAGGAAACTCATAGAACTACATATATCATAAAACACTGTCAAACATCCAAACATACTATCCACACTCATCTGTGTCCACACTTGTTTTCTTTATAAATTTAATGTGTGATAAATAATTACAAATACTGATAACGATTTTAATCCGTCATCGTGATTTTCAAAGTCGTTATCTCGAATTCAAAGTATATTTTTAGGAGATCTTTTAAAGGCTTGTATAGTTCATAGATTAGGTCGATCTTTTATCATTTATAGGACTGTTATGTACATACTACTTCTAAATAGTAGATAGACCAAAGTAAAATTGTAAAAATGTATTGTTTTTTTCTACATAGGCATGATGTATTTAAGGGGAGGGTTGAGATCTCAAAAAAAATGATTAACCGCATTTTTACGCTGTTCAAAGTCAGGAGCCTCCGGCTTTTGTTGGTGTTGTTTTTATTTTTATTTTAGTTTCTTGTGTATAATTTGGAGTTCAGTATGACGTCCATTTTCACTGAGCTAGTATACATATTTGTCTTGGGGTCAGCTGAAGAACTCCTCCGGGTGTGGGAGTTCTCGCTGCAATGAAGACCCATTGGTGGCCTTTGTCTGCTTTATGGTCGGATTGTTGTCTCCCTCGACACATTCCCCATTTCCATTCTCAATTTAATTTTGCATACTCATAGGCGTTGAAAAAAATATATATTGTCAGTCACAATGATTTCCAATATGAAGTACAACATTAGGGGATAAACAGTAACTTCAGAGAAAACAAAAGACTAGATTTTCGTTCGAAATGTGCCGAAAATTTAACAATTTGATATTTAAATATACAAACAATTCAAATGCGAACTTTTGCTAATGAATGTTCAGAAGGAGCAGCAATAAAACGATTGTATGTCAGGAATTGAAACATTATTTTTTTTTTTAAAAGTAGACAACTTTGAGATATATTATGATTTTTCTATAGCATTTACATAGTAATTTAAAAACTGAGTTTATGAATTAAAATGTCAAACTACTACAGAAAATTAAGTATTACAAAGGGTTTATTCCTTGAATGCCAACATCCTTTGATCTACCGACAATTTACCTGTAAAATTATGTTGGCGTTCAAGGAACAGGTGCAATTAGTTATCACAACAAAAGTGCATGCTTATCAAAACAATCATACTAATTAAACAAATAGGTAAATACAGGTAGCTAAATCTAGTTCATGTTTGTTAAGTTGTTAAAAATCATATTTTGCTGCTCCTGCTTGAACAAATATGGATTCTCTTAAAATGAAACTTTCAAAAGTGTTGCATCACAAAGTCAGGACTGTAAGGATTCAAGTTTGCACAAATTCTACAATAGACTCTTTGGACTTTGAAGTTGTGTTTTTTTTTCAATATTTCTATAGTTTTGTGTCCTTTAATATCCTACCATATTACTGATTAAATTTCTTGAAACTTTGTATATGTGTTAGATTACTATTTTGTTGATTTCAATTTGTTCAGGATATTTTTCTTGGTTATACAAATATACCCTTTTTTATTATTGTAAGTGATTCATAAAAAAACATTGTTTAGTTGTTTGTCATGTTCGCAACTCATCTGAATTCTTTTTACCATATCTCATGAAATTTCTTGAAACTTTTGTAGAGTTTCCCGCTTAGAAGTTATCAAATTAACTTAATTATTTTTTTTAATTTCAAAAATTGTACAACTAAAATCTTCATTTTATTATATTAACTAATAAAATATTTAAATTGATATGGAACTAAACAAATCTCTTATATAATTTATTTAGTTTGAAATAATTGTGTTAAACTAAAATTTCATTAAATTTTTTAATATTTCTTGTTATTAACATATATTCCAAACATATTTTTTTTATGAAAAGTAATAAAACGTTTTAATTTTCTTTATTTTTTTAAAATTCATAATAATTTTACCCCTAAAATTTCCTTTCTATTTTTCCTTATGAGAAAGTAATAAAATGTTGCATTTCTATAAAGTTCATTAATCATTTTTAACAGTTAAATACTTATTAAAACACCTATTGTTATTATATAAACATCTATTGAAATATTTTTGTTGGCATTCAAGGAATAGGTACATGTACATGTACCATATAAAATGTTGGCATTCGAGGAAGACACCTTACAAAGTAACCTTGCAGACGATTTTGCTAAACATTTACAGGAATGCATATTTAACACTGCGATGTCAATATAGTATTTCAGATTATATAAGTACACAGAATTTAAACTTGACACCTGTTAGATTTTTTTTCGGGACGCATAGTGTATTTAGTTTTAATCGTAACTATGATAACCTATTGAAGAAAGTTAAAATGTTTGAAACACGATGCTAGATTACAAGGTCGTTAATGGCTCTCCATTCACTTTATTTATTTGAAGGCTAATTAGTAAGGACTGGTTGTTGACAGATTTATTAATTTTTTAATGGTAGGCTCAGTTGCATATACTGCTGATTTCGATACATTAAAACAAACAAAGTGGGTTTAGAGCGGTGGTACCTTTATAGCTTAGCTCAAAATTGTTTTGTAAACACTGTTAGTGTATAAAATATACTATTAAATTATTTGATTTTTATTCTAGGAAAATACGAAAGTCCAATATATTCAAATAAACATTTAAATGAGCAAACACATTTTTAAGTAAAAAAAAATCCGTCGTTTTTGTAAACTTAAATTGTAGAGTTATTTCTATACTATATATAAAAATATTAATTTTCGCGAACCATTTAGGTCACGGAAATTCCAAAATATGGCATCAGTAAGGAGAGTTGTACAAACAATGTAAATACACAGAACCCCATCCAAACTTGCTTTAACTAATAGTATTCATCTTTTTCTATTTTATATGTACTAACAACGTTTCATTTTTCTATAATTTCGAATAAAAAATTCCAAAATCTGAGTTAAAATAGGTCGAATGCCCCAAAAAAACGTTGTCTGATTGGTTGAAGTACAGTGGCGTCGATGATAAGCATAGAAAGCCTCGATGTAAAGCACACGCTTCACAGGAATAAGGAGAGTTTTACAAATAATGTGAATACACAGATCCTCCATCCTATTTATGTTTTGCTGAAAATGTTGCAGTGTTCATCATTTCTGTTTTGATTCTGCTAACAACATTCCATTTTTTCTATAATTCCGATTTAAAGATGTGGAAACCCGTAATAAAAATAGATGGCCTCAATGATTTAAAAGCAACGCAAAAAAATACGTTAATATAAACATGTTGAACTTTGACCCTGAGTTCAACCGGGGTTATATAAACCGATTCACAAATAAAGATTCTTGTTGAGAAAGGAAAAAATAAATAATATACTAGAATTAGCTTACCAGGAGTTTATTTAAATACGAGCATGCCCAAACCAATCGATCTGCTATTTTCTTTTATGTATTATATGTATACACGGTGTATCCTCTAAATAATGATCAATAATATTATAAAATCACAGAATAAAAATAAAAATTGTGATAATGTGTGTGTTGTTGTACAGGATTTGATGCTGTACTCTCTGATTGATTAATTGCCACAACTGTTTATTCACCGGCAAAATTAAAAAATCTAATTGAAGGCGTTGTATCCACTCCTATTCTCTTATCCACAAAGAATAAAGTTTTAAGTTACACATATTTCTCCCCCCCCTTTTTACACCCTTGCAAAATAAAATGATCGTCCCATTGTCATATAATGTAAGAGTTTGGTGTTAAAATAAAGATTGAATGAGTTATTAGGTTTATTGAATACTTACCTATCTAAACTTACCACTTTTCTTCCTCGACAAACCATAAAAAAAAATTATTCGACCATCACAATATATTTTCGGTATTTGAGAACATGTCAATATAATCAAATAGTATAAGTTGGGTAATGGTTGGAGCGTAATAAGTTACAAAAATGTATCTTGTTTATCTCTAATCATTTGGATTTAATTGTTTGACACGAGTGAATTTTATTTGTCAAAACGATTTCGGCATATTACTTGCACTATGATGATTAATAGATCTGAATTGTGTGTGCAAGGTTCTTGTTAATTAAAAAATATCCACAAATAATTAATACATACCTTTTCTTTTTCATCTCTGTGAGATTTGACATTTTTCATCAGAAGAAATAATAAAAAGTTAAACAGCATCAATATTGTTGCAAACTTCATCTTGATATTACATGTATTACGGATTTCGGAAATAGCGCGAAATAGAGCTGGTTCCTATTTCAAGTTTCCTAAGGGGGTAACAGATACACGGGAGACATTATTTTAGATCTCGGCAGCTATGATTCCTATTTCGGTATTATTTGAATGAATTTGTAACAATATTAACATGATTAATAGTAAATGCATAAAAAATACAATTCATCAATATAACTTGCGATCTCAAATAAAAACCCGCTTGTTAATACTTTAAGTATATCTATTTGAAAAAAAAAGAAATTTCGAGGATAAGAGTATTTCGTAAGAGTATATAACCGGGCTAAAAATAATTCCTGGATAGGTGTATCACAGACGTTTCGTCCCCAGCTCAGTAGTCAGCACTTCAGTGTTGAGATGAACATCAATTATATGGTCATTCAACATGTTTAGATACATTTCCTGTTTACAAAACTTTGAATTTTTCCAACAATTAAGGATTTTCTTATCTCAGGAGTGGATTACCTTAGCCGTATTTATCACAACTTTTTGGGATCTTGGTTCCTCAATGCTCTTTAACTGTGTACTTGTTTAACTTTTATAGCTGTTTTGATATGAGCGTCACTGATTGGTCTTATATAGACGAAACGCGCGTCTGGCGGATTAAATTATAATCCTGATGCCTTTGGTGACTATTTTAAAATTCTGACTGATATATTGCGTGATAGTGGATGGACATTTGTTCCACTGAAGCCGATATTGCAACACCTAAAATAACAAATGCTTTTCATGTATGTTCAAAGTAATTATGAATAGACACGCGCATCAGATAACTGCATATGTGGTTTGCTTGAATTGATAATGCCAGTCGTTATGAAAGCGTTAACACAGAACATATAGTTCATGACTCTGTGACGTTCAAGAATAACTGTGATCAACGGGTGTAAGGAAAGAGAGTCATATCGACCACAGTTTAATTTCTGGCGTTCAATTATGAATAAAGAACTTCATGTTCCTTTGGTAGTACGCTCATTTCTCGAGTCCGATATCGTAATTTACAAACAGTCCATATCAAGCATAATACAAATGTTGGTCTTGATCGTGTAAATCATGCTCGATGGTTACCAATCCATCTCAAAGATATGGCTTCCCTCCAACAACATCACCCACACGTGGCAATGAAATTTGCATATGGTAATTTGTACTGTACGTATGACCAGCAAGACGATTTCTTATATTATAATTGATCAGTCACAAAAACAGAATAATAAGTCGTGAACGTCGATGTTGGTACCATACGTTTAATCGAAGATCCCTTCCAGACGATCCATGGTAGCTGGACCAGAAGTTCGTAGACGGGAAGATGAATTTGAAAGATTTAGTGGTTTGAGTCATTCTACAACAGAAGAACGACGTCATGAGGACTCTACGAAAACACAAAAGGATGTCTTCAAAAACCTTTAAAGGCTTTCTAAAGTAATGAACAAGTTTGATAATTCATGTCTAGGAGAGTCTTCAGATTTGTACAAAATTTACTCTTTTAAGGAAATTGTTGATTCAGAAGTAGGTAAGATATGTATATAAACTCTAAGATATTGGGTCCAAACAGCACGATCTTTTGAAGCAAATGCGAAACGAAAGAGAAACTGCTTTTTTTAACCAGATGAAAAAGAACATTTCCATATAAGAGCCCCAAAATGAAACTGGAAACTTCTTTGTCAAAAAAACATAGCTTAAGAACCTGAACACTGATTGCGATATCTTTTCTAGATTTTTTTATTTCTTCTTTAGCCATTAAAACCAAACTGCTCCTACATCTATGTGTCAGGATTTGGTATTACATCGCATCAATTTGGTATACTTGAAACATTCTGCGATTGGCCATCAACACATGATCAAATGATCCAAATGCTGACGCATTTATCGTTGGTGGGACAGGAATGGTTAATGTATTGCCACCACTTGGGGCAAGCATATTTGATGATTAGGTAAATTATATCATTCTGCCTTACATAAATCTTTCTTTGATAAGTATCCAAGAGAAAATATTGATTTGTTGTTTACTAAATTAATTATTTAAAGGCTGGGACGAAAACAGAAGGCAAAGTACTGGTGCTAGACGGAAAGTTGTTGGTTCTTGTAGAAAGCCAAGGGTTTGGAGTAGTTTAATTTTCTCTGTGAAGATGATAACAAAACGTAATTGTTCAAGTTTCTTGCCGACATAATTGCTTCTTTAGAGACTAATGAAAATGATTATGCTACCCAAGTTGAATATGTACTTTGCAATTTCAATACGGATACGTCGACGTCCCAGCTATGACCTTGTAACCGCGAAAAAGCAGATACACGAACGATTGTCCATGATAAGCATGCTGCTGAAAATGGTTGTAAAAAGTAAGTAAAATTAAAAAATAAAAATTGTATTTGCGAATGTGTTAGCAGTTATTATAGTACACTGATCGAAATCTATGTAGACAGTGGTTAATTCTTGGTACCTCGGCGTTACCCCCCCCCCCAAGAAAAAAAAAGAAAGAAAAAAGTGGCTGCTATGGGGACAGATA
Organism: Mytilus edulis; assembly: GCA_019925275.1. Lineage (NCBI taxonomy): Eukaryota > Metazoa > Mollusca > Bivalvia > Mytilida > Mytilidae > Mytilus > Mytilus edulis. Next base: position 36,785,209 of record CM034351.1, read on the forward strand.
CAATGTAGTGATATAAAAAACTAATAAACAAACATATTATTGAAAATGGAAACGGAGAAGGTGTAAAATACAGAACAACCAAACCAAAGAGCGAAAAACAACCCAAGGCCACGAATTAGTCTTCATGTGACCCCTTAACAACACTATATATTAGTTCAGCAAAAATGGAACATTTGGAAGTCACTGACAGACGAAATTCCGCGAAATTAATTAACAAAAAATACAAAAAATACAAACTAACAAAAGGCAGCAGGTTCCTGATGTCGCTTGTGTGCATGTTCATGCAGTCGACGTACCACTCGCGAAATTTCAAAACTCTTTGTGTCATTACTTGCACAAATGAACTGCGAATTCGCAGGCATTTTCTACTACGAATAATTATGTGTAGGTGGATACTGTGCATAATAAGTGCATTTTGATTGACTTATACAATTGGATATTTGTAGGTGCATATGGATCATGGTACTCTTATGAAAAGGGTATAGAACAAGCAGAGAAAGACTATCCTGGCAGGATATTTACTTGTTCTTATGAGGAAATGAAAAAGGTTTGTGATTGTATATTTTCTAATCAATATAAAGTAATCTCCAACCAAATATAACCTTATTTTGTATTCTTGGTTTATGCAAGATGTCGATAAATGATTATGTAACCTGTATCTTCACTCAGTTAAAATTGTTTTTTGTTCATGAAAGCACGATTGGTTGCTGTTCATTTTTTCAGATGACAGTGGTGAAAGCAATATATTCTTATACATTATCTCTCGCTCTGACAAAATTTTAACTTTGTTTTTCATTATTATAATTCATTGATATACATGTAACAAGATTTTCAAAATGAGGTACGCGTAATAAGACGGCTCTTTTTATGTTTACTATATATTGTTATGTATTTAGAACTCGTTGAGCTGGATATGAATTCTAAAAACGATTAAATAACATGCTGTTGTTATGTTTTATTTTTTATGCATAAACTGATATCTGGCTAAGTAATTGCACACAATGGTATATATCCAATTCCATATACATACATGCAGTCATTTTGAAGTACACTTAAACATATATGTGCATGTGACCTTGAAACGGTTTGTGTTTCTCACTTTAATGGTTATTTATTTTTTTTAATGGAAAATAAAGGATCCAAAAACAGTGATTAGGAAGGTAGCCGACTTCCTAGAAGTACAATGCACAGATAAACTTATAGAAGACATTGCAAAAGCAACATCATTTAAAAACATGAAAGAAAATAAGATTGATTTTTCAAAAGCTGGGGACGGAATAACATTTATATATAGAAAAGGTAACTTTAATACTCCTTTTTATCTAAAAGAAACTTAAATATATTTGTCAAAAATATGCCAGATATGTATTCTTTGATTGCCGCATGCCAACTTCGCTAAATTTACATAAGACAGAGGTTCTGAGAAAAGACTACATGTACATTGTCACTGTTTTGGAGTATGCAATAGGCTGTTTTGCTCCAATTCTAAATAATCTGTATTTTTATTACATGTATAATCGTTCAATACATGAAAATATTTGGAAATTCAGTAATCAATCTTACAAGCAACTTGAAGGAATTTCTGTGCAATAAATTTAATATCGTTGCTGACATTTCTTTTAAAAGTAACATTTCCCGTTATGTTATGCACGCAAAATCATGAAGTCAATATAACACGAATTTAGATCTTCTTTTATAACATTAAACATTTTCATTAAGAAAAACTCATTTCAGTTGTGTTTGTGCTAGACATGCAAATATAGAAAAAAATAAGAGTACATGTAATTCTAGTGTGATATGTCTATTCCTATCAATATTTAGGTTGAAAAATCAAAGAAGGCTTACATCATAAAGGATGAAAAAGATTTCAAAATTAAGAAAATGGACGAAAGGAAAAATCAACATCACCATGACAAAGCACAATTAACGACAAAACGAAAAACAGAAAACTACAAAGCATTACATGGAAAACTAAATACTCCGCAACTTGAACCCAACAAACTACAAACGAGAAGGATAATATCTTTTGATTTGAGCAGATAAGTAACTCGAATAATATAAGCCCTTACCGTCTCCGATTCTCTCCACCTTTCGACGAATGTAGTGATCGATAGGGAGTGTAATTAATATAACGACTGGATTATTCGGGTTAGCAGATAAGCAGATCTTTTTTTATATTTACTCGAATTAATACATTGCGTTCAATATAAAGCTATCTATTTTGATATCAGGTTAAATAATTATCCTGATATGTATGTAATATTTTCCACTGTTAGTTAAACATCTCTAAGCCATTCCTCTGGGTTTCTAATAATTATTTTAAACAAACTTCACAATAATAATAAACTGCAGTTAAATGTGCTAGATAACCGTTACTGAAAATATCAGCCTCCTGCGAACATTTGCTGCAAGTCTGCTGCGAACTTGCTGCAGACTTGCAGCGAACACAGAGTCCGTGTTTGCAGCGTGTTTGCTGCAAATACGCTGCAGGTCTGCTGCAAACAATTTACCATGCAAATGAGTGTTTGCTGCAGACCTGCTGCAAACATTTATATGCAAATGAGTGTTTGCTGCAGACCTGCTGCAAACATGTATATGCAAATGAGTGTTTGCCGCAGACCTGCTGCAAACATATTCATGCAAATTAATCTTTCTCCTGCGTGTTTGCTGCAGACCTGCTGCAAACATGTATATGCAAATGAGTGTTTGCCGCAGACCTGCTTCAAACATATTTATGCAAATTAATCTTTCTCCTGCGTGTTTGCTGCAGACCTGCGGCAAACATTTTTATTCAAATCAATCTGTTATACAATTAACCAATGTGCTGTTGTGTACACACCATTTTATCTGTATTACACAGCAAATTCTAAAAAAGTTATGTTACATCCATTCATAAAATAATTCAATTACTTTATCATTTGAAAAATTATCATAGCATAAGTGTATACCTTTCAACATGTTAAATAAGTTAAATTAATTCCAAGAACGTTCTCAAATGAATTACATGCATGAATCTGAAGTTAAAAAAAGATTTATTTGAAGTTCACTTTGCGCATACATATATATATACACAGCTAGTTTAGTTAAAATTGTCACAAAATTCAACTAGACTTAAATATTTTGTAAGTTATAATCTCTAAGCATATGAGGGAGTATTGTACATTGCATGGTTACATATTTGAAAATGTAATTTTAACCTTCATGCAGATATCTGTGGAGGGAATAAATTCCATAAGTTTACACATTCTACGATGAATTTGTACTTACAAATAATGTCTTTAAAAACTAATCTGTTAATTGCCAAACTATAATGCATCCCTGAACTTTAATATATATCATGACACATTGCAAACATCACCAACATTTTCGAATTTCAAATCTTTATATTGCAGGAAGTTAACAATAGACATGCTCAGTCGTTTTATGTAGTTTCTTGCAATGCTCTTACAAACATATAAAATTGTCAAAGATTCCTGCAATCTAGCTGCGAACATCCCTTATATTCTTGTTTTTCCTGCAATCTTACTGCAAACATATTTGTTTCTGCAAACTTGCCGCAAGCTTGCAGCAAAAAGGCTGCAAACATTTCAGTTCTGTAAGGGAAGCCGTGTTCGTTCACTGAAAAATATGTACAATTTAGTTGTAAGCAATTAATAATCAAAACGCGAGATTTGCCGAGCGTTTTTCTTGTTTCATAGCGAGAATCTAGGAAATTCCTATTTTTCCACAATGTACAATTAATATATGATGTATCCTGCAATCTAACATTTAAGTAATGCTTATACATGTAATATGTGTTCTGGCTATGAAGAAATAACATTAAGAAATTGGTGCACACTGAATAACCCACACAGCCACATTGTTTAGGTTATGTTATGACAGTCAGTTCTATTCATTAAATTCTTAATTCTATAGTTAACGATATCATCTTGGCAAAGTGTTGATGACGTCACGGAAATATGACAAAATTATGTCTATAAATAGTCGGAGAAACACTAGAAGACACTCGACGTTAAGCAACCAAAAGCCAATAAATCTATGAGCTAATAGAGGAAAAACTTCTAGCCATTAATCGGTAACACAAAAATAATATTTGACTGTTAATGTATCAAAGTTATATTTTATGAAAACACGTTCATTATCACTATGTTTCAGGAATAGTAGGAGACTGGAAAAACCACTTCACAGTAGCACAAAATGAACAATTTGATGCCCAATATGTTGAGGAGTTTGAAGACTGTTCATACAAATCTATGTTTGATTTAGAATTATGTACAATAAAGTAATAATGTATCAGGATTTCAATTTTCTACGCCAGACACGGGTTCCGTGTAGTAGATGATTTTTTGTTATTAGTTGTTAGTGGCTTTGAACTAGCTGCAAGTAACTGCAAGTACTCTTAGATCTGTACTAAGTGTCTTTTTGTTGTTGGAGTGTACAAGTACTCGGCCACGTCCACTCTGTTTTAGTTAGATGCACTTCTTGTACATGTATCCATCTAATGAGTTAAGCCTATTTACGGATTGTTATATAATTCGTTCTTATGTTGTACTTTTGAACCACTTTTCCAGTGTAGAGGGATCCAACTTACATGCTTACCCCACCCCCACCCCCCACACACACATTATATATATATGTGCCTTTCTTATGTGAGGATCTTGTAATTCAGTGGTTGTCGTTTGTTATAGTTGACTATGGGGTATGGGATTAACTCATTGTTGAAGGCCGTACGTTGACCTATAGTTGTTAATTTCTGTGTCATTTGCTCTCTTGTGAAGAGTCGTCTCATTGGTAATCACTCCACAGTCATCTTTTTTTCTATAATCATCAGTGACAATGCCATTTTTTTTTTTAAGTCAAAAAGGTCAAATAAAGCACAAAGTTGAAGATCATTAAGTACACTACATTTGCGAATGTAAGTGTTAAATAAAGAATGCATCATCCATTTTGGCGCCATTTATATCACGTGCTGTTCGGTGTGAGCTAAGGGTCCATGTTGAGGCCATACTTTCACACATAACTGTTTACTTTTTAAACATTGTGACTTGCATGGAGAGTTGTCTCATTAACACTCATTTCACATCGTCTTAATTATATCATGTTTGTTAACATATCTTGACATTTATATTCAATTTGTTAATTGTTTTTTTTTCCCTTTTATTTCTAAGATTTTCCAGTTATAGTTATAAACGCAGAACCGACTAGTCGGCATTTTAGGAATTTAGATCTTCCACCTTTAATGCCTTATGTTACTGTTCTTCCACACATAGGTTTCAGTATATAACTGTTAACTACTGCAATAGTACTATTACTATATGAATAAAAAACAACAAATTTTACAAAGCCACAATGTACAATGTAGCACTAGATTCTTTACCAATAACATAAAATGTGTAGTAACATCGATGAGACAGCTACTAAACGACAACAAATACACAAAGGACTGCCAGGGGCAGAACACAGTCTTCAACAATATACAGATGACAATATTGTAATCTAACAAATAACTGTAGAACTGATTGGTATTGTTTTTCATTCATTATTTCGTACACAAATTAGGCCTTTATTTTTATCGTTTGAATTGTTGTACACATGTTAACTATACCACACCTTCTAATATATATGCAAGGTTATCTGTTATGACGAGCGCAGTTCAACAATACTTTCCTAATAAGATTTCTTTAAGAAATATTCTACACTTTTAATGAAATTTGAAAGAGGGTGTGGATGGTGGTTTACAGAATAGTGAATAAAGGGAAAACATATACACAAAAGAGAAAAATCGACCAAAAAGAATAGAGAATAATAGACAAGAAGCATAAACAATACATTTGATTTGCTTTTTGGTGTTTAAAATGCCACTTTTTACGCGCCACTTTTTGACTATTTTGTGGCAGCCACTTTTTATTGGTGAAGGAAGACGGAGTTCCCGGAGAAAACAGCTGACCTTCGATAGGAAAACTGGCAATCCTAGTCAATTAAGATTGGAGTCTAGAACTATGGCTTAAAATCAGAACACAGAAATAAAAGATATCCAGACCCTCATGGAAATTAAGTGTTAACTACTTCAATTTTAACATGTTGATCAATTATTTGACAAAAAGACATATATTATAAACCGTCTTATAGAACAGTTGTACTTCATGGTATTCTTTCGTGGTCTGAATTATGATTTATGTGTACCTTTGGTTAACATTTTTCTTCTATCATTTGGACTCCAATCTGTACTCGATTTTTGGGTTTTGAATGTCTTATTTTATTTGTCGTTCTTTTCATTTCTAAAATCTATAAAGTATTCATTTGATCTTATTACTGTTCGTTTTGAAACATCTCATGCGTGCCTAATGTATATTATCGTATTAAGAAACCGCAAATTTAGAGGTCGTAAAATTTATTTTGCTAAAAAAAAAAAAAAAGAGAAAAAAACAATTACAAGACTTAGTGTGAAAAGTTAACATGGTGTACATGTATCTACCATTTTACAATAGTTATTTAATCATATACACATGGAAAAAAGAATTGTAACACCAAATTGAAATTGAAATTAAAAAAACACTTTTTATTTTTTTGTGATATAATTTGTTGAAATAGAACTAGTTAAACATTATTTAAATGTCACCTGAGTTTAATTAATAAATATCGACTTGATAAGTTCTTATCTGCACATGCAGCTACTGTACTCGTAAACAATAAAACAGATGTTTTATCCTCATTGTTTTCAACACTTTTAATAGCCAAGTTTATAAAGTTATGTGATTGGCACCTTATAATTAATTGGTCATCCACAACTCATAACTGCAGCAAGATGGCATAATCAGCATTAGAGAAGCAGGTATGTCGCTTTGACAATTGTTGGTAATCACCATTCCACTATAAGTCGTTTTGAGAATACAAATTAGGCAAAAAACGATGTTAAAGACCTTCCGAGATCAAGAAGACCCCCTATAACATCTGCTAGGGAAAATCAAGCATTGGAAGGTTGGTCAGAAGGAAACCCATTGCAAACAATACAATCCTATAAAGAGGGTGATGACCATACATGAGCCTTTAAACAAGAACTATTCGAGATCGGCTCATCGCTACTGGTTATCGTGCGATAAGACCATTTCGGGGATCTTTGCCTACGAACAGACACACAGTTGCCCGTTTCAAATATAGTGCAGAGCTCGCCAAAGTTGGAAATTAGCATCGTGGAGGAAGATTCATTGTTCCAATGGAATTCGGTTTTTCTATTTGGGACACTATTGGGCGTAAAGTGCACGAAGGGACACCCCAGTTCAAACACGTCATGAAATAAACAATACCCTTCGTTAGGAATGGTTGCTGCTACCTTAGCAACAAATTAGTCGACTCATGGCAGGAATCAGAAGACGTTAAGATGCGGTCATCCGTTTGAATGGAGGCTGCGCACAAAGTACTAATTCTTTGTCGTATAACGATCAACCATGATGTGAACAAGCATCTAAATATGTATTTTGAAATGTCTGACATTGGAAAGTTCGACTATAGTAAAAGTTGTATTTTACAAAAAACACCTTATTTTGAATACAAGTTTTGGTTAGATAAAACCTTTTTTTATACATTTGTTGTTCGTTTTAATGCCAATGTTATCATTAACTACGTTTCAATATTATTTTACAAATATTTTATCATATTCCATCCAAAATAAGAGGCTGATTTTTCAAGTTTTAAAATCAAGCTGTTGCAATACTTTTTTCCATGTATAGTTTGTTACAAGGTTCTAACATCAAATTGTGTCTATAGATAAAGGAGATGTAGTATGATTGGCAATGAAACAATTAACCACCAAAAGTGGAAGTAAGAGGAGACGGGCTCCAGCTAGCCCCTAAACAAAAAAGGTATTAGTTTAGTGAATATGAACGTCACACTTTCCTCAGTAACATATAAACTAACATTTGTAGGAAAGCACAAAGAACAGAGGCTCCTGACTTGGGACAGCCGTAAAATTGCGAATTCCTCCTCCTTTTTATATAAACAATGTAGAATAAACAAACATACGACAATACACACAAAAACAACTCAGGTCAAAAGAAGTCAAATATTTATAAAGTTGAATTCTTTGTTTCGTCATGCCATCTAACAAATTGGACCTTCTTAATGTATTACAAATACGTAATAAATGGATTAGTATAAGAGACGAGGAGTTGTTTATTCTGAAGATAATAATATTTTAGAAATGAAATTTGAAATGCAATATTTAGACTTTACTACTATTTACAAATATAAATTATATGCATGCCAATATTAAACAAGAGTGCACGCGCTGAAATGTCTCGCCTTCTTTATTACTTATCATTGATATTATGTTAATAGTCCTAAATATAGAGCTGTATTACAACTGTCACATTAACTTAACGTTAACCAAAAAAACTTGAAATTGAGCAATGAACTATGCAAATGAGGTCAAGGCCAGATGAACTATGCCAGGCATACATGTACATCTAATAGTTCTGCCATACAACAAATATAATTGACCTATTGCTTATATTTTAAGAAAAAAGGACCTAAACACAAAAACTTAACACTGACCGATGAACTGTAAAAACTAGGTCAAGGTCAAGTAAAACCTGCACAACTGACATATAAATCATAACATATTTCCATACACCAAATAAAGTTGACCTATTGCATATAATATTAGAAAAAAGACTAGAACTCCCAAAATTTACTTTACCACTGAACCATGAAAATGAGGTCAAGGTCAGATGACACCGGACAGCTAGACATGTACACCTTACAATTATTTTATACAAAAAATGTAGTACACCCATCGCATACAGTATAATGAAAATAGACCAAAACACAAAAACTTAACTATAACCCCTGAACCATTAAAATGAGGTCAAGGTCAGATGACACCTGCCAGCTAGCTATACCTTACAACCATTCCATACAACAAATATAGTAGACCTATTTCATATAGTATTAGAAAAAAAGATCAAAAAAAAAAAAAAAACATACTTATAACCACTGAACCATGAAAATGAGGCAAAGTTCAGATGACACCCGTCAGTTGGACACGTTCACCTAAAAATCGTTCTATACACCGAATATACAGGTACTACTTGTATTGCTTATACTATCTGAGATATAGACTTGACCACCAAAACTTAACCTTGGTCACTGATCCATGAAATAAGGTCAAGCTCAAGTGAAAATTGTCTGACGATCGAGCATGAGGACCTTGTAAGGTACGCACAGACCAAATATCCTAGTTATCCTATTACTTATAATAAGAGAGAATTAAAAGTAATCACTGAACCATGTAATTCAGGTCAAGGACATTGGACATGTGACTGAGGGAAACTTCGTAACATGAGGCGTCAATATACAAAGTATGAATCATCCAGGTCTTCAACCTTCCAAAATATAAAGCTTTTAAGAACTAAGCTAACGCCGCCTCCGCCGGGTCACTTTCCGTATGTCGAGCTTTCTGCGACAAAATTCGCAGGCTCAACAAAAAATACGTTATGAACATATAAAAACATGAAATGTCCAGGGGGGTCTCATCCTCATTTAAACGGTCTCAGGTAGGTTTTCACTATATATTTGCCCTGTGCCCTTTGTCCTAAAATTTTGACAATATGTAGCTGAAAAGTGACAACCTAAGCCCTCCAAAGATATCGAAGACGACATTATTCTTGGAAATCCTTCTAATACAACCTTTATATATACAGAGTCTATAATTTAATTTATTTTTAAGCACATTGAAAGTTCAGGGGGCTTTCATTCTCATTCAAGCGGTTTCATGTAGGTTTTCATTATATATTTCTTTTTTGCATGTTTTGGGCGCTCCAAATATTTGTATTTGTATTCCTAAATGTCTCAAGAGTTATCGATTTTTGTTTTTGTTTTAAGAAACATCGTATATAAAGTTACATCTTTAATTTTTTTTTTATTGACACACATCTTTAATACATAAAGACGAATATATGCAAGTTAAAAAGGGTTTACATTCGAGAACAACGAGAATTTACGATAGGCTTGCTTGTAGAGGTCATGAAACGTTTTCCTACGTATCTTATCAGTTCTCTTAACTATGAAAATCATGCTTTTAATGTTATTAAGTATTGTTATACTTTTGTTATGATTTTAAACAAAATTTTGAATATCCAACCGACTCAATCGACTGCTAGCAGCCGTTTGGATATTGAATATCGAATTGAATAACGAACCGGCTTCTAACTTTACACACATCAAGTATGGGCTGTTTTAAATGAAATTCTCTTCCGTTTTGACCGGTTAACTATTTATAGAATGATGTCTCTCATAACTCTTTTACAAGTGACATAAACATCTATTTATGTATTTATGATATACATGTACATGTAAATCTGAAGCATCACTAATGTAAACAAAGACAATGCGAAAAATAATCTAGTAAGGAAAATTTGCCTCTAAATATTTTGAGGTTTGAAAAGTGTTTGCTGGTAAGAAAAAAAATCAAATAAATCAAGCAATTCAAAAATTGCATATGTATGCTTGTTTTCGCTGAAGTGCCAATTTATGATCTAGGTTGAAAAATTAAGGAGTTTAAAGAATGAAATATGGACTTTCCCCCCGACATTTGTTAATAATGAAACTTGATATATAGTACACAATGTTCCAAGGTAAACAACTGCCAAAATGGTCTTTTAACAGAGTGTTATTTTCGTATTAAAACCATTGATTTGAAGCAAAACGCGAACATTTTTTATTTTATTTTTTGTAATTTTAAAAACCGTAATTTTAACCAAAAAAAATAATAAATCGATATATGAACCTCAAATTTTGAATGCATTTGGAAATATTTGAAAACTGAATACTCATTTTTGAAATTGTCATCGTTTCCCGCTGAATAAATTTTCCCCTGTGTTCAATACATGTAACTCAGTATTTTCTAATTTTCCAATTTGCTCCGATTCTGTTAATCATATGCATTTGATTTGTGAATGAATGTTTTTCATTGGATAAGATAACAGTTTTTCATATTTATTATATTTAATGATATTAAATTGGAGTTCAAACTTGCGTATCTTTTCTTTGTTGACTGACATAAGACATAAGACATAAGACATTTTATTTCACTAAAGCCCCCACATGGGGTATGTTAGTACAACATTTTTAACAAACAATAAAAGTGTGAACATATTTACATTAGAACAACATGGTTAACAAAGGTGCAATAATAGTATATATAATTAATGCAGATATTTGACAGGAAGTACAAATTATAGTAACATGATTAAGCACATGTATTAAAAGGTTTTAATAACACTTTTGCAAAATTTTGCTATTCCAGTAAGTGTAAATAAATCTGATGTATTCATCAATTCTTTAAATTTTAAAACATTTGGGTTATTACATATATTTAAAGGTAAAAATTTAGCTCTTACATTGTTGAAAAAGGTACATTTGAATAAGTAATGAAACTCATCACCAAGTTCATTAGCATTACAAAGATTACAATGTCTTTCAGTTCTATCAATATTAAAAAATCTGCCCGTTTCAATGGGCAATTTATTACTAAGGCAACGGAATTTACATAAATACATTCTTAGATCAGATGGTAACAACGATAAATATTTCTCAAAACAAAAATCAAATTTGTATATTCTGTAATTTAGACATTTTGCAGAATTCATAACATTATTACTCCAGTTCAACATAAATTTCTCACTTAAACATTTCTTGACATTCTTACTAATATTATCAGAGTTAGCAATTATTTGATCATCCCACATCAACTGAATCTTGCCGTGAACTTGGCGTTACAGTAAAAAATTATGCAAAGTTAGTTAATAAACATCCCTATAATTCAGAATACAGACATAAATTTTATTCTTTCAGATCTAGACTTAGACGTCTATGTAAATATGAAGAAAAAAAATACAAAAAAGATATATTTTCAGAACTTTATACATGTGAGAAAGACCCAAAGATGTTTTGGAACATCTTGAATAAATTAAGTAGACAAAAAAGTAATAACAAAGAAAATGAATCTTTACCACAAGAAGATTTCATCCAGTTTTATAAAAAATTGAATAGCTGTGACATAAATCACAATAGTTTTCACTCTAAAATTATTAAAGATTTTGACTCTCTAAAAGAAAAGTTTAATTTATCACATGTTACAGATGACTTAACTCACTTGAGTTCAAAGATAACAATTGAAGAGATAGTAACAGCTATTCGTTTAATTAAAAATGGCAAAAGCACATTCAGCCGACATGATTTCAAATGAAATGTTGAAAAATGCAATCCCCATCTTAATAAAACCACTTCATAAACTCTTTAATAGCATATTCGAATCTGGTCAATTTCCGAGAATATGGAATGAGAGCTTACTTGTTCTCTTGCATAAGAAAGGGGACAAATTTGATCCAGGGAACTATAGAGGTATATCTATTAGTTCCAACCTGGGTAAACTTTTTAATAAAGTTTTATATAAGCGTTTAGTAAAATTTATGGATATCAAAAATTTAATAAGTAAAAATCAAATAGGTTTTAAAGAGAAAAGTCGTACAGCGGACCACATATTCACTCTTAAGACCATAACTGATCAATATAGACAAAAAAAGAAAAAAGTTTTTGCTGCCTTCATAGACTTAAAAAAGGCATTTGATACTGTATGGCGACTAGGCTTATTTTCTAAACTCATAAAACATAATATCCCCCAAAAAATGTTTAATGTTATTTATTCAATGTATACTGATACAGTATGTAGAATAAAATTCTCTAATGGGTTGAGTCCTCCATTCCTATCAGAAAGGGGTGTTAAACAAGGTGACGTATTGAGTCCCCTTCTTTTTAACTATTTTATAAATGATCTAGTAGGTAATCTTGATAACAAACATACGGATCCAGTTGCTATTGGGGATACCTCTTTGAACATTCTTTTATATGCAGATGATATTGTTTTACTATCTGAAAGCAAAGAGGGTCTACAAAAATCTCTTGATATTTTACATGAATATTGTTCAACATGGAAACTACAAGTTAATACTGATAAATCAAAAATTATGATATTTAATTCTAATGGCAAGACATTGTTAAACCATTTTACTTATGATAATGCATATCTTGAAACAGTAACAAATTATTGTTACTTGGGTATTGTTTTTAAAGTATAATGGCAATTTTTGCCTTGCTGTGAATACTCTAATGGAAAAAGCCAGGAAGGCATACTATAAAATAAAGAAAACTATAGGTCTCAACAACCCATGTAGACTTCTTGAAAAATTGTTTGATTGTTTAGTTACTCCCATTCTTACATATTGTAGTGAAATTTGGGGGGTGGATTCACATTTTAAAGACTCTGATCCATTTGAAAAACTTCATGTTAAATTTATCAAAGACATATTAGGGGTTCACTGTTAGGCATCTAATGATGGATGTCGAGCTGAACTTAATAGAATTCCCTTGAAAAATAAAATATTATATTCAATATTCAACTACCTGAACCATATAGTTTCTTCGGAAAATTCTTTGGCATATGATATATTCACTTAATCTGTAGATTCAAACCCTTGGGTCATAAAGGTCAAGAGTCTTTTGAATGAACTTGGAATGTCTTATATCATCAATAACTTTAATTATGTTAAAGGTAATTTAAATTCTATTAAACAAAGAATTAATGACCAATGTTTGCAAGTTCAAAATGCAAATATATTTGAATCCAAAAAGTTAGACTTTTTCAAAAGTGTCTACATAATGGGCAGAAGACCACCCTATGTTGATATATTAAAAAACATAAGTGACAGAGCTGCAATATGTAAGATCCGTATAAGCGCTCATACACTGATGATTGAAAGAGGGAGACATCTAAATATTCCCAGAAATGAGAGATACTGCTCTGTATGTAATTCTGGTCAAATTGAAAATGAAAAACATTTTCTTTTACATTGTGAAAAATACTCAACTAAGAGGGACATATTTTACTATAAAGTTTCAAATATAATCGTTGATCCTACAAAATTTCAAAAACATGAAAATAATATAATCTTTTTATTAAATAATAATTCATACACAATCCTAAAATTAACTTCCTCTTTCATCTCAGACAGTTTGAACCTGCGTAAAGCAGAACAAACTCTATAAAATTGCTAATAATCATTGTTCATAATATTACATATTAATATTGTCATTATTTTCAATACTTAATATGTTTGACCAACTATGTAATTGATATATTTTTTTTTAATCATTTACTGTTGATGATATTGATATCGTTCGATGATATTGTTCTAAATATGCCTATTGATATTCTATGCATTATTACTATTTGTATACCAGTTGTATGGGCCATTGCCAATTATTGTAATTGTGTTTGTGCCAATAAAATATTTGTATATTTGTATTTGTATTAAATCCACATTCATATAAAGTACTTTTAATTTCTAACAACCATTTAGAGTGATAGATACCCCTTTTACTAAGCTAATACAATATAGAATACAGTGTATATGAAATTTTTTCTCTTTTTTTCATCTTTTACCACACATGATACGTTGCCAGAAACCAACCATTCTAGCTTTAATTAGAATATGTAATGGTATTCTACCCAATTCTCCATAAATCATACAATGAGCAGTACTTTTTTTAACCTTCAAAATTATTTTACAAAATTGCATATGCAAGTTTTCTATAATATTACAATTTTCAAAACCCCATACTTCTGCACCATATAACAAAATAGGTACAACCATTGTATCAAATAACTCTAATTGCATATCAATTGGTAAATTCAACTTCCTAGCCTTTCTTAAGACTATAAACATGGCTTTTCTTGCTTGCTGTACACGATGTGCTTTGGCGTCATTAAAATTACCCTTACATGAAAATATAATACCAAGGTATTGAAAATTTGTAACAATATTAAGGCTTTCACCACTATATTTAAAGTTGACTGGTATATACTAATTTACATTAACAAAATGTACTTACTTCCCTTTAATATGGCTATTTGTAATTTTTTCAATTACACATCATTCAAAATATGTTCAGTAAATCAAGTTTAAAAAGTAAACAGACGCTAAACAATCATCATGCAGATAATAGCAACACGACACAAAGTTTCTTCAGGAAAATTAAACTGCAAGAAATCAATTGCAAATATACCAAAGCATACATAATATTGTTTGAAATATAGTATTTCACGTCACCTTATTGATTTTGCTCCTCCCCTAATGAAGTATAACTGAAGGTGAGGATGCCGACCTTTCCCACATACTGGTGGACAATGGTGTTCTCCTGGATATACTGTGTTAACTCACAGCGGAGTAGAACATAAGCATTGCCTCAGCCAGACACACACTGCACCTTTGGGAATAGACCTAATGGGTTGTAAAAATGCCCAGAATGATGTCAACGGAAAGGTGACATTTCAGTCTATGGATGGATGGATGGATGGATGAGAGAGTGAGTGGGTGAATGAGTGGGTGAAAGAGATGATAGTGGGGGAACGAGAGATGAGAGTGGGTGAACGAGAGTGGGAGAACGAGAGTGGGAGAACGAGAGTGGGAGAACGACAGATGAGATGAGAGAGAGTGAGTACGTGAATGAGAGATGAGAGTGAGTGATGAATGAGAGGGTGAATGAGAAACGAGTGCGTGGGTGAATGAGAAGTGATTGGATGAACGAGAAAGTGCGTTGATGAGAGAGTTCGTGAATGAGAGATTGTGTGCGAGAATGAGAGAGTGTAGTGAATGAGAAATGATAGTGGATGGGTGAATGAGTGGGTGAATGGGTGAACGCGAGAGTGAGTGGTTGCATGGATGTGTGAGTAGGTGAATGAGAGAGTGAGTAGGTGAATGAGAGAGTAGGTAAGAGTGAGAGAGAGAGTGATAGAGTGAGTGGGTAAGAGTGAGTAGGTGAATGAGAGATGAGTGGGTGAATGAGAGAAGAGTGCGTGGGTGAATGAGAGAAGAGTGCGTGGGTGAATGAGAAGTGATTGGGTGAATGAGAGAGTGCGTTGATGAGAGAGTTCGTGAATGAGAGATTGTGTGCGAGAATGAGAGTGTGTGGTGTGCGAGAGTTAGTGAAACAGTTAGAGAGCGAATGAAAAAAAGCGAGTTAAACATGCCTACCACAATGAGTGGATAAATGATGAAATTAAGGAGGCATGAAAAAACTGCATTATTATCATAAGAAAAAAGATGCATATAACTATATTTTTTTGTGAAACAAGGTTAAATACCTAATAGAAAAGAAAATTCAAAGCAAAATTTTATACTGATGTTTTAAACCATGAAAAAAGGCAACAGTAGTATACCGCTGTTCAAAACTTATAAATTGATGAAAAAAAAAATCGGGGTAACAAACTAAATCTGAGGGAAACGCATTAAATATAAGAGGAGAACAACGACACAACATTATAATGTAACACACACAGAAACGAACTAAGCATTAGATGAGAATAACAAATATAACATCAAAACTCAATACATGAATAGAAAAGTACCGTGACACGTCTTATAGTAATGTGAATTCACACTCAAATATTAGAGAAAATAAACAAAAAGAAACACAACGTAGCATATTACTCTATTGCAATAAAAAATCATAATATCTAATAAAATTTGTAGATTTAGCAAACAAAGTACTTATATTTGTATAAAATAATATTCGTTTATAGTGGAACATTGTTTTAACGTTGAATAAGCTACAATTATAAATTGCTTGCTAGTCCCTCTCTGTGATTACCATTAGATAACTCTGGTTCATTTCCAAATCAATATATCGTTAAGGGAAGATAAATAATTCGATTTTCATTCAGTCATTTTCAAAAATGGTGAACGGTTCTTTATATTGGTATGTATTCATTTTAAACGTTTCAAATTTATGAAATTATATTCGTACATCAATGTTTTTGATACACCAATAATAAAAAACTGAAATTATATCAGAAACCTAAACTTAATTATAAAATAATGAACCTGTTAAAGGGAGACAATACTCGCATAACTGTTTCGAATTTGCACATAATACAACGGTATGTCACTCTTGCATACAAATGGCACATCAATATATTAATTAACTGTGCAATCGTGCTCCACCTTCAATGATGATTCTAAATTATAAATATAACCAAAAGTTGCTTATCTGTAGATAGTGAAGACTAATGAAAGCTAACCCACCGTAAGAATATTTCTTCACAATTTTTTTAAACTTCCTCAGAAAAATGCTCGAGCCACTTGACTTTCATAGCTCATAATTAACGTTTTTACACAATATTTGAATAAAGTAGATAAAGATTATTCGCTTCTCAAAGTGTAAGACGCAATAAAAATCGTATGCTTGCACCATCTTACCGAAATACGGATTTAATTAAGTCCTGAACATTTCGACATTTCTTCGTTACCAAAAATTGTTTACAGTGTCATTTCATCCCTTGGCTTACTATATGAGGCATACAACATGGAGAAATACATTTGGAAGGGGTATAAACAAAATTGGCAAGTAACACATTGTCCACACTGGGGACTACATTCGTGGACAACGAAAATAAAGGGACGATAACTGTGTACTCGGACCACTTTAGTTGAAAACCACCTATATCAAGTAAACAGTTACAGGAATTGATACGTTTGTTTATAGGAATGATTTAAAGATATTATACAAACAGTAATGAGATCCTTCAGTGGTTATGACATTGTTATTTCTTTCTGTCAATATTTCAAGACACATCAATACATACCTGCTTACCTTTTAATTGTCATAATGTGTTCTCTAATTAAATTTCAAGAATTTGTCCAGAGCAATGTTATGAGAACTAAATGTTTAACATATGTTTATAAAAACTAAATGTGTAACATATTTTTTTCCCTGAAATTCCTACGTCTTAACAACAACATATCTGTCGGTAATAAAGACATACAAAAAAATATGGTTTAAAGACAGTACATACAAACTCACTTTTGAATAAGACTGTTAATGGCTGTATATATTTATGTTACTATATTTAAATTTGTGCAACAACTGTGTACAACCTGCTCTGATTTTGACTTCACATTAAAATCAGATAAAAAGATAGAACTTTCCTAGTATTGCATTGGAGCTTTATCTTTTCATGTTGGATTTCGTTTGTATTATTTTACGATGTCGCTTTTGTTAAATTAAGCAAATATATACATATTCTACACTCTTACAAATTTCTTTCTTTCAATTATATGACGCAGTATTCATCTTAAAATCAATTAAGAAAATAAAAAAAAAATATGTCTGATGTTTCAGTATCAATATCGGTTATTCGGCATTATTCTAAAAAAACTTTCGAAAATTTTGGTCCTCAATGCTCTTTTACTTGTTTGGCCTATTTTCCCGTCTTTCGTCGAGCGTCACTGACAGTCGTTTTTTTTCAGACGTATTTAATTTAAATCCTGGTATTTTTACGCTGAAATTTATTCAGATAAGTAATTCATGTTATTCTGATTAGTTATTTATGTTCTAGAACGTTTTATATTTCTATGCGTGCAAAATTTTGTTTGCAAACTTAGAAATAGGAATTGATTTCGTTTTTTATAGATTTTGTTCTTGATAACATAAGCGATCTATGAAGTGACCTAACTTCAACCGTATTCACAAATGTATATGACATGTAAAAAAAACCACAAACAAACTTAAAAACGAAAATTCCCTAATCAAATGACGAAATCAAAAGCTGAAACACATCAAACACATAGATTACAACAGTCATATTCCTGACTTGGTACAGGCATTTTTTAATGTAAAAAATAGGGGATAAAACCTGGTTTGATACATGTAGCTAGCTAAACCTCTTCCTTGTATAATGTAAGTGTCGCATAGTTCAAGAAATTGATGGCAATGTGTTCTAAGTAGTTAAAATACTACACACTAGTATGTAAACAATGGTGTTTTGAGGAACCCTGTGCTTGACAGGTGCTTTCGATTCCGATTTAAGTTGTCTGGGATTTATAGTTTTCTTCTAGAAGTTAGACGGTTTACTGTGGACATTTCGGCTTGCTCCAGAGGAAAAAAAGTTCAGCCGCTATATCACCAATAGTACTGAATGTGGCGTCAAATCAGAAAACAAAATCAATAATTAATCACGTCACAACAATGTCGTTAGTATTGGTGACTGACCATGTTTTCACAATAGAGTTAAATAGCTACATAAACTTTGAAAAAGTCATATTGTCAAGTACCATTTTGTTTTATCGTTATTTCACTTTTCGCGAATTCAATAGTTGGATGCATTTTATATAAAAATGACTATTAGGTATGACTGCCTATTTTCAACCAAAGACAGACTAGATATCAAGGGTATACACAATGGTTTGACCAATTTAAAATGTAAGCTGTGATAGGCTACGCCATAACTAAATTTGAAACCTCAGATTACATCGTAATCCGATGGCGGCACACCGTTACATAAGCTCAACGAACAAGGGTGATAAGGGCCTTTTTTGACCATCCCTCAAATTTCATTTAATTTCTCCCGTTATAACTCTATACCACAAACCTTCTGAGAATGGTAGAGCTTCGTGTCTATCTCGAATATTCTGTTGCCTAGCAACCAGTATGATGGAGAAGATATACTCATGAAATATAATTTATATAATAACCAGCTTAAATCTATTTTTACTTGAATCAAACCTGTAAAACATATGCATGCAGCGAATATTACACTTATACACTGTTTAAATGTAACACAATGTAGCGAACATTCTCTGCAAAATCATTGAGATTTCTCCATAGCAACAAATTTTTGCCCATAGCAACGGCATTTTTGCAATTATGTTACAAGATTTAACTTTTGGTATGTTGCAACACAGATTGTTCGAGATGCATATTGTAAAAATAATATTCAAGGATTAAGATCAATGCTGAAACCTCAACAAACAAAACTACAGACAAACACAATAAATCAGTCTTCAAGAGAACGTGGTAACAACATACACTTAAGGTAGTTCAGGACTGGGTTGCACAAACGTCTATTAAAGTTAATAGTCTATTAAAAGTACACTTAAATTTAATAGTCTATTACTTGTGTTGCACAAAATTTAATTAACGTTAATAGTTTATTAACTCACTATTAAATTTAATTGAACGAAGGAGCGCTATTTATTAAGTCCTTAATTGTACATTTAAAATGGATGCCATGCAAGTGCTTGGATTACTTGTACCTCAAAATCAGCCGAAAAATACCGTGACAGGCTTCTCAACTCGATGACTTGACGGACTGAGAGCCTCGCACAGCCGATGGTCGATATCCCACATTGTATGATTTTGTCACAAAAAGAATTGTTTTTGTTATTATTAAAATAATAATAGAAAGAAAAGATAAAAATTGATAAGTTTTTGAAGCATAAATGAAGATATAATTGTTTTTTTTTATGATTAACCATTTTCATTGTGAATCTAGACTATTTAGGGAAACAATGGTTTTATTTT
Source organism: Mytilus edulis (assembly GCA_019925275.1). Classification (NCBI taxonomy): domain Eukaryota; kingdom Metazoa; phylum Mollusca; class Bivalvia; order Mytilida; family Mytilidae; genus Mytilus; species Mytilus edulis. The sequence goes on from CM034351.1 coordinate 36,805,624, forward strand.
CAATACGACAAGTGTCATTAAACTGAAGAAAAAAACTTTTGCCCACATCCTTCGAAGTATGCTTTGTTCAAACTGAAATATGATCAAATATATTTCTTAGTATAAAATCCATTCTCCAAAATTAACAATTTTTAGAAGGCATGCATGGACGAAAGCATTGGACATTTGAAAACCTTTTATAACAGGGGTGAAGAATGTGCAATCTCCGTTGGCGCTTTGATAATGAGTGCTTTCTTTCACGTCCGCATTTCTATTAAGTATGGCATGCCGAGTTAACATTTTAATGATTACTACAGATTTGAGAAATGAATAACAGAACAGTGCACAATAACGTACAATAACATACATTGTTATTCGTAGGAGATAAGAGAAACTACGTGATAATTTTGATCTTTTTTTTTTATTATTTAAGATGGCATGGTGTATATTGTCCATAAACAAACTAAACTAATGTTCTTCTCAAAATAATTCTGCAATGCGCGGATACACCGGACTGCATCGAACGATAACAATATTGGGTCAATGGAGGGCGTCCCAGAAAAAAAAATTAAAATAGCCTTGCCAGACGTCATAATTATTTGGACTAGGTCAATATTATATTATTGTCAATGATTTAACTAGTCTTTGCTATGTAATAACAAATATGGCAGTTTTAAATTACAGCCCTAGTTTTTCTTCGTAAAATTCTACATCAAGCAGATCGATATTGGTGTCAACATTGAAAATTAATACACATTTTTCCTGAAATACGATGTATAAACGAAGAATGTGTAAATGTAATCTCCATTGACGTGTTGATAAAGAGTGCTTTCTTTCACGTCCGCATTTCTATCAAGTATGGCATGCCAAGTTAACATTTTAATGATTACTATAGATAAGAAACACAAATAACAGAACAGTGCACAATACCATACATAGGACATAAAGAGAAACTACGTGATAATTTTCATATATTACACAGTGAATTAATTTAGTTTTTTTTTTTTAAATAAAGATGGCATAGTGTAAATTGTCAATAATAACCAATAATACATATCTAACATTTTTTTTTTGCAGCTGAAAACTGTTATATAGATGAAACGAAACTATCCGACACTTTTGTATATCTTGGGTATGAACTTCAAACAAATATCTGATATTGACATAGGATAGGGTTCATAATAACATAAACAATTATTGGACTTTTGGGGATCGCCGCCCAGATATTCCGACACCCCACTGGTCCAACACCCCAATAGGCCGACAAAGGTTAATAACTGCTGTATAAATAGAAAATATACTTCATGAGTAGAGCTTTATGAGGATGTTGATGTGGTTTTTCAGAATAGAAAATAATGAGGGGGGGGGGGTGTGTTAAAGAATAGAGAAAAATTAGGTCCTAAAATAATGGGCAAAAAGTATAAAGAATAGAGAAAATGGCAAACATTTTAAAGAATACAGACATGAAAGACCCCCTCCTCTCCAATCCAGACACCCCTTGGTAGAATAATTGTTGACATGGTATTTGAACTATTCGTTCTAATATCACAGAAACAGATTTTAGCATGCCACCTATCGGATATAACTATCGAAGAAATACCATGACCATATGCATATAAAGAAACTGAAAACTTTGCAAGTTTTGGTACATAAGAAAGTGGGAACACATTCTACTAAAAAAAAGAAATGTCATCAGCAGTGCAGTCTCTCTTCATAAAGAAAAATGTTCACGTGATCAGGGAACGACCATTTAACTTCAAGGGGGTTGTGTTTTTTTCCTAAAAAAATATTCTGATCCCCAATTTGATGGAAAAAAATATTTCTGGTCAAGCAGATGAAAAAAAATATTTTGAATGCAGATCCCCCCATTCCTTATATAGAGTTAAACAACACATGCAAACATACAACACGAAAATTACTCTAGCAACCAACACCACCTCTTTTGACACTCACAACGGAAGGTGCAAGTTTTCACTATTCCGATTTACGAGCATTTTTTGCTGTTGTAAACTTATTATAACAGATTCCTCACAGAGAACGCTGCAAACTTTACAAAGTTCTATTTGGTTTACCACTGTCTTTATAGTTCAACGTACCGCGTATTAACTTTAAATAATTCACTCTTCAATTAAGTAGTGTATAAACATTGTTGTATATATATATAGACTAACTAAACTAATGTTCATCTCAAAATAATTCTGTACACTAAACTAAGCATCTCGCATACAATCGTCTAAGCGGTAAAGCCTAACTGGAGCCTTAACTTTCTAATTTCTCTGCTTTGGGAGAGATACATAGCTGTGTATCGTCATGTTAGTTATTCGATAAAGCTTCACAAAGCTTATTTAGTTTGACAAAATGTTCGCTACACCGCGTCTCATTCATTCTTTTTTTTTTTAGGGGTGAATATATCCAACTACGTTCACTAATACATATCTACCAACCGACCGTGATAAATTGCCTGAGCCTGCTACAAGGCAAATTCGCGGCGGTTCCTATTCAATACTAGTATGTACTTTCATTGTATAGTGGCAGTTCAAGTGTCATTGACCTTTTTTCATGCCGGATGGCAACTATTACAGGGCCTATCTTTTTTTTTTAAATGTCAAGTGATTGTTCTCGGCCTGAACATACATGTCAGTAAAATTTGCCACTGGACATCACGCAAAATTGTAAGTACTTTATGATATGTTACTTGTATTATTATTTTTAGGACTATCAGGAGGAATAGCTGATGGGATTATTCTCTTGAAATCAAAATTATTTATTTTAAAAAGTTGTTTAATTATTCGATGTCAGACTATTTGGGGTATCGGACTATCATGGGGTGTCGGACTAATGGGGCGTCGGACTATTGGGTTGTTGGACCAATGGGGTGTCGGACTAATGGGAGATCTGAATAACGGGCTGCCCCGATTTATGATACTTAATTTCTCCCCTCGTGTATTTTTCCGATAATTTTTAATCCCTTTCAATGACAACACAAGTAATTTCTTGTATCTTGTTTGAAATAAATTAGCGGCTAAATTTCTCTCATGGGAGATTAAAAATTTCTGATTTTACCACGGTTGTGCCAAATATTATATATTAATTTATTCGAGTTAAAAAACGAAGTGAAAAATCGACTTAGATTGAGTCAGTCTCTCGAAATGGAAGATATAAACATAGCAGGCTGCAGTTGTCAATTTTCTTTTGTAGACGTCGACAATAAACTTTATATTTAAATTAGTAACATAATGGAATTTAAGACTAATACTTTTTTATTAGCCTATTCCCCTTGTTTTTCGAGACTTTCTATCTTTTTAAATACAACATATGCAATTTCTTGTATTTTAGAACTGGACATGTTTTGGTGTCAATTGAAAGTAGACCCAGGGTTGCGTTCAATATATTAGCGAGTACGTAGATGTATGACTATTGAACGTGAAGCTAGCCTATAATTATAGCAGCTACGTAGATATTGATAGAAGCTAGGCTAGCTACACGTTCAATAGTCATAAATCTACGTAGCACTACGTAGCATTATTTAGCTGACTCGATGTTGAACCATACCCCGTTGAAAAATTGATGAAATCGCTGAATGATCGTGTTGACGTCATAAAAAATTGATGAAAATCGCTGAAATCGTGTTGACGTCATGAAAAATTGATGAAAATCGTGAAAATCATGATGACGTCGTGAAAATGATGAAAATCGAGAAAATCGTATTGACGTTGTGAAAAAATGATGAAAATCGCAGAATTAAATGGAGCTTAATTGACTATTAAAATGTTAATAGTCACTTAATTGTCTATTAGTTAATAGTATCATTAAAAGTGATTCGTGCAACGCTATTAAATCACTCTATTAACTAATTGTCAATTAGATATTTAATAGTCTATTAGAAGTTAATAGTCTATTAACTTAATAGACGTTTGTGCAACCCAGTCCAGGGGTATAGAAAAAAATGACAGAATTTTCTTATACTTTGTGAAATTTAACTTTGAAGTATTGTAAATGAAAAAATGCAAACAAAAATGGGGATCACCGGCCATCTAAGACATATTTTGACCTCTGAAAATTAGTGCAAATAGGTTATATGGAAATATAGAGAAAATGGACAAAAAAACAATTTGATTGAATTTTCAAAGCAAAATAAATGACAGAAGTTGCTCATTTTTTCATATTGTAAAGCTTGATGTCTCTATTTTATAAAATTAAAATAAAATTTGGGGGTCACCGGCCATCCAAGAGATTTGTTGACCTCTGAAAATGAGTGCAAATAGGCTAAATATAGGGAAAACAGGCATAAAATATCTTTGATTGAATTTTCAGAGCAAAATAAATGACAGACGTCGCTCATTTTTTCATACTATAAAGCTTGATGTTTCTATTTTATTAAATTGAAATAAATTTTGCGGGTCACCAGCCATCCAAGAGATTTTTTTTAGCAAAATAACAGTTGTTGTTTATTGTTCAAAGAGGGTTCACCTCTGCGGTTGTATAATGCTGCGCCCTGCAGAGCATCTGGTTATTTTTGTGCTTAATCCATATTTGTTATAACAAAATGAATGAAAAGTGTGAGCTGACAGTCTGCTAAGTTTTTATCCATAAGTCTAATTCTGACTTTCTATCTGAAAGGTTTTTATGTGTCAATATTTGTGTTTCAATATAAAAGGAAGATGTGGTATGATAATTGATTGTTAATGAGGCAACTCTCCGCAATAGACCAAATGACACAGAAGTTAACAGCTACAGGTCAAAAGCCATATCGCATATAGTAAGCTGTAAAAGGCCCTTCAATGACTAATGAAAAACAATTCAAATGAGAAAGCTGAAGGCATATTAATGTACAAAATGATAAAAAAAAATGTGACAAAACAAAAGACAACCACTGTCTGAATAACAGGTTCATGACTTGGGACAGGCACATACATAATGTTGTGGGGTTAATGTTTGGAGTTGACAACCCTTCCCCTTAACCTGGAACAGTGGTGTAAATTGGAAAAATATATGGGTTTTATCAATTTGTATTATTCATATGTGAACTCTAAATCTAGCGAAAAGTAGATTATCACAGACAAATTTGCAGAATGAGTTGTATGAATAGTCGGGACCCTTGTCTTACAAACTTTATGGAGCAAGAAAAATGTGATGAGGTTTGTATGTACATAACGTCTGTCATAAAATTAAAGATTTCAGTATATTCGCATTTTACAATATTTTTTGTAACTGCTGTATTTCACATGTTATTTTTCTTTTCTACTGTAGGATAGTAAGTGGTTCAAATATACATGTATGCCTCTGGAGACTAAAATTACATCCAATAGAAATAAGCCCCCAAAAAAGCAAAAATCAGCCCCCAAAAAAGCAAGTTTTAATAACTTCAGCTGTAGTTATGCATTTTTAAATGTAAATACAATGTATGTGCTAGGGGCCTAAATTGACCCTGAATTATTTCAAGTGTTTTTGGCCTAAGACTTTTTAATACATAACGTACTATTAAATTATTACATTTAATATACTATGCCATTTGTAAATTCCTTTCTATCTAAAGTACATTTTAAACATATGGGAGGATTCAGAGGCAGCCCTGGGAAATTTTGGTTAATTATATAGGGAATCACCTGAGCGGATCCCCTTTTAGGCAGTTAATGGGCCCCCACTTACGAAAAATTCTGGATCCGCCACTGGGATTATTTATACAAAAAAAAAACCATTCAAGAGGTTTTAAATTGCAGGAAAATATCACCTCTTCATACAAGCCTCCCCCCTTTTCATTCAAAAACCTACTAAACATGCTAAAAGCCACATACTCATACATTTTTATAATTTTGACTTTTGAATAATTATTATACATTCTACATGTCTGATACATGTACATCAAATTAGTCTTTAAAAACATTTTGTCTATAATATATATCTTATAATTGCCATGAAACTTGGTCCGTAGGCTTAACATTTAGTAAGCTCTGGTCAAACAAAGTTGGTTAAGATCGGTTAGTTCCTACTATTCATATATAGGAACATAGCTAATTTATTATCCTTTGATTTTATCTTTATTTACAAAATAAAGACTCTTGTGTGAACATTACCTTGCGTTCCACATGAAAATCAATTATATAATCATTTTTATAAATTTGATTACATATATATATCTTGAAAAAAAATTTCCTACACCTTTGAAAATACGCCTTAAAGAGGAAGTATTTAAAGAGTTGAAATTATACTGTAACTTTTGGTCATGAATGGACCAGCTGAAAAAGGTTAAAAAATGTCTGAAGCCATCAAGAGAATATGACACCCACTTAGCGCAGGTGTAATTTTTAAAAGTTTCATTTAATGTCTTTAAAATATTAAAGAAATGCACTTAGAAATAACTGTGTAGAGACCTTTTAAATTTAGAAAAAAAATCATTTTATGACAAGACCGCTTTTCCTGATTAGCATGATTAGGTAGTAAAAGTTTTGTTTTTCTCTAATGAAGGTTCTGTAGGATCAAATACAGCGGTCGAATTTAAGCTTTTTTGTTTACTGGCCAGCCAGACCAGTGGACTTAAAATCTACTGGTCCGGCTTAAAATTTACTGGTTCTGCAAAGATGACATTCATTTGATAACCACTAAAAGATATGACGGATGTTTAGTTTTATTTTTTTTCTCAGCTGCTTTCCACTTCTTTATTTCAGTAGATTTTTGTGCTGTTCTGTTTGTTCATTAGCAAGTACAAAATCTTTTTTAAAATTTTAAGATCCCGTTACAAAAATACATTTCTCATCTAGGTTTGTCACTGCAAATTGTTCACATGTTTTACAATGCATTACAGTACAATCGACTTTACAATTTAACCATTCAAGATCTTTTTCCCAGGATATTTTATATTTACGTTTTTTTTGTCAGTTTGAAAAATCTTCCTTTTGAATGTCGCTTAATTAATTAATTTGTTTTGCCCTGCGTTTTAACATCATTAAAACATTTCCACATTTTGTGTTGTTGTGTAGTGCGCTCATTTGAGATATTAATTAAATACTTTTAAAATAGTACCGCCAGTAGCCTTAAAAATAATTTCTAATGTTTATGTTTTTGTAAACAAACCGAGATAGAGATGCAATCAGTGATTAACGAAAAATTTCTACTAGTCCGCCGGACCACCAGCTGACAAAATCTACTGGTCTCACACAAATTCTACTGGTCTCGGACCACCGGACCAGCCTCAATTTCAACCCCTGATCAAATATAATATAGGAGGGTAAGGAAAAGTTTTAAAGAAATTAGAGAATAATGCATGTAATGTTCACAATACATTTGTAAATAAAGAAAATAGACATACATGTAACAATGAAGAAAAACGGGTTGTTAAATTATAACAAGTACAGAAAAATGGAAAAAAAATAGAGATAAATGGTATAAAGAATTAGATAGGAATGAAATGAAGGACCCTCAATCCAGACCATCGGTAAGAAAGGTAGTTTTGTGAAATGATTCATTTTTTATAATAATTTATACAGTCTAGATCCGGCTAACTTGTTTAACCCCGCCACATTATTTATGTATGTGTCTGTCCCAAGTCAGGAGCCTAGCTGTAATTCAGTGGTTGTCATTTGTTTATGTGTTATTTGTTTTTCATTATTTTCTTTTATACAAATAAGGCCGTTTGTTTTCTTGTTTGAATTGTTGTACATCATGTACATCATGTACATTGTCATATCTGGGCCTTTCATTGCTGACTATATATGCGGTATCGGCTTTGCTCATTGTTGAAGGACGTACAGTGACCTATAGCTGTTTATGTCTGTGCCATTTTGGTCTCTTTTGGATACATTCATGACATTGAAGTTGTCTAATTGGCAATCATACCACATCTTTTTTATATAGCTTGGTTTTGTTCTAACATGTCTAAATTTTAAGTGTGCATGCTTAACCAAAAATGTTATAACTGGAATCCGGGCAAAAATCAACTGCATTCACATTTGAATACTCCAGGTTTACAACAAGAAAATTATGTTTTTATCATGATTATATAAACCCCCTACTTTCATGAATCATGACCTTTTCTCCCAGAAACCTAAATAGTCTGAACCCTATGCAGATGACATATTTCTCAGGTCCACAAATTTTCAAATCTATTACATGATAAAAGTACCATGAGCTATGCCTATGGTTACATTTATAATTTATAATTAATTTTCAGTCTGAAAAGGGGGGGGGGGGGGTCATTGTTTTGTTGTTCGACACGGATATTGTTTTGAAATTATTTACGCTTACATGTTATTTTTCAGTGGTCGTTGATCGCTCTTTGAACATGTATATTCAATTCATTAGTACTTACTTGTCAGTTTAAATTTCCCCCTTTTCATGATTTGTTTACATCATCTTTCGCATGTTTGTCGGACCGTTTCTAGTGTAAGACAAGGGTGAAACTGCTTCATAAGCTACCAAAATGAAGATCGTTATCTATAATTTCGATCTGCATTACAGTCTTCATGAAAAGCAGTTCACGTGTTCGATAAATATGAGTTATTCTCTCTTCATTCTTCTCCTTCGTCAAAAACATGCTCCAAATTTATTTTTAGAACAGAAGTACTTTTCAAAAAAGACAATTGTAACAATAAATTTTTATTAAGTTTTAAAATTGCATTTAAAAGTTATTCAACTCTTGCTCAATGCATTTGAATAAAAAAGATTATTTAAATAATCATATTTTACTGTTATGGAAAATTACGACAATGTACATCACTTACGATATCAATGCGTAACTTTATGCGCAGACGGCGCGAAAATTTAAACCCCCGAACTACCTTAACAGACACTTCTAGAGTCTATCTGAGAATTAACAATGAAAATAAACCATTGTGCTTACCATGAAATGGTTATTTCTGACATTTGATCATGAATTAATACGGGCAAACCTAATATTTGTTTATCAATTATATCAATAGTTGATGATATAAACAGATTTTGTCTCCAGTGTTGGTTGGAGTCATTTTTTTAGTTGTTTATGCTCTCGTCGAGGGGTTCCAGAATTAGCGACAAGAATGATAATTTAACGACACGAAGACTGATTGAGGACTAAGAAATCTTAAAAATTTTCTTAAATTAATAAATAAAGAAACATGCTTTAACGTTTATTTTAAATAATGATAGTTTTATTGCAGTACTTATGAAGATTCGACAGGGTTGATATTTTTAAAATTCAAACCAAATTATAAGATTATCTTATCTTTATATCACATCAAAAGTCCATTTGTTTATAACCCTGGTAAGTACAGGTTGAATTATTAAAAAACATTTCTGTTTAGAAGTATTTATCGACATATTCATATGAATTTTTCAATTAAATAACTGTTTGGAAGATTAGTTATTTTAAAAATATCAACTATTTATGATTTCTTTTAATCGTATTTACAAAACCTTTTTTTTGGTATAATTAAAATGTGTTTGAAAATCATGACAGCTTCTATAACTAGTGGTGTAACGTGAAATACATGTAGTTAAATTGATAGTTGTAAAAAAATGAAGATTTTATTTAAATTAAAAAACATGAAAATCTATTGTTATTAACAGCTTGAGCCATAATAATCGAGATTATTTGGACAAATATGATACAAAAACAACGCCAAACATGGTAGTTGGTCTATATGTTAGGCCTTTATATGTGTTATATTTTTTTATCTTTTCTTTACAGATATTATTTGTTTTATTCTTTGTTGTCATTCTGACTAGTTTTATATTCTTTTACAAGTCTTATATATGACTTGTTCTTCATTATACCTATATCTATTATTCATCATGTCAAAATAATTCACCTAAGAAAACCTGTTTACATTTGTATAGGGTGCAAACATACCCATGGTTTGAATGTGTGGAATGGGATCTTGAAAGGGAGCAGTCATGATTTTTGGCGAACAGACCATGATTAATTTCGGATGACCCTTGTCGATCTGTTCGTCCCGAAATTAGTGTCCGTTTCCTAACTTTACTTTGAAACAACCAAATATTCTGAATCTTATACACAATGAGTTTTAACACCAATTACTGATCAAGTTAAAATTTGGGTGTATCACTTTCGCTGTTTTTGAGCATTGTCCTTTTATAAGTAGAAAAATCAGCGATTTTTAGCGGTTTCCGTTATCTCACATTTCTTTGCCATAACTAAATGTTATAAAAATTGTACTTATTGCTTATTACCACCAAAGACATATCAATTTCGAATGAGGGTTGGCATCATTTTTAAAATAAGTCTATTTTTCATCAATTATGTAAATTTTAGCTTGTTATGTTTTGTTTTCTGAATTACTTCCCCGCCCTCCACCCTCTTTCCTGAATCATGGATCCAACCATAATATCAGAGAAAAATTGTCCCATTTCGAACACTAAATTACTAATTGAGATAAACTGGACATAAGAAATGATTAAACATTCGTATGTCTATCTAAAATTTCATATTTAAAAAAAAAATCCTCAAAGTTATCGTTGACTCCCTTACAATATGTAGTTAATTGCTTTTTGTTAAACTAAACATACATACGAAAAAAATGTAAATGATTCATAAGCGAAAAATATAATTCATACAGGCAGAAGAATGTATAAATTAAACTTTGTCATCAGAATATGTCTAATTCTATAGGCAATAAAATAAACAAAAAAATACTGACCTCCGACATGTTCCGAGGAAAATTCAAATTTCAGCTTTTTTATTTACTGCTTGGCTGTGAACACATATAAAATAAACACCAACTATGTATGATCTTGTCAAAATTTTTAAAATCTCAAATTAGTGAAGGCATGTTGCGGTGGTCAAAATATAGGAAAACCATCCCAATTTCTGCATTTTTGTTAATTTGACGTCATTTGCCCCTAGCAATGTGACATGATTTAACCTTTTTTTGTTAGATAAAATCTTTTTTTTAATTATTGACTCATATTCTAATAATTTATGGAGAAAATCTGCTCGGTTTAAATGTTTATTATTTTGTAAAACTGGGGCCATTTTAGTCCATTATTTAACATTGCCATAAAAGCGTGAGGTTTGGCATGCCACAAAACAAGGTTCCACCCACCATATTTTTCTTAAAATGTCCTGTACCAAGTCAGGAAAATGGCCATTGTTATAATATAGTTCGTTTATGTTTTTGTTACATTTTAATGTTGTGTTTCTGTTGTGTCGTAGTTCTCCTCTTGTATATTTGATGTCTTTCCCTCATTTTTAGTTAGTAACTCGGATTTTTTTTCTAAATCGATTTATGAATTTCGAACAGCGGTATACTACTGTTGCATTTTTTTTTATAGCCCTTACTCCTTGACAGTCTGTCTTAATAAGTACATACAAAAGAGTGTGAACAAAGTAGGTACTGCAATAGAGTCGGGGAAATTTTGACAGTCACTTAAAGCTGCGGGTATATTGGATAAGGACTGAAATTTGCTTCCAATTAATTCACAAACGGACCCTAAATGAGTTGTTGTTGTGTATAGTAATATGCAAATAGTATCACAATCTCTCTACACGAAGCATCGGACTTAACGTCTGCATTCTGGCTACGAATTTGTATATCCCGCACTTTCAAACAGACGCACCACTTTGGAAAGGGTCTGTCTGTTTGTCGAAAGAAGGCGACCAAGTGCGACCATACTTTTATTTAGCAGTCAACTTTGGGTGTTCTTAGCCTTTAAGTTTATTTATAAATTTTAATAAAAAAATCATCATATTTGATTTGACCTTTTGATTGTTTTGATTCTAGTGCTAATTATAAATTTTATTATTAATATTGTATTCATATTTTTTTGTGTTTCGCTTTCTTACTTTTCACTAGAAAGGGCATATTGTGAATTTACAATCTACAATTACTGATAAAAGCAGCTTGTAGTAAGATAAAAGATATTTATCTTAAAATGTAAAACTACAAACCAAGTGGGACATATACTTGAACTTACGATACAACTTACGATAATGTCATTTATCTATCTGAAATTCGGAAACAACATGAGCAAACAATCTAAAACGGTTTTATCCACAGGTGGTTTTTATATACAGTAAGTATTTTAAGGTCTGTTTCTTTTTTCTGTATTTTACATAGTTACTTTTTGTATATTATAGATTATCGTTGATCCTCTCAACGAGATTGATTTTGAGAAAAGCAATCAAGTTGCGATGACCAATGACAATCTGTTTATCGCTATTTTACCTATGACGACGTTGTCAGTTTCATGTCAATTTCATTAGCAATGCCACGTGCCTTCTTAGTTTCTAGCGATAATTTTCCATCTCAAGCGAGTAGCATGCTATGAAAAATTATCACAAAAAAAGATCAAATGTAAAATGTACAAAATAGCGATAATAAGCAATTTTCCTTTAATTTTGTCTGCAAAAAGTTCCAGTTCATGCGTAAAAGACGATAACAATCAAAACTAAGGAGTAAACAAAGACTCATAAAACCAAAATATATTTACATCAACAGTTACAAATAATAAATAAGAAACAACACGAACTCCACTGTAAACCGGGAGTGAAATCAGATGCTCCGGAAGGGTTAGCATTTCCTGCATCGTATACGACATCCTTCGTCTTATATCTTTGTTCAGTTCGGTAATGATGGAAGTTCATATGACTGAGGAAGAATACCAAATATAATCACTTTCGTCATAATTGCCAATCAGCCCACGATGGCGACCGTAAAATTTATTGAGGAATGACCTTAATTTGATTGATTTTAAGCCCTGTCTTAGCAACTTTTGAGAAAGTAGTATTCCTCGTTCAACAAAATCAACGTACTTTGAGCTAGCTCTAAAGTAACGTATCATTTGAAACACATATACTTCATATGCTGGTGCCGCTGGGATGTTGCTGCACAGAAATGGAAAGTTGACTATATGAAAATTTAAATCATCGCGTTTGTCATAAATTTTGGTATTTAACCTACCATCAGTAGTCATTTCGAGAAAAAGGTATAAATATAATAGTTTACACATTTTGATTGACCCTTGTGCATCTTTTATTCCTTGACAATTAAAATGTATTGTGAATGTTTTTGGTACTTTTGAAAAAAGTTGCAAGTTTTGATTACAGATATGGATGTCTCTTCAGTTTAATTTAAGTTAAGATGATTATATACCAGTTTTAATTGAATATACAATATTCATACTAAAACATGAAACTGTATTAAGTACGCAGAAAAAAATTACCGTTTTTTTTTTAACTAAAGTCGAGAAAATTTTGTAGGAATTAAATATTTTTACACAAATTATGGGCTTGCTTTTTTTAATAAAACATTTCAAATTTGTTTTCTTCAAAATTCCACATCTATACTTTTTACAGTTAAATATGTCTGTCCAAAGGGTATAAATATACAGAAACCTAAATTTTAAGTAAATGTCTAAACTGACAATCCCATTCATCTCTTAGTTTAGAACGTGAAGGTATATTTTAATTTCATATCTAAATTAGATAAAAATATCTTGTACATGTTATATATACATTTTCGTAAAAAAAATCACCGTGGGACCAAAACAGTATCGCAAGTATAGTAATAGTGCATACGTAAAATGTCAAAAGTTCGATTTCCCTATTTTGATTTTTTGTTGATCTTGCACATCAAGAACTATGCCATCCGAATTTCAATCTAAATGTTTCGTCAACACATAATATATAATGTACTATGAAAAAAACAAGATCTTGGAACGTGCCTTGTTATATTCATGGTTTATATTTACCAGACACGATCAAACTCAAATATTGAAGCCAAGAATGAATTTATTCTCAGATATCGGAGGGAATTAATGGATAAAAAGTCATCAAAAGAATGGGAATCTATGACATGTATGATGATGTTAAGTCTTACAGTCAATTAAGAGATTTGTAGTGCAGTCATACCAGGAATAAAAAAAAATATGATATAATAATAAATATTACCTCACCTTTGTTGAAGCTACACTAGAGTCAGCTCCACATTTAACATTTCAAATGTATCTGCTAATTACAGACACACACACATACACTACTTCATCAAGGAAGTGGCTATGTAAAACACACATATAAATAGATTAAAACATGTTCTGTAAAACTGAATAAAAAGAACGAAACAATACATCAATTGAGATCTTAAAAAACAACATTTGTATTCAACTGCATTTCGAAAGTCGTAGAAGGAATATTTTCAACATTATTGCAACATCTACCAGAAAACATCAAGATTTTTAAAAATGCAAGCGTTCAAATCTGTAAAACCTGATCATTCATAAAACATTAGTTGATTGCCCCATAAACACCTCCAAATATTTCATATATTCTTTACGGATTTACTGGACACAGTTATAATATATATAAATAGTTATAAGGGAACACTTAAACATATTAACTACACTAGGAGGGCGGGATCGCAACATAAAATCAATTGACCCATGAACATATTGGTCATAACTATTTGCATCTAATAATAAGCTTACTAGGTTTAAACGGAAAAAAAATGTAAATTGGCACAGGTTTGTTTGTTTTTATGTATATCATAGGCGATATAAACAGATATAATGCAAAACTGTACTAGTTAACATATCATTGTTGTCGATAGCGTATGATTTTTTTTTGAACAGCTTACAAGGAAGGGATATACCTTTGACATATAATTATCAGCCCCATTGATTTGTAGACTTTCATATTTCAATGATAAACATATGGATATATGTTTAAATAATCCTAAACGCTGATTTAATATAAACTACTTGTATGTAAGTTCAGGAAATGTGTGTGTATTCTACATTTGATAATTTTTCACTATCGAGAAATTATACACATTATGCGGTTTATATTATATCTGTTAATTAATACTAGTATCCACTACACACACGTTTTTTGTTGACGTATATGTTACAATAACTATCAACTACAAAACGGTTTTGAATTAGATCCTCTTCCAACTAATATATTAAAACCGTGTCTCAACAGTTTAACTACCGTCATCACCAAGATAATAAACTTGTCACAGGAACAGTGTTGTGTACCATCATCTTTCAAGGAGGCAGTTGTCCGACTACTCTTGAAAAAATGTTGGTCTAGACAAAGAGGTATCGACTAGTCTCTATTTTTCCGTTTGTGGAAAAAGTCGTCGAGACTTGCATTGAAAACAATCATACGTCAAAATCTCTTCACGACAATGTACAATCAGCCTACCGTCTGTGTCATTCGACCGATACAGCATTATTTCGTGTACATCATGACATCACTGTTGCACTTGGTAACGACTGTTTTGCCGTTTTACTCATACTAGACCTATCGAATGCTTTCGATGTTATCGATCATCCTATTCTTATAAAGCGGATGGAATACTCTTGTGGGATAACCGGTACAGCACTTTGTTTGTTGAAGTCATATCTCGAGATGAGGACTCAGCGAATCGCTATTGGTTCTGTTCTTTCTGGTGATATTCGTCTCATATTTGGTGTTCCTCAATGATCGGTTTTGGGACCGAAACTTTATTTCATTTTCGCAAGACCAATTGGCGAAATATTTAAACGACATAATATGTGCTATCACTGTTATGCAGACGACACACAAGTTTATCTCGTGTTTAAACCACTTGTAAATTGGACAAATATATCAAAGCGACCAGAGGCTTGCATAACTGACATCAGCAAGTGGATGTGCTCTACCCATGCCCATTTATATAAATTTTATTGTTGACCAGTAAATATCATAGTATAGTTTTACATGTTTTATATGCCATTTATTTAAAATATGTTTGTTTTATGATCTCATAACATGGGCTTTCATCTTTTATTGTTTATACTTATATATGTTTATGAATATGATGTCAAGCGCTTAGGGTAATTTTTGATGCTATATAATGCGCTGTTATAAATACTGTATAATAAATATTAAATAAAAAACTACAAAACATGATTTTTTTTATAACAGTTATCATGCAAATTGGAGGTTCAGCTAGCTACAATATTATGTTTAGCATGTTCAGCCTAACTTTTTTTTAGACAATTCCTGTACCAAGTCAGGACTATGACATTTGTCGATTAATATAAGTTGATAACTTTTTATTATGTCGATCGGTATGGACTTCCTCTTGTTGATTTAACCGTGGATATTGGTATCTTTTGTTTACCTTTTTTATATTAAATTTAAGTTATGCGTTTAATATATATGCAATTCTGTTTAACTCATGACAGTGCAGTGTCTTTGTTCATGTTCATACGGATGAAGACATTTTCTATTAAAGACTTGAATCACGCATTGTATGTACTGATATAAATGAAAAGGTAGAAAATGTGGAACTAAAAGGGTATTATGCATTGGAGAAACAGGACAAACAGAAACACATATTGTATGACTGATATCAAAATAAAAAAGCATGTTTACCAACATATGTATTGAATTTCTCTAGTTGATGATACTTATGCTTACATTTCCTTTTATGTGTCGTTCACCAATACATTGAAGGACGACAACAGTGGCGGATCCAGGGGGGGGGGTTCCGGGGTGCGCACCCCCCTTTATTTTGCCGATCCCCCCTTTCGAAAATTCCTGCATCCGCCCCTGGACAATAAGGCATAGTCAGCTATTGCAGTCTCTTATACAAAAAAGATGTGGAAAAATTCAAGCCTGAAAAATAACAAACTATATCATAACAAATAAATTGTCAAACACAAAGTATTAACTGACAACAACTACTGCATGAACAACTTCATCTTTTGGACAGACTCATTAACATGTTTGCTGGCTTTAACATGTTTATGAACTGTCAACCCTCTCCTTACTTAAACAGTGGTGTAACAGTAGAACGTAGAAAAAAACCTGTAAAAGTCATTGCATATGCCTTACCTTAAAAATTCGGTACAGAGGACAAACAACATAACTTACATATACATTTAGTAAAATTGAGAATGGAAATAGGGAATGTGTCAAAGAGACAACAACCCGACCACAGAAGAGACAACAGCAGAAGGTCATCAATGCAGCGAGAAATTCCCTCACCCGGAGGCGTATTCAGCTGGCCCCTAAACAAATATATATACTAGTTCAGTGATAATGGACGTCATACTAAACTCTTAATTATACACAAGAAATTAAAATTAAGAATAATACAAGACTAACAAAGGCTTCTGATTTAGGACAGGTGAAACATGCCGCGGGGTTAAACATGTTTATGAGATCTAAACCCTCCCCCTATACCTGTAGCCAATGTAGAAAAGTAAACGCATAACAATACGCACATTAGAAGTCAGTCCAGGAGAAGTCCGAGTCCATGTCAGAAGATGTAACAAAAGAAAATAAACAAAATGACAATAATACATAAATAACAACAGACTACTAGCAGTTAACTGACATGCCAGCTCCAGACCTAAAGTAAACTGATTGAAAGATTATGTCTTCATCATATGAATATCAGGCACAATCCCTCCTATTAGAGGTTTAGTATCATACTATCATAAAATATACGAGAAGAGCATAACCCATGTCATGCCAACAACTGTTTTTTAAATAAATTTGTTTAGTTCCGATGCAAAGACCCTGTATTATAATTCATCAAAAACAAAATTAATGTAAAAAACGATAAAAACATAATTTAAACATTTCACCCCTTGGTTAGATTCATAACTATTTTGGACATATGTATACAAAGGGTCATATCGTAGACATTGATCATATCTATATTGACTGCGTCTGTAAACATCATAATTCATCGTAAAAAAAAAACTGGAAACTGAAATATCTTAAAAGGTAACAGTTGGTGTTTTACACACATCAATAAAATGTTACGTAGAACTTGTTTTCAATCATAACAATCCAGGAACAAGTATCCTATAACACGAAAGCAGTGCTAAAAGTTCAGCTTAAAAGTAAAAATCAAAATCGAAAATAAAATGCAAATTTATCTCATTTATTTTCTTAACTATCTCGGAATGAACTGTAACAATAAAAAGTAAAATCACAAAAATACTGAACTCCGAGGAAAATTCGAAAAAAAAGGAAAGTCCATAGTCATATAGCAAATCAAATACTCAAACGCATCAAAGGAATGGATAACAACTGTCATATATATAAACACATTTAAACGCCATAAGCGACGGTTTGATTTTTTTTTTCTAATCTTTATCATTCACTCATTGTCACTGTTTACCAAATAATGTTTAAGAAAATAAAAGAGACACATGCTTTATTTTTTTTTTGTTTCATAGTTCAACGTGCACACTTTGTGCGCACTACTTTTACATTGTTTAACTTAATTCGTGACGTATTAGGGTTACTGTTAATTGAATAAACATCTCACAACAGTACCATTGTCGATATAAGTTAAAAGAAAGGAAGTTGCACACAGCGTATCAAAGTGAACTACAACACTCAAAGAATGTGTATAAAATGCAATATATTTAAATTGTTTACTTTCTAAACCTAAATGAATAAAAAAAAAAAATAACTTAATGCTATTATTTACCAGGTATTATGCGTAAACTGAGTATCATTGCATCCACCCTCGGTCTTGCTTCGTCTTTGAATGTTTTCAAAAGTCATTCACGAAAGGAGAAAGATAGAGACGAAATACCAAATGGACATTCAGAACAGTCAAAAGAAGACTCCAAAAAAGTCAAATTTGTTTTCTGGGTCGCACGTTTAGCTGAGATTTTACCTAGTATTCTCTTTCTTGCACTCATAACTGCTGAATACAGCTTCTTAGTCTTGTTTTATATATGGTATCGACAAATATTCGGATGTACAGTGAAACCTGTCCAAACCGAACACCCACGCGACTTTGAGTTTTGTTCGGTTTTCACAGGTGTTCGGATTTAGGAGGTAAACGGAAGTCGACACCAAAATAATTTTGGCACTTACTGACAAGGGAAGATAGGTGACACAACAGACGACAATTTGTTCATGATGATATAGATGTAAATGTAAAAATCTAAGTATTGTTCTTTTTTCAAAAAAAATCAAACGCAACACCGTCAATCACGCTCCTCGTTGTGTAAAGTTATTAATCGTTCAATGATGTCCGACGTTGAGCGATTTTGCTTTTTGAATCGAGATCGTCATTTTCAATTATATGTACACACGAGACTAAACTGGCCATCCGCTGATTGATACTTTGCCACAAGATAAGAGGGAAACAAAACAGGGGACCAGTTTATTCTCGTGTTTTATCGTTGATGAGTAACTAACGGAAGTCTGTGTCTGAATTATATATATAGGGCCTCTAAAGGGATTCCGGCATCCTGTAAATATAATTCGAAAGTCATTTACCTTGTTTTGCTCGACTTCTTAATCCAGTTAAACGTTTTAACACTATTATTTAAATAAACAGTTTAGCTACTGAACAGCTAAATGGCAGTTACGAATTTGTGACCGTAAATATTTGAGTAATGTGCATTTAATTGATCTAAGGAAAAGTTCCATTCTTGTCCATTTCGGCGATAGGGTGGCTGATCAGTTTAACGCTTCTTCACAAAAAAACATTGATCACTGAATACATAGACACAAACATGCTAATTAGTTTGTAATAACAACTCATGAGTTCATTAAACTTCAAATACCCTCGGGGATACTCTGTAATCCTGTGTTTGTTTAATAAAATCATGTATTAATAAAAAATACTTTTTTGTTTTGATAGCTATCGATCGATTTTGACAGGTAACTTTTAGATACGCATTTACTAACGAGCCTTCAAAAAGAGTTCGGAATTCGGTGTAGACAGGGTTCGGGCTTTTCAGGTTAAATTAACATTAATTGATAGGGAAATTTTGTGGGACTTTGAAAATTGTTCGGTTTAAACTGAAATTCGGTTTTATCAGGGTTCGGTTTACCCAGGTTTCACTGTATTAATTTTTTGTGCGATATATCTATTGACAAATAACCCTGCGAAGTTTTAAAAAAACCCGATTTATTCTTAGGAATAATAGGTAACATATTCGGCTATTCTGTAAAAGATATTTATGTCACTCTACAAAAAGATATGTGGGGGAAAATTCTATATAGGCTATTATATCTTATTTTATGCAGAAATTGGGTGTTTGCTGTATCTTTGGTTTTCTTATAATCTAGTATTGGCTTATTATAAGTTTGGAGGAGCATGTTCAAATCATGAGTGGTATGCACTTTATGTATTCGTTGTTGTCGTTTTGGGATTTATTGTTCAACCTTTATTTCTATATCTCTACAATTGGCTCCGTAGGAAACAAAATACACAAGAAGAAAATACTATATATGGAATGGCGAACAGTGGAGATTCATCGTGGTTATATATCTACAATTTCCCCCGACTATTGTGAAAACAAGACATTATAAGCAAGGCTTACAGAAACCTTAAAATCATTAAGGAAAATTTGCAAACAGTCAGACATTTTATAATTTGAAAGAACATGCAAACGTCACACATTTATACATAATTTTTTTTTTTTAAATCAAGGTTATAAAGATACAGATTTTTCAGGAGACTATGAAATTAGTAAACAAAAAGTACCACTCGTAGTGGAAAACAATCACACACGCAAAACTTGTTGGCCCTCGTTGAGCATGTTGATTATAAGTAGTATTCGTATTCAGTTAATATGATTGTTCCTAAATATGAAAGACAAGTTATATGAAACTTTAGACTTAATCCCCTAATATAATAATTTTGCAAATTTCTATAAACAAATGGAAAACAAATTTCATCTCTCATATTTCTTCACTAGATTTTATTCACCCAAAAGTTGTGTTCTTCAGATGTAACATCTTGGCTTTGCATGCACTTACTATCGTTTCGTTTTACATCCTGTGATAGTTTACGTTATTAAATCAATGCATTCAAACAATAGCAAGAGATGAATAGTGCTTGATAAACAGGATGAATTGATTTGCCAATTAAGTAGACATATAGAGCTTAAAATTTTATCTTATTTGGTACGCAACTGCAAATCAATGTCAACCTCGTTTTCGAATAAACACACAATTAGTAAAGGCAAAAATCAACATATCTTTCCTATGAAGTTTCGTTAACATAACATCCTTTGAGGTATAAACCACTAATCCTTACTTTATTTTTTTAATTCTGCAATGACATGCTTTATAGGCTACTTTGTCAGAAGTTAAAATAAAGTGGCAGTTGGTTCATGTCAACACTGTAATGTATCCAGAATTATTCTTAACCTTTAATTGCATATTAGAGCGTACTGGTTCCCGGAAGTTTTATAGTACAAAACAGAAACGTCTGATCTGACCAACAGACCAAATATGCTCTCCTATTAAAATTTTATATAGTTATATATTATCCAAATAAACCTGTCTTCTACAGTGATCGAGCTTTCATCTAATTAATAAATATTCCAAATATTCCCCTAATTGATAAAGATACAGCTATGCGTAGGAACCATTTTGTTTGAAATACGTACACTCTTCTATGTTCTCTTTGACCGGACTGAATCAGTGGCTCTATTCCATGTATACCTTGATGGTAACTTAAAGGTCATTTGAAATTCTTCTTTTTTTATCAAAAGGTAACAATGTAGGGTTAAGCGGAATTTCAGCATTCACATGCTTGGAGCTTCAAGCATTAACCTTATAATAACAGTCTATACTTCATTCCCCTTTTATTTAATTATGTCTTCCCACTTTTATGTTGAACGACCTTTTGCATTTGTTCTGATTATAAGGTCTTTCATCTTTTCTGTGGAAAGACCTATTGTATTTGTTCAGATTATTATTTTTCTTCCGCCGAATTTTGTTCTTGAAATATGTCGCTTTGGTATATGATATCGAACAGTTTATTCGCCTTTGAAATTTACTCTGCATAACCACATACTTGTCTGTGTATGAGTTATCTCCACAAACATCTCTTCTGTAACCATAAAATAAATCCACAGATTGCATTTTTATCTTGTAAACCACAAGTGATAGAGGTCATTGAACCAAACATAAGAAAATTAGGTCAAGTTAAGAGGTCAAGGTCATATTTCAAATTTTGAATTATTTTGAATTCTTTTAAAAAACCGTTTAAGATATCGACAGCATATTTTTACTGAAATGTAAGTAGTGACATGTCGTAACACATACTTTTTGGTTAAAAGGATACGCTTACAACAAATTGGAGTTTTTTCTTCCCTCGTATATAAAAAATTGGGAATATTATAATATAATTCATATACCATATATAATTAAGACCTATAGGCCTTTGATTTGAAGCCCTTGGGTTATCACCTTGAAATTGAACTCAAGGTCATAGGTAAAATTGGCGTTCTAGATTTTGACCTTTCTTTTTACCTCATAAGTATACATGGTAATGAGAGAACTTGTCCACTTTGTAAGGGTGGTCTCGGGGTTGTAAACCACTATATATGTAAATGTACCATTTGTGAAGTTAAGGATTTAGGGGGAAGTTCATAGGTAAAATTGGCGTTCTAGGTTTTGACCTTTCTTTTTACCTCACATTAAAGTATATATGGTAATGAGAGAACTTGTCCACTTTGTAAAGCTGGTATCGGGGATGTAAACCACTATATATGTAAATGTACCATTTGTGAAGTTAAGGATTTAGGGGAAGTTCATACCTCCATATTATGTAAAACATCCAAATGTAAAAAAGTACTAGGCATGTTTTAAAAATTGATGTGGAAAGACCTTAAATTGTTCTCTGAACAATTGGTTTTTAATTATTATTAGTATTATTTAACAGTATATATAACAGCGCATTATATAATATTAAAATTACCCTAAGATTTCATAACATATATCCTTCCACTAATTTAAATATAATGGGCATGGTAAAATCAAGGAGATGCTTACACTGTACCAATACAAGTCAGTTAAAACATATTTGCAAATATCTTAAAAAAATACCGATTAAAGTAATTCGGAAATTTAAAGAATAATTACTTGAGAACTCAAAAAATACAATGATATAGAACCATTTCAAGACCTATGAAAAGCTAATCTAAGTGAATAAGATTTCAGGTTTTTTTTCTTTTAAACGTTTACAGAATGAATGTTTTGTATTCATATGAGTCGGCCTCATATCTTGACTTACATCTAGAAATTGACAATGAGGGTCGGTTGAAAACAAAATTTTACGACAAAAGAGATAATTTCAGCTTTCCAATTGTGAACTTTCCATTTCTAAGTAGCAACATTCCAGCAGCACCTGCATATGGGGTGTATATCTCCTAATTGATACGATATTCCCGTGCTTGCATTTCCTATCATGATGTTCTTGATAGAAGGTTGCTGCTCACAAGGAAGCTATGCAACCAAGAGTTCCAAATAGTGAGGTTGAATTCATCCCTTCGTAAATTTTACGGACGCCATCATGAGTTGATTTTGTTATGGAAAAACCGTTTCAAAAATGATATCAGATATGTTCCTTACATCGTAACTACAATCCTCTTCCCTTTCATGAATGTGACCTACCGCATAAGACTATTTACCGGATTTGTTATAACATAAGCAACACGAAGGGTGCTTACCCTTCCGGAGCACTTGAGATCATCCCTAGTTTTTGGTGGGTTCGTGTTGCTTATAATTCTTGAGTTTTCTATGTTGTGTCATGTATTCTATTGTTTTTCTGTTTGTCTTTTTCATCTTTAGCCAGGCGTTGTCAGTTCATTTTCGATTTATAAGTTTGACTGTCCCTCTGGTATCATTCGTTCCTTTTTTGTAGATCACTTGGAAAATCATTCCACAGAACGGCTGCCGCTTTGTCGAATCTTCTAAACCCAAAAGTTAATACTGGCATCCATACGTAACGGGCAGCCAATGCAGATACTTCAGGATTAGTGTGATGTGGTCGTGCTTCTATTCACGTGGTCTTCACTCAGTCTTCCGTACAATGTGTTTTTTCTTCTACCCTCATGTTTTATATTGGTAACATTCAAAATTATAATTCTTTGAAATGAAACAGATAAAGTATATCTGGGAATCCAAATGTAGTGCCTAAAACAGTCAAGCGAGCAAGAATGTAGGCCAAAATAAAATATAAAAACAAAAAAATGAAAAATAAAAGAAAATACACAAACCATTAAATCAACCGATCAATAAAGCAATCATGGAGGGAAAGTAGTTTAAAACTTTTTTATTTTTCTTTGCGCCGTTGGCTTGTTTTTTTTTCAAGATAAGGTACAGTAAATTCAGAAATTATTGCGTGCATTTAATATTGCGATTTT
The DNA here is from genome assembly GCA_019925275.1 of Mytilus edulis. Classification (NCBI taxonomy): domain Eukaryota; kingdom Metazoa; phylum Mollusca; class Bivalvia; order Mytilida; family Mytilidae; genus Mytilus; species Mytilus edulis. The sequence continues at coordinate 36,829,705 of CM034351.1, forward strand.
GTCATTTTAGACTTAAATGCGATTTTAATTGTTACGATTTTGAGAAAAATCATGTTTAATTCATATAAAACATTTCAACATGCGACTTTAAATTATTGCGTTTACAACTCTGTCGCATTTTTCTCAATAATTTACAGTATATACGTTTGGTACGTCATTTCACACAAATAATGCTGTTTTGAAAATGACAACGCTCAACCGAACACTTTAAATGTGAACGGTATCTCCCCGAACATTGTTTTGTTATCATGACTACTCTTTGGTAAACGTTAAATAAACTAACTTTTTTTTCTAAAAAACGGAATTTTTTTACAGAAGTCATATAGATATAACAAATGAAAGTGTTCCCCCTCCTTTTTATACACGTGTCATGTATTTTCACCTGTCAAACCATTAGGAATAAAGACCTTAATTGTATGGTCTTTTAATTCTAATTCGTTGGTCCGTTATTAACAACTTTTCTGGTCTTTTCACTTCTTGTCCTCGATGTATGACCCTACAATTTAGCTCAAATATTCAGGTAATTTCACGTTCTAGATTTGAGATTTGGCTTTAAATCATATTTCTTATGATATATTCATTAGTGTGTCATTAGGCTGGAAAAAATGTAATCACAAAACTCAAAGAAAAATGATAAAATCAACTGGAATCTATGAATGACGCATTGTGACGTAATTTTCAGGCGTAGAAAAAATTTGCATGAGAGAAGCTGTGAAAACAATTAAAGACTGTTGGACAGTTATCTTCCTTGTAATTTTAAAGGAGGTTGCAACACATGTATTGTGTTATTCGAGGTGTCATACTACTTTCATATGCTTTAAAAAAATACAAAAATGCATTGGATAGTATTGAAAATGAAGAGTAAAAATCAAATTGATTTAAACCGGTGGATTTGAAAACTTATTCTATGATTAAAATTACACCTTAGTTTATACAAATCATGGTGTACAAATGTACTTTTTATAGAAATTATAATTTGTACAAACTGAGTATATAAATTATAAATGAGTGGCAAACAATCTTACTATATAGAAAATAAATTGACAACGCCATGGCTAAAAAAGAAAAGGACACGCAGATAATAATACACAAAAACAAAAGATAGAAAAATTAAAACTAAGCAATATGAACCCCACCAAATCTTGGGTTGATTGCAGGTGCATTGGAAGGGTGAGCAGATCCTGCTTCACATGTGACACCGTCGTGTTGTTCATGTTATTAGAAACTAATTATAAATAACTTATTTATTTTGTATATGTGAGCGTCCCACTTGTGTCTTTTATCCAATATTTTTACAACACATGAACTTATCATATATACAAGGATTGAAATTCTGTCTTTACGGCAGACGTTGTTTTGTCTACAAAGAAACTCATCAGTGACGATCGAAACACAAAAAAAAATTAAAAGGCCAAATGAAACACGAAGTTGAAGAGCATTTATCAGCAAAGTGTGTATATTCAACATAAGTGTTATTGTTTTTATCGAAATGTATGATTTTTCACAATGATATACATATTACATGCACACAAAGTAGGGCAAGTACCTGAACTTCTGATATCTTGCAAGATTATATAACTTACCGGGTGAACTGAAGTCCAAATATCATTGAAGAGGATTATATTGAATTCAATTTAGAAAAAAACAGTGAGTTTAATTTTGTTATGACATATTTCAAAAGTTGCCTTGTCAATATAATGCAATTATACTCCAGAATATCAATACTTTTTTGATATGTTTTATTTTAACTTTTTTTTGCTTGCGTATAATAGCGTTTAAAAGATAAACATGTTTCAAATATTTTGATTGATACATATATTATATTTGTCATTCATGAGTCGCAAAACGTTAAGGTTTAACGTGAATAACGCGAAATGTGTCTCTTTGGTGAAGATTGAATCCGAAATATCTAAAATTCGAAAAAAAAAATAATGAAGTTATAATTTTTCATTGATAAGCAAAGGGTTGTACTCAGATGCATACCTCTTGTTTTTAAATACGACACAAGATAAAAAAAAAAAAAACATGTTGATAGAAACAATTTGAAAGAAATCTGGAATTCACTGATTTTAAAGAAATCTTGAAAAACACCAAATCAATTAAACACTGCAGTGTCAAAGTTACACCATAATTATGTACATTTTGATTACAACGAAACTTCTTTCAGCACTTTCAACGCACGCACGTATCACAATCTCCATGGTTCTGTTTTCGACGTACATTATAAACACAATTCAGTAAACTTTGATACCCGAAGTCGAAAACTAAACATCAGTCAAATTTCTCGATTAACAAACACTGAAGGCTTTGTTTTTTTTTTCAAGTTCATAGCATACCATGTATACGTTATAGGTACGAGGAAATTATGGAAATAAAAATCAAGTGCGCTTAGGACAGAATTAAGTATTCATGCGTGCACTTTTTCACTAATAATATATTTTTTTTCATAAGCAGAAACTTGTTATATATGACGAAAATGATAATTTAAAATAACCGATTTTTGTTCAATAATCCTTACAAAATGTTTATATTTTATATCTATGTATATATCTTGGTTGACAGTATTATTTGATTAAGCATTCGGTGGTTTTTAAATGGATGTTAGAGCTAGGTACAGAGTAGATAACTTGATAACAGATCAGTTGACATTCCACAAATGTGGCTATATCTTACAGATAATAAAGTGTTATTCTTGACTGCGTAAATTATTAGGTAATTATTGTAAAGACAGCTTTTTAAATCGAAATCTTAATTAGTGTTGGAATTCCTCAATAACATCCGTTCATTTTGTTGTTTTACTTTCACTGATAAAATCACACAAATCGAGATATTTTTTATTCTAAATATTTGATAAAGTATATCATTTTGTTCTCATCAAACAATGAAATGAACAAATCATATGCAACAATAGATTATGGCTTACACCATATAGTGTTCCCAACATTTGGTACAAAAAGTTACTAACCCTTCTTTTCGGATGGACATTTTTAAGTAAGCTAGCGAGTCATAATTTCTAGAGGTTGTATATCAGGCGTTTTTTGTTCTCTTTCATGGTAGCGAGTAATCACAGACAATGCCATTAGCGACAAACAGCGGCTAGCTCAATTAGCAAGGGCGAAAATTTAACTTCAATATTCTTTAACAAAATATACCTCACCATATGTCTTGTAATATTATCATGTATGTCTATGTTTTTCTGTATACCATTGTATTAACATATGTTCTTCAGAATAAAATATATATATATATATATATAACACTTTCTCCATGAACTGTTGAACAACTTGCAACTTTCACGTTAAGCGAATAACACATCAAAAGTCATCTACACTGAATGTTTTTCTATATTTACTGGGTTATTAGTAGTTCATTTGTCAATCCATGTCATCAATAAGGAATACTTTAAATAAAGCTTATTCGTGCAGAATGTGCAAAATACAATTATGTTATTCTATTTGAATATTACAGCTATGGACTTCAAGACGACTCCACCCGACTCGGATTTCATTACATACTTGTACTATTTGAATTGTACAAAAAGCGAGACATCAACCATAAACCAATCAATCACAACACCATTTGATAGTTATGAAATTACGACATCAGGTATATATTTACATGCATGTGTTTTTTTTCAACAGATAAACTTTAAAACTGTAAACATGAAAAACGTAATTAACAATAAATTATCTGCAAAATACAATACAATCACTTTCACCATACTAAAAGGAATTCGAAGCAACCTCTCCCTCAAGTAAGAAAATACAACGAAAAGTTACCAGAAAAAAAACCCCTGCACACTCTAATTTCGCCCCTGTAACATTTAAATATGACAATCCATTTTAAGTGCATCGATTATCTATACCATAATTCATTTGTAAATTTTTGTATTGCCTCTTTGTGATATATAAATTGATCATGTTTAAACTTCGTATTTTTTATTAGCGTCCTTCTCAGATTTCTGTTAATATGCGTCGCATTTTTTTCTTTTATGATATGAAACATGAAACATATGAAACTCTGTGCCTACCATAATTAGGCTAAAATCGACTTCAACCCTTACCTTTTTTTCAGATACTTTGTCATCAATTTTCATCATTAGTGAATCTTTCAAAATACCGATTATGGGTGCTGCAATTTTTGGAATGGTTATGGCTATTATTTTGTATGCAGCTGCCTACCGAGTGTGTTGTTCTGGAGGACAACCTTATCATGATTCTTACACAAAGTCAATAATTCATGTCGTAATTACTTTGCTTACATATATTTTGTACCTGTTCGACACTGTATCTGATGTATTCATGTTCATACATTACATATCAATTGGACAAACTTCAAAGTTTGTGCTGGTCATGGCTTTTACTTTCGCCCCTATTCTTTTCTTAGCATTTGTTTTCTTTGCAAAGCAACACGACAATTGGTTATGTACATACCAAGATTTATCCTGTAAACAGCAATTGGTATTCCAGTTGTTTGGTTTGGTGATAATACTGATTGTCTGTCCATTTGCAGCTTTGTTACCAACATTCATGTAAGTTATTATTTGGGTAATATGCTTGTTTTTGCTGTATACGTTATAATGAGACAACACTCCGTCCAAGTCACAAGTCACAATGTGTAAAAATTTGACCATAACAAACCTAAGTACTACTCTTAAACACGTGGCTTAATATCCCACCGATCAGCAAGGTTAAAAAAGCCCCACAATAAATTATGTTAAACAATTCAAACAAGAAAACTAAAAATTTAATTTATAACGTCATGGTACTCCAATTGCACCGAGTACCACAATGTACTTATTCAACATAAACAGCAGACAAATTCTTAAAAAAATTCTTTGTGACTCAACAATTTGTATTTAGATTATTTGACATTATACACGTCTTACAGAATATGTGAATATATTTAAAAATACAATTAACGTTCACAGTTTACATCAACATATGGAGCTTTCATGGATAATCATAGATAGTTTGGCGGTTGATTGAACCCCATTTTTCTATGACTCAATATGGATTAAAAATCAAATTGGAAACCTATATAATAAGGAGGATACGGCTACACAATTAACACACAATGGACATTTTTGTCTTCAACATAAAAACGTAGGTGAAAAAACTGTCAAAAAGGTGCAATTTGGGTACCGTCATGTTAAAGAAAAACGAGAGACATCTATAAAAACCGCCAACAAACGACAACCATTGAACAACAAACTCCTGACTTAGGACAGGAACCTGAAAATGCAGCGGGTTTATATCTGTTTACATAAAACATTATTCACCCTCATCTGATACAGTACTTTACCATTTCAATACTAAAATACAAACTATAAAAAATCAATTGAAATGACTTCATTCGACCAAAATACACTTAACCTGAAACAAGGTAACATGCACTTAACTAGAAAGTTTGATTTGTGACACAATATCAATATCGAAATCAAAATGTATGTGCGCATATAAAAAGTAAAATTACAAAAATACTAAACTTAGAAGAAAATCAATTCGGAAAGTCAATAATCACATGGCAAAATCAAATAACAAAACGCATCAAAAACGAATGGCCAAGAACTGTCATATTCCTGACTTGGTACAGGCATTTTCAAATGTAGAAAATAGTGGATTAATCCTGGTTTTATAGCGCTAACCCTCTCACTTTGATGACAGTCTCATACATACACAATACAGGTAGGATGTCACGTATTAATACAAATGTAAGGTCAATATGACTAAACTCGACTTGGATTAAGTGGCGTTAACTTAAACAACGTTATCATTTATATTTACACATCCTAGGTTTTTGGTTAGGTACATTGTATACAGAGGTAAATATTATTTCTTTTTTACAAAATAGATAAATCAGTTGTTCAGTGAATCGTTTTAAATAGTAGTTAATTCTTCCAGTTTACTTTGTGTTTTAGATATGCCCAGCTACTTGCACGTGGCAAAGAAAATATTAGATGGCAATATCTAACATCTTATTTGACTCTGGTGGAAGCTACACTAGAGTCTGCACCCCAATTAACAGTGCAAATATACCTGGCAATAACAGACACACATTTGGACACTTCTACTACAAGTAAGCAATTACAGTAATTGAAAATGCTATCGGCTAGTTTCTAATAGTTCCAAAAGTACCAGGATTATAATTTTAAAAGTTGGTATTAGTAAGAAACAAACGGACAACGCTTTGGATAGAAATAATAGAAATAATAGACCAACATATAATCAAAGTACAAGGTAAAAATTAATAGTTCAAAAAACACAACTAAGAAAACTTAAAACTGAATATCACGAACACCAACAAAACTCTGATGGTGATTTCAGGTAATTAAGAAGTGTAAGCAGATCCTACCTCACATACGGCTATTAAAGTGATTTTTTACAAACCCAGTAGTCTAATGTATGTCAAAGATTAACAGCAATATCTCAGACTTTCAAATCACATTATACATTGTGTTTGCAATGTTACTACTATGGAACACGAGGTTTAACTACTGTAGACTTTCCATTTTGAATTTTTATCGGATTTCAGTAATTGTTGTGAATTTTCTTTTTTCTAGTACAAACCAATGTACCACTATTTCTTATTAGAGTGTGGGATTTTCATTGTAAGTAGTTCAGATGGGTGCAGTCTTAAGCTGTACAGCACGTTAACTTTGATAACCAGTCATTTGGACTGGTCAAAGTTAACCTGTGACCGGATTTAGACTGCTTTGACCGGTCATTTGGACTGGTCAAAGTTAACCTGTGACAGGATTTAGAACTGCTCTGACCAGTCCTTGGACCAACATCTAGTTAACTTGAAAAGCTCTCCTAGGATTGTTTTAATGTCTGCCAACAAGTTAACTTGGAAACAGGTCCGCTATTGATATAAGTTAATTTCGAAATAGTCATGTCATAAGTTAGCATAAGTTAACTTCGAAAACAGTCCTGCAATAAAGTTAACATAAGTTAACTTTGATTTGACAATTCTGATTGAAACCAGACCTTTTTCCAAGTTAACCTTTGACAGCTCAACACCAAGTTAACTTGTAACCAGGACCGCTCTACATCGATTTAAGAAAAATGAATATCTTTGTTTCTTGGTATAAACATCGATTAATACTTCCGTTATATAAACAGAATCAAACACATATATTTGAAAATAAAGTACGTATAAAACGTTGCTTGGTAAAGGAGTAGGTTCGGTAAGGACCGATATTGGCCTCAAATTTCAATTTCATCTAACGAAAGATTTTGGACACTTTTTAAACACTTAAATGTCTATTTCAGTTGATTCAATAAGTTTTTGGGAAAGATTTTAACTGATTTAGTCATTAAAACGCTCCGATTCAAGCTTAAATATGAAAAATCCATCAAATATGCCAAGGAACGTCACTTTTCAGATGGTTTGTGTCAAAAATGAAAGTGGCCGCATCCGTGTCATCCTCAACCTTTATATATGGTATGTATTATCACCATATACAACTTACATTTCAATATTATGAATGAACACGAATGCGGCCACTTTCATTTAAGACGGAAACCGTCTAAAATTTAACTAAAATGCTAAAATTGTGAAGATTTCAGTAAATTGGCGTGACTTAATGATGCTAGTACCCGATATATGTACATTGTATTGTCAAAAACAGCCCATATTTATGTAGAAAAAGAAATTCTACTTTTCAGTAAATATTTAAAAGATTACATTTTTTGTAAAACTGCTATATTTTGGGGCCAAATAGGGTTTTTTACTGAACCTACTCCTTTCTGTTATCTGCCAATCTATAAATTAAAAAACGATCTTGGTTACAGTGATAACGGGCATTGAATATATGTTCCAATACCTATCAGATTTAACCACATCAGCAATGTCTTAGTGACCAAGAAAAACTGATAATTTTCATGATCGATTCATTCTTTTCTTGAAATTATACGCACACGCATTTTTGCAAGTATAGTACTCGTTAAAATATAATGAAATTTGTGGCAAAGGTAAATGAACTAATATCAACATGATTAAGATCATGTTAAAATAAACATAGTTTATCTATTGGTTTCAGCGAGTAGTACTCTGTTAAAATCTAGACAAGATGGAAGCACCGTTACATATATAGTTATCATAGTTTTATCATTAATTGATATTTATATCTGCTATTTGATACCATGTTGCTTTGCATAATTATGATAGTTTCAATAGTTACAACAAAATTGTAACGTAGTCGGAGAACTGTGATCAAGCTAATAAAATGCAATAAACAGCACATATCTATGATTTATACAATTTGATTAATCACTCTTTGTTGCAGGTATCATTCGTTACTTGAGCATGACTGCATCTGCCCTTGGACTTGCTTGGTCGCTGAATGCCCTCAAACATCAAGTTCGAAAAACAGACAATGAAAAGGAGGATGACTTTAAGGTTAAGATGTTTCACTGGTGTGCACGATTGTTTGAAATTGGGCCACGTATTCTTTTGATAGCACTCGTAACTGCTGAATACAGTATACTTGTTTTAATATTTATAATGTATCGTTTTGCATTTGGATGCATATACGGATGTTGTGAAAGGTGGTCGGTAAAAGAACGCTGTAGATTTTTAGAAGAACCTGATTTAATTTTAGGAATAATTGGCAACATTTTTTGCTTTTCTGTGTCAGAATTTTATAAATGTCACAAGAAAGAACAATGTGGCGGGAAGTTCTTTGCAGTTTATTACATTTTATATTACACAGAAAATAGTATTTTGTTGTATCTTTGGTATAGCGATGATCCTGGTTTACTTTACATAAAGCTAGGAGGAGCATGTTCAAACCACGAACGTTGGGCACCTGGTGTATTTGCCGTGGTGACTCTAGCTTGCGTTCTGCATCTATTATGTTTAAATTTATATTATTGTTCACGTCGCAAACAACATCGCACAATCGCCAAGGGCATGTTGGACGAAACATGCAGTCACAATGCGTCCCTGGATAAAGTTGATCAGTTTTCTTCAGGCACAAATCGCAGACAATTTGATAACTGTGGTTTTGAAGTTGAAAATCAGACAAATAACTATCAGAACAGCCTAGAGGGCAATACCTGTGATTATGGCGTAACATATGAAAATGACTCACATATGCAAAGATACTATGAGTATGATAGTGATCGACATGTAGACCAATATCGAGGAGAAAAGCTAAATACTAGACAGTTATACGAGTCAGAAGGCAACTCAAGATGTAATACTGAATCGTATCAGTCTCAACCAATTCAACAATACAACACGAATCAACAACACTTGCAACATTTGAATGATTGTCCTTCCCAAAGTGATTGGTATGCAAGCAATCGGCAACATTTTATTCCTACATTTCACAACCAAACATTTGGAGGAAATGTAAGATCCACGTATCAAGTATCCATGCAGTCGATGACTCAAGGTTCCGTGTTTATTGGTACACAATATAACAGTCAAGGAGAATGCAGGTTTAGTGGATATTAATATGAACAATAGAGGCACAAAAGTCCTTGCTGGTTAATAATTAACGCATACAAGAAAAGAATTAATATGTAAAAAAATAAAAATATATACACATATTCATTAAAATAAATATCCAATCGTCTGATTTCATTCCTTTGTGATGATTTCCCCGAATTTTTGCATTAAAATAAGAACATAATACAGTCTTCACATAACATTGGTTTAATTATTTGTAACCTTGTATATTCTGCAGTTGATGTTATCATACGATAGAGAATGAAAAATAATGTCTCAGGTAGTTTTTTTTAGAGAGGTAAAGCTTGTTAGCTTTAAATGTAAAATAATATACTGAGTTGATAAGCGAAAATTCAAAGTATAATACCTCTTACACCCAGACGTTTGCTAGTAATAATTTATTCTGAAGAACAGATGTATATTGGATTGATTGATTGTTGTTTGCTTTACGCCGCATTAGCAAAAAAAGCGAGAGGTATATTAGAAGATACAATAAGACAACTATTGACCACATAACAAATGACGTAGAGGTTACCAAAATTTTACCTAGCTTTCAAAAGTAAGCAACACACATCAAGTCTTAAAAAAATGCACTATGCGTAACAAATTGAAAACAACACGTTTAATAAGGTATTGCGTTCGAAGCGCTTTTAATGATTTACCTTCATCAGGAACGCTCAAAGCCAAACATTTAAAATCCGAGGATGTATAAGTACCAAAACCGTTGAAAAAAAATACATAAAATGAATAGCCAAATTCATCTCAAGTTAACTTTGTCTGAGGGAGTTGAAACTTTTCTTTCTGAATAATTTTAAAATTTATAAACAGACAATTTTAGTAAAGTTTATAAAATCATGTCAGTAGATAAGTACTGACTAATGATCTAATGATACCATCGGGGAATGATAGTCCACCAGCAGAGGTATCGAACCAGTGATTTAAAAAATTTAAACCAGCACGTTTATTAACTTCTTGCGTCCAAAGCGATTTTCTGGATTTACCTTCATAAGGATCGCTCAAAGCCAAACATTTGAAATCCGAGGATGTATAAGAACCGAAACAGTTGAAGGGCTGCAAAAATACCTAAAATAAATAGCCAAATTCACAAAAGTCAACTTTGCCTGAGGGAGTTAAAACCGTAGTTTCTGACAATTTTGAAAACAGTTTTGTTAGAAGCAACTACGTGTTTTATCTATTGAATTTATTGAGCTTAGAATGTGAGTCAGTTGTATGCATATACATATTGGAAAATGACTTTTTATGTACTCGAAGTAACGTTTGAAAAAACCAACCAATTACTGAGAAAGTAATGAGTATTTGTCAATTGTATTATTATTGATTCACAATAAACATGATATAAAAAGAAGATGTGATTTAATATAGATCATAAGTATAGAATTTTTAGACAGAATTTTCTTTTAACTTGCCAAAATTAAGATTTTACTATGCTTTTTTTTTTAAATATAATAAAAAGTATGGGTCACCTTGCTATTTTGAAAGCTATGAGTGGTTGCAAATTGCCTAAATTTGGTTAGATTGTTCATAGAATTTTGAAATGAATTTTGAGAAGATCATTTTTATGATATGTTTTAAGAAAATAAAAATAAAAAAATGGTGTCACCTAATTTGCTTTCTTCCAACAAGATAAATAAAAAAAATCCCTATTAGTTCGGTATCCTTTTTTTTTACCTAAAGAGTTATCTCCCCTGAAATGGCTCATTTGAAAAAATGATTTAAAAACAAAACCTTATGGTATTTGTTTAAAGATTGTGTATTATATCTGTCACCAAATTTGCAGATTTGGGTAAATAACTAGACCGATTTTATACTGTAATTGTGCATATCAAATTCGCGGTATACCACGAATCTACCTTAATAGCCAATAAGACAAATCTCCACAAGAGTCCAAATGACATAGAGTTTAAGTACTATAGATCATTTTATAAGTACATTTTATGATCGCAAATGAAATATGTATATGATATTCTGTGCATTGTATAGCGTATTTACCTGACGATATTGTGATATACGTAATTAGTCGGATCTTAGCATGTGATTGTGATTTGTTTACAACCGGTATCGATAAATAAAACCAGACAATGTCGAAATGTTCAGGAATTAATTACATAAGTATTTTGGTAAGTTGATGCAAGCATACGATTTGTGTTGCGTCTTACACTTTGAGAAGCAAATAATCTTTAACAACTTTATTAAAATATTGTGTAAAATGTTAATTATGAGCTATGAACTCGAAGGTCAAGTGACTCGAGCATTTTTCTGAGTAAGTTTTAAAAATTTCAAAGAAACATTTTTTACAGTGGGTTAGCTCTCATTAGTTTTCACTTTCCTATAGATTAAAAACTTGTGGTTATATACACATGGAAAAAAGTATTGCAACACCTTGATTTTTTAAAAATTTTGAAAAATCAGCCTCTTTTTTGGATGGAATATAATAAAAGAGGGACGAAAGATACCAAAGAGACAGTCAAACTCATAAATCTAAAACAAACTGACAACGCCATGGCTAAAAAAGAAAAAGACAAACAGAAAAACAATAGTACACACGACACAACATAGAAAACTAAAGAATAAACAACACGAACCCCACCAAAAACTAAGGGTGATCTCAGGTGCTCCGGAAGGGTAAGCAGATCCTGCTCCACATGTGGCACCCGTCGTGTTGCTTATGTGATTACAAATCCGGTAAAAAGTCTAATTCGGTAGGTCATATTCATGAAAGGGAAGGGGATTGTAGTTAAGACGTAAGGAACATATCCGATATCATTTGTGAAACGGTTATTCCATAACGGTCAACCAACTCGTGATGGCGTCCGTAAAATTTACGAAGGGATGATTTCATTTCACCATTTGGAACTCTTGGTTTAATAGCTTCCTTGTGAGCAGCAAACCTCTATCAAGAAAATCATGATAGGAAATGAAAGCACGGGAATATCGTATCAATTGGGAGATATATACCCCGTATACAGGTGCTGCTGGAATGTTGCTACTTAGAAATGGAAAGTTAACAATTGGCAAGCTGAAATCATCTCTTTTGTCGTAAAGTTTTGTTTTCAACCGACCCTCATTGTCAATTTCTAGATATAAGTCAAGATATGAAGCCGACTTAACTGTATCTGTAGTATTCTTTATCTCTAGTTCGATTGGATAGATGCGTTCAACATAGTCACCAAAGTTTGAATTGTTTAGTGAAAGAACATCATCTATATAGCGGAAAGTAGAGTTAAAGGATATTGCTAACTTCTTATCTTTCTTCCTAAGAAGTTCCTGCATGAAGTCAGCCTCATAATAATAAAGAAACAAGTCGGCGAGTAGAGGGGCACAGTTTGTTCCCATTGGAATGCCGACAGTCTGTTGAAAAACACATCCTCCGAACGTAACAAATATGTTGTCAATCAAGAAATCAAGCATCTTGATAATATCAGTTTCAGAGAATTTTTTGTTTGAATCAGAGTGATTCTTTACAAATTAGGATTTATCCCTCCCTAAGACAAGATACTTGTATCTACGTTGGCCATTCTTTTTTATGAAGCAAAGTAATACCAACTCTTTCAATTTGTCTTTTAGTTTGTTAATAAAATATTTGTATAATATTATTGAAACATAGTTTATGATAACATTGGCATTGAAACAAACAAAAAATGTTTGAAAAAAAAATATTTATATAACCACAATTTTAATAACAAAATGAAGTGTTTTTTGTACAAACAAAATGCATTTGACAACTTTTACAGTAACTGTAGTCGAACCTTACAATGTCAGACATTTCAAAATTAATCTTCAGATGACTGTTCACATCATGGTTGATCGTTATACGCCAAAGAATTAGTACTTTGTGCGCATTCTTCATTCAAACGGATAACCGCATCTAAACGTCTTCTGATTCCTGCCAACAATCGACTAATTTGTTGCTAAGGTAGCAGCAACCATTTCTGATGAAGAGCATTCTTTATTTCATGATGTGTTTGAACTGGGGTGTCCTTTCGCGCACGTTCCGCCCAATAGTGTTCCATATATGCTCGATATGGTTCAAATACGGGCTACGATCCGTCCAAGGAAGATGAACAGAGTTCCATTGGAACAATGGATCTTCCTCCACGATGCTAGTTCTCAACTTTAGCGAGCTCTGCACTACATTGGATACGGAAAAATGTGTGTCTGTTTGTAAGCAAAGGTCTCTAAAATGGTCTTATCGCACGATAACCAGTAGCGATGAGTCGATCACGAACAGTTCTTCATTATGCTTGATTTTCCCTAGCAAATGGTATAGGGGGTCTTCTTATCTCGAAAGGTCTTGAACATCGTTTAATGCCTTATTTTTAACTCAAAACGACTTATAGTGGAATGGTGATGACCAACAATACGTGCAGTTGTTACAGCGACATCCCTGCTTCTCTCATGCTGATAATATGCCATCTTGATGCAGTTTAGAGTTGTCGACGACCCATTACAAGGTGTCAATCACATAACTTTAAAAACTTGGTTATTTAAAGTGTTGAAAACAATGAGGATGAAAACATCTGTTTTGCTGTTTACGGGTACAGTAGCTGCATGTGCAGATAAAAACTATCGATTCGATATTTATTGATTAAGCTCAGGTGATACTTAAATAATGTTTAAGTTGTTCTATTTTACCAAATTATATCACAAAAAAATGAAAAGTGTTTTTTTTTATTTCAATTTCAATTTGGTGTTGCAATACTTTTTTCCATGTGTATATTTATAATTTAGAAGATTTATTGAAGGTGAAGCGCAAATGCACAGATAATTAATTCGATTGATGTGTTATTTGTATACAGCAGTTATGTCCCTTTGAACTATGTTCAATTTCATAAAGTCAATGTGTTGATTGTCTACCTTGAACAGGGTTATAATTTTATATTTCACATATAATTTTTTTTAATGAATTCAAAATCGTTACAAAATCTGTAAATGTACAAGATATTCCTATTTTTCATAAGTCTATTAAAGACATTTATGTATATCCATAATTTCTTTTATTTATTTTGCAATGTTTAAAATTAGTATATACCAATATAAAGAATTATTTTATTATCTTAAATGTATCACATGTATATGTTTTTGTTACTTTTAAATATTCAAACCGTGCAAGAACGTCAATAAAGATAAAAAAAAAAAAAAGGAACGTCAATAATGTGCAGGGTCAGATCAACCCTCATCAATAACTTTCTTATTGCGATGAGACAATCTGCTCTAAATCACAGATCACAGGGACTTGCTTCAGAATAACCTGAACCTGGTTTTATAGCTAGCTAAACCTCTCACTAGTATGACAGTCGCATCAAATTCCCTTATCTGTCAAGAAAACACTGTTTCAAGTTGTGGTATGCATCATAAAATGTCCAACAGCATTCGTCCTTCTTCTCGTAAAGGCATGTGTTTCTAAGATATGGTGTAAACAATAATTCCAGAACTCAAAATGAAGCAGAAACGTTTATGTAACTCTTATAAACCTATATGGCGTTATTTTCTTTCAGAACGACAGGTCATTCTTTTTCAGAATCAACCCGGACGATACCATGTTTCAATGATATATGCTCCAAGGCATTAAATAATGACCTGTGTGAGGTCATTATTTTCCTTGATAAAAATGCAATCTATGATTTACTTCAAAACTTTATTCGTCTAATAGTTTTTTGTTGTCGATTTGGAAATTTATTTTTTAAAGTTCAATTTATGATAGGTGTAAAAGAAACCGTCATTGTAGTCCCGCATTTTAGTTTTAGAGACAAATAACGTGAAGTTTTGTTAATTTATCGCTACAATAAAGAAACATTATCATATATGTCAGATGGATTTTAATGTAGACTTTCATAAAATAAATCCAGATTTAACATATTCGTCTGAGTTAAACTGAATAGGTTGATTGATTTTTGGTTGCTTGCTTAACGTCCAGTGGCAAATAGTTCATGCATGTTCAGAACGATACACACTGAATAGAAAATCATACTGTGACCTACATGTATTTATATTCGTCTTCGTGTCAGTTCTTAACTTTTTAAAATTTATGTATACCTGTTTTACTCTATCAAATGATCAACTAATAAGATAATCTTATATTCTATTGAATAACATTAACGTAACTCACAAAGGGGTCAGATGCGGAGGGTATATAATTATATCCTGATTATCTTTTAATAAAATGTACTGCTATTCAAAATTTTTCATTCCATTCAAGTAAAATTGTTAAAAAAAAACCCACTTTTCCGCGATAGAAATAACATAACAAATAGAAAAAATATATACCCCCTCCCCCTTTTCCATAAGCTAAGTGGTACAATAAAGTACTTACAATGTGTCTTGTATTTGTCATACACCGTTATCGGATGGTAACAATACATTTGTGTCTTACTTCATGCAGTTAAAGTAATATTTTTATTGTGTATGGATAATAATTTAAAAAAGGTTTATATCTAAATTATTTAGTGAGTTTTATTTCACATTCTAAATGAGCCGCAGAGCGAATTAATACCTGAACGCATTAGAAAGGAATATCCCACTTTAGTGTTGTCGGTAAAATAGGATACTAAATTACAAATCTTTATAAAATTAATATTTTTTTGACGATATATAAGTCAGATAATGCATATTTTAAGGTTTTTCTTGTCGTTGAACACACCTCAGGGTGTCAGGATTGTTCACCGGTCGGTCTTTCATTAGATCAATCCTGACACCCCTCAGTGTGTTCTACGACAAGAAAAACCTTAAAATATGCATTATCTATAACATCTGCTTTGCTCGATCCTAAAGACAAATACATCAAAGAAGTGTAATAACGCCTAACACAACCACACATACGCACAAACACAAAACAGTGCACCATAGCCACCACTTTATTCCAATACTTCTAACTCATGCCGAATGCTCTGGTGAAAAATTGTAATTGGACACTACATAAAACAATTAGAACTTTTCTGAAAAAGACTATAAATAAAAACAGAAATATATCATCTTCCCATAATGATTGAATGTTAGAAAAATTTACCAGAGTTATCTTACTTTAATCCCAGAGAGGGGATAGCAAATAATTTTTAATTTAAGCCTAAATAACATTAAAACAATTTTCCACTAACAAATAATGTTACTTTATTTATATACATGATATATATGGACTTTGATAGCTAAATCTAATTTTAATAAATATTATCAATTTTTATGACAATAGATAAACATGCTACATTGTAGTTCATTTAAAGCTTTGTAAAATGAAACTTTCATTTTATGTATCGAAATGTGTTACAAGCGATTCTTTGAATCCTCACTGCTAGGCCACTGATATATCGAGTGAGCTTTGAATCATACCCAACGACAAACAAGTTAAAGATAATTCTTTCGGTATAAACGTTTACGTCCGACGACACTGAGTGTATCATTGTGTATTACAAGGAAATATGACTTTTATGAAACTTACAAAAAACAATACAACGACCAAACAATGACAGGACATAAATTACAAATATTAAACTTTTCCGTTTAAATTTGACTTTTCTACAAGCAAATGGAACTCACGTTTATCTTGATTTTCCATCATGTTCATCTCGAACAACCATTGTTCTTAGAAACAATAAGTCAGGCTTTATACTATTATACTGTTTCACTCAACGTATCGTTTATTGTTGGTCAGAGTAGGTCCGTGTTGTCAAGACGCAAAGAAGAAACATTTTATAATTGCAGTTAACCGTATTGGTAAGTACAGATATATCAAAGTTATGTGCAAAAACTCTTAGGTAGTCACGCAGTAACTGGTTTGAATTTAGTACTGATGGTTTAGGGTTATAACGCATGTCGAGTCGAAACAAGGACTTTACAAAGGATTTTACTGCGTCTTTGCCACAAAATTTTATAACAAAGATTCGATGTCTCGGAACCACAATAATGTGTCCAGGTAGGGTGACAAGCGTGTTCTGCCGGATATTTACCGTGCGAATAATAAAAAAGAAGATGTTGTATGATTGCCAATGAGACAACTTTCCACAAAAGACCAAATGCCACAGTATTTATTAACTATAGGTCTTCGTACGGCCTTGAACAATAAACAAAGCCCATACTACATAGTCAGCACATTTAAAATCCACCTCATTCTATTTTATTACAAATCAAGGTTTATATTGAATACACAAGTGTTTTTTTTCTAAAAAAGAATTTAATTTGACTCGTGTCGTTGACCAGCTATCAATCCATCATTGTGTACATCCATTGTACGAGTATGTAGTAACCAATCAGTTGAAACAAGTAATAAATACATACCTTCATTTAAACTTGGCTGGGATAATGTTGACATAAAAATACAAATTCATTAAATATACGATATCTTTGATATTTATCTTTACGCAAATCCAATAATGGTTTGTTACAAACAAAATAAATAAGAAACTGTTGTAATGTAAAATAAGCAACTTTTCTTTCAATACATGGAATTTTAACTATTTAATGTTTTTTTTTATATATCAATTAAGATTAGGCAGAAATACTAACTGAAATAAGCAGAATTTATCTACCTAAATTGATTATAACACTAAATGAACAACATAAAATATGAAAATGGAATCAATTTTATGATCGTAATGAGGAGTCACTTGTATTAGTATGCCTCTTATTCAGTGAACACACCAACTGTTCCCATCTCCTTTGGTGTAAATTTATTAGGTAAAGATATAATTTATTAAGTATTTTAAAATTATAAGCCCAAATGCTCGAGTAAGTCATACAATATTTCCTTTTTTGAAGTACGTAAATTTTCTAGGAAAAAATCTTATAAGGTATCCAATGTGAAACCAGGAAGATATTGGTTATCAATGTTTTCATCATATTTTCTGTACATGACCTTGTGAAATAGAGGCAGATATTATCAAGGGAACATTCAAACTCATTTATAGTTCAACATCTGACATCGTCATGGAAATTTGAAAATGCGGAAAATGTAAGAGCAACATGTACTCGCATGCAGAGGTTTCCTTTGACGTTAACCTCAGCGTTAACGAAAAAAATCGCGTCTTCTATTTTTTGTATAGTGAACGGCCGTTTACCTCCGTGTTTAAGTGAAAGTGTGTCGTCTTTTTAGTTGTTGTTGTAAAAATTAAATGAACGTTTTCTACTGCATGACTGGACCAATGAAAGCATACCGTCAGAAAAATGACAGGACCAAACTGAAAACGGTCATATATTTTTATCTTTGGAACCATATTTATTTGAAACATCACAATTTTTCTATGAAAAACAAACCCTTGATTTTTTTTGTCAAAGCTTGAAAAATCGTGTCATATCTGAAATATAATAAGCATTATAATTTTGTAGTTTGTATACCTCAATATAAATTGTTAGACATAAAATTGAAGAATTTTAAGTTGCAAAATTTGATGTTGTATTAAAAAAATTGTTAATATTTTCCATTGTGTTAGAACATAATGCAACCGCGTCAAAATTGTGTTCTATTTATGGCTAAAGATGAATAATTTTACACAAATTGATAGGTCTATATGTCTACGGTTATGCATGTCGATAACAAGAACAAGTGACAGTAATTCATTTTTTCATTAATATTCCTGAACTGGCCTGATGATTAAAGAATTTTTAAACTTCATAATGGATTGTTGTTCAGACAAGACATATATTTCACAGATGCCGATTTGTATATTGAAAATGACATATAATCACAATCATGTTAGCTTATCTTAGAACGAGACATCTTCTTATATTTCAATAGCAAGTATAAGCAATTCACAAGTCTTTGTTTTTTTTTCAATATAATCGTTGCCTATATGTATTAACAATATATCTTTACAAACATTTACATATACATAACAATTTGCCTAATAAAATGCAGAATTTTGTTTTCAAAAAAGTTTGCAAAATGAATGCTATTATAAACAAACTTTTGGTAAGATTTAATCTTAATTTCAGTCAAGATCAGAATGACGACTGCTTCCAATATGAATATCACTGATAGGTACTATTTGAACTGTACTCAAACTGTCCCATTGACCATGAACGATATCGTCACCATACCATTTTGGAGTAACGACACAACAGGTAATGCTTGTATTATTCTCATATGAACAGCCACGTTGTTTAACACGCTGAGATATGCAAACAAACACACACACAATGCCACGTTAGAATAACTCAATTAGTTAAAAAAAAAATGAAATATCTTCATAGATTCACGCCAGTTCTGACAATCATCCGTTCTATTGGAGTATAAACTATTTGCATATTTCCTTCAGTCCGTTCTCCTGTCAGTGCAAATTTCTTCTAAACCAAAGAATGAATTCCGGCATATTCATTACGTTATGTACTTATTTATGGCCTATTTTGTTTTTAATTAAGTTTATATGTAGTGTCTCCTAAACATCTCCTCCTAGATTTTACACTTTGCCCTTTTATATTGTAGGTTCCTGTTGGCAAATCCTCCAAAACATGCAAAACCAGTGAATGGATTTACATTAAACTTTCATAGTGCGCAAATGTGCATTTCGAGGACAAATAAGCTATCCTGTGATTTCTGTACAAAAAAACATACCTTTATTTGTGTATTTGCTCTTTCCTATTAAATGTGTTAACATCACCCTTCTGAACATCTCATAATTAAGTTTATTGATTTCAATCGATTTGTCATGACATAATTTACATTTTGATCAGAATGATTTGTGGACTTTTGTATACAAAATTGTGTACAGTAACATTTCATTTCATGACCCTCCGAAATCATCAAGATTTCCTTAACTAATGAGTGTATTGCAATCAAATATCAGTAGAGTATTCATGGTACAGTTCAACTGTTCATCTCTTCTTTAACGTTTTTATTTGAGTTTTGATTTCGTTTTCTAAGTTCCGCCTAACACAGCATGGACTTTGATATTGATTTTAGGCTATGGGGCTACTAATTTTCTATCCGCACTCCTTTTTAACCGCTCAATGTAATTCATTGAAACATTCTCAAAATTATGAAAATCATATCCCTTACCAGTGCATGGACTTTGCAATTAATTCATCTAAGGGTACTCATGTTCTTTCCACAAGAGAGACAAAGGGAACATGTGTATTAAATTTTCCAATCTTTTATCAGCAACTATTTCAAATCTATAAATACAATTGATTGAGACATTCTCACAAAAATTTCTTACAAAAATAACCAATTCAAGTTAGGTTTTTGTTCACTTCCTGTTTTGGTTTTGATCTCAATTTGCTTGGGTTTACCCTACTGACGAACTTGTGAGTGATGAATATCTTTTAATAAGCTTTCCTCACAGTACCCCAAATGTATTAAATGTTGATGAGTGCAACTTGTTCATTTAAAAACTAAACGAACAATTCAAAAATACTAAGCACACCTGTTCAACTTTTTTTACTATGATTCTATTTTAGCTACATTGTCAACGATGAGTGAAACGAACGAAATAAAAATTATGTTCACTATGATTGGTGTAATGGTAATGCTGGTTATCTTGTGCGCAGCTGCCTATCAATTGTACTCTTCAGAGAAGTACTATGACTCGTTTAAAGAGACTATAGTCCATATTGCACTAACTTTGTTTGCCTATGTTTTGTACCTATTTGATATTTTGTCGGATGTGTTCTTGTTTGTACAGTATATTACAAATGGACAACATTCATCAGTTTTGCCGGTTATGGATAGTTAATTGTGTTTAGGTCGGCTGGCTCAGCAATGCACTAAAGTTGTCCACCTTTCAAAAACTTTCGGCAAAAGGAATAGCTGCTTTTGAATGATAAATTAAAAGACCAGGTTAACCAGTGTAAAAAATGCGAAGTGCTTTTACATCTTTTTTATTCGAACTGTTTCTACATGATCCTCAAATTCGGCCATGTTTGAAACACTAGATATCTAGTCATGGCAACAGGTCTTAAAAAATATAAAAGCTGCTGCGAATGTAAAGAGGCAGGGTACTTAAACATCAGTGTTTTAATTCTAAGGTTCCCCCAAAGACTGACATTGTTTTGAAACACAAAAACATTGAAGATAAATATCATATTCGACTTTGATATTTGATTTAGCTCTCCAAATTATTTGATTCTGATGTCACGGGTTAGTTCTATAATCAAATATGTAGGACAAAAACGCGTTTTTAATCCTGGTACCATTGACAACTATGTTGAAACAAATACAAGCGTTGACTGGTCACAATTTTTTCCCAGCAATTTCATTTGCAAGTATTGTATAAGAAGGTTAACACTACTGCTGTATATTCTAGAACAAAATCTCGAATTTCATGAATACGGAAATGATTTATGACCTCCGCGCATATAACACATCCGTTTTTTTTTTATTCTGAAATAAGAATTCAATAACTTTGGAATTGCAATCGTTTATACAAAGAAGAAACACGTAGACGTACATTGTATCTTTGAATACTTGAAACGCAACACTAATGTTACATATGCTATTTTGTATACAATGAGTGTTCTATCTTCTGAAGTTAAGTAATATGTACCCAATGTTCATATTTGCAGGTATGCTCAACTACCTGCACGTGGAAAACCAGATCCTAAATTGGAATATGCCTTACCTTACCTTGCTCTCATTGAAGCTACATTAGAGGCAGCCCCACTGTTAACAATACAACTATATCTGTTTATTACTGATACACACACTGACACTTATCAAACAAGTAAGTTACTATAGAAACTAAAATACACGAAGGAGGGAAAAAAGTATTCAGAATTTAGCTCTTAAAACGTCATGGCACATACAACTTTCTTGCAAACGGAGTATATATCTCCCAATTGATACACTATTCCCGAGCTTGTATTACCTATCATGATTCCCTTGATAGAGGATTGCTGCTTACAAAGAAGCTATTAAACCTTCAATCTATGAGTTTGACTGTTCTGTACCTCTGGTATCTTTCGTCCCTCTTTCCCATTCGACAAAAATAAAAGAATCAACAACAAAAAATCAATCACATGACAACATATAAGGTGGGTCATTGGGATTTCTTTCCTGACATATAATTTTCTTTTTTTTTTCTAGTCCATTTGAGAATAAATTATTCTATCATAACAATATCAAAGCGTTTGCCTAATATTTAATTAGCTGGACATATGTAAATTGTAGCTAACACGTTAACGAAAGCGATCACATATTCAGAGAGCAAAAAATGTAGATTACTTCCATGTACTTCAAAACCATCTATTGAAAATGCATATAGCTGTCGTATGAGCTGTATACAATTATAATTTGCGAAACATATATTCTGACTGAACACGAACATTGAATTGAGACACTACTTTTAATAAATCAACAGATTGTGTCTCTCCCTTAACAAGTGGTAATATTGGTTACATTCATAATTGTCTTTCAGAGATCATTCGGTACCTGAGCATAACTGCATCTCCCCTCGGATGGCTTGGTCTTTAAATGCCTTTAAACATCAATATCGAAAGACGGAACAGAACCAAGAAGACAGTGTTTTGATCAAAGTCATTCACTGGACACACGTTTAGCTGAGATTGGACCACGTATTATCTTGCTTGCACTCATTACAGCTGAATATGGTCCTTATGTTTTCATTTTCATTGTCTATCGTCTTCTTCATGGATGCATGCTCATCTGTAGTAAGGAGGACGACAATGAGCTAGATTCATTTTTGGGAACATTTGGCACTATATTTTGCTATTCCGTATCACAAGTTTTTCAGTACCACAAGAAAAAACAATATGGGGGATTATTCTTCGTATTTTACTACGCTTTACATTATGTAGAAAATGCCTTAATGCTATACCTTTGGTATAGTGATGATCGTGAGTTACTTTATTGGAAGATTGGAGGAGCCTGTTCAAATCATGCATGGTATGCCCCTTTTGTATTCGGTGTTGTCAGTGTGGGATGCGTTTTTCAACTCTCTTGTTTGCGCCTTTAATATTGGCGTCGTAAAACACAGCAAGCAGCAATTATTACAAATACATCTGACATGTCAGAATAGAAACTTATTTGCAAAAACATCTGTCAGTGACCAAGGGTATAATCCTGTTATGTACAATATCGTCTTTTTTTTTTTATCTAATGTGTAATCATACAAATGAGGTTAATAACATTATTTTTACTCGTATTAGCGGAACGAAAAGTGTCTCGTATGAAGCAGGATTTGCACACCCTTCCGAAGGACCGAGTTAATATAGTGGTTTTGGCTGGGTTTGTCTTGGTCAATTCTAAGTTTTCTATGATGTCGGTGTTGTTAATTTTTATGTTATTTTTCGCTTTTCCATTTTTCGCCCTGACGTTGCCGATTTTTTTCGGCTTCTAATTTTCCGTTTCGTTTTGAGTAGGGAAAATGCAGCTAGTTTATTCCTGTTTTTATTCAACAATGTAACCAGTAGGTTAATGTGCTGTGCTGCGTTTGCCATTAGACAAAATTAAATCGTTCAAAAACACGTTTTTATACATTAATCATTGTTAATGAACAACATCGTTGGTCCAAATTATAATCAATTCGTCCATTTTAACAGTTACTTTACTGTGAGTAAAAGAAAAAAAAGCATCCAAGTAGGAAATTAAAATATATGCACTTTCAAATATGTTACTCACCAAAAATATTTTTATTCGAAGCACTTACAAAATGACTTTTTGTTTTAGATAATATAAAAAAAAATGAGAGTCCAGTCACTCCATGACATGACCAAAAGTCAGAGTTTAAGTCTGAAAATGTAAAGGGAAATGTTTGTCTTTCATTTTTGCTTCTGTGTTTCTTCAATCAAATGTATACATGCCTTTTTGATATTCTTTGTTCGACATAGTTGTTTGTTTTTACAGTTTGTAAGATATTTTCGGCAGATTGTCTGTTATAACCCATTTTTTTTATATTTTTGCCTGTTTGTTT
Source organism: Mytilus edulis (assembly GCA_019925275.1). Lineage (NCBI taxonomy): Eukaryota > Metazoa > Mollusca > Bivalvia > Mytilida > Mytilidae > Mytilus > Mytilus edulis. The sequence goes on from CM034351.1 coordinate 36,854,037, forward strand.
TGCGCACACAATGTTATCATATAATCGAACTTTATACGACTGTCATAGTGGTCAGAGGTTAAGCTAGCTATAAAACCACATGAGGAAATACCTTCACCATGTTGATCAAGGCAGAAATCTAACAGTTGTTCCCATTCGATTGATGTGTTTGAGCTTTTGATTTTGCAATTTGAAAAAGGACTTTTTTCCTTGCAGTTTCTTTTTGTTTTATTACTTGATATATTGATAAAAATAAACCATGGTTAATACTTAGTCATTTTCGGTTTCTGACATACTTGAATTAACAATGATTTAAGAAAAATAACTGCTGTATAAGTTTTGTAACTTGCTATAAAGACAACAAAATAGCTTCTTTCAGATCATAAGAATGTATAGTTAAGTTTCACTTAAAAAAAGTATTGTAAAAAGATTCCAAAAATATGTTGGTTTTTTGGTACTGTTTATGATATAGAATAGGACATTAATAATTTCACATAACTTAGTTTACACTTATTAAGAACATATGCCGTTAATTGTTGTATCAAAAAATCTGCCATGGCTTTATAATGTAACTGTTTTAAGTTTTTTTTATCAATTCCACTAAAACTGAATATTTTAGAGTCAGTGATTGCTTTGCATAAAAAACATTGGTACCATTCATTTGATCAACTAATGTTCGTCAAACGTGCAATTCTACATCAGATTTATTGTTAACCTAACGATGTGCCTGTCAGGGTAATGTTTTGGTTCCAGTACTTAAAATCGTTCAATCGTTTATGGGTGGATTTAACATACGAGATAAATAAAATAGTATCAATACTATTAAACGAGAAGACCTTTTGTGTGTCGCTTCTCTTTCTTCCGCAATAAATTAATCAACATGCCTCTGTGTCATATAGATACCATGCATATTCGCATTTGTCATCCATTCTTACCATTATTCAGTTTGGGTTTTTTTGGGAGAAAAACGAAAAAAAAGGCGTCCGGATATTGTTTCCGTCATCAGACCGACTATCAAGTTATAGACAGGGCTTCCGATTTTAAACTTTTAACTATTACTCTTACTCGGGGACAGGGCACTTATTTTCGCGTTATTGTGCATGTATACTATGAATATACTTCTATAATATATACATACTTTCTATTCAAGAAAGCAGTGATCCCGTGGAAAAGACACTTAAAATTGATAGTTAAATGCAAATTCACTGTATTTATAATAAACATATGTTAATAGTATACAGAAACGCGAAAATTATAGGATTTAACAGAAGCCAAAAAACGGACTTAGGAAAAAGGATAGGGCTAAAATATTTACCCTGTCTCCAAGTAATTATGACATTTGATACATTTCATGAAATTCTCGAGAAATAAAATATTTTACAAAAATTCATCCTACAACAGTTAACGTGTACTTTCATCCAAGCTATAAATGCCCGTGACTTCGGGGGTGTGTCCTAGTAATAAAAAAAAATATTGAGTGAAGTTGTTAGATTTGATATATGTCTGTTTGTGCTTCTTTGTCACATATTGTTTGTTTAATACTGATTAATATTGTATCAAAATATTCACTGCTCTACCCCTGTTTTTGACATTTTTACCTAGTATGTCTGTTTGTTTTGTTCACGGATCTTTGTCAATATAATTGAATTTGATGACATTGTTATTCAAGTAAGAGATTTAGCTTTCTATAAAACCAGGTTAAATCCACTATTTTCTACTTAAGAAAATGCATGTACCAAGTCAGGGATATGAAAGTTCTAATCCATTCGTCTGGTATGGTTGAGCCTCTGATTTTGCTATTGGAAAAGGGACTTTCAATCTTGAATTTTCCTCGGAGTTCAGTATTTTTGTGATTTTACTTTTTTTTGTATCAATAACAGAAGTTTCCGTAATTGTATAGATGAAAAACGTTTTAGTTCAGATCATCAAACTGTGTATAAAGTTGTTATCAGTTGACTACAAATATAGTAATTCTTGTTAACATGTCACTGTACTAGAGTACTATATAATTTATGTCTTTTTTTCTAATTGTCGAGAAAAACCTTGTATGTAGTTTCTACATTTTATTTATGATATGAGATTTGCCATTATTAGCTATATGTTTACATTCTACAATGTACAATGATGCTTATTATAAAGACACTGATCTATTTTAATAATGTATATTCTTCAATCTGTACTGCTTACAATAAAGTATTAATTATTATATATTTTGTCCGGAAATAAATGGGACTTGATCTCGTCATGTTTGTTTTAGCTAGCTATAAAACCAGGGTCAAGCCAACAGTTTCTACAGAAAGAAATTCCCGTACCAAGTCAGGAATACAACATTTGATATCATTCGTTTAATGTGTTTGAGCTTTTCATTTCGCCATTTGATTAAGGACTTTCCGTTCTGAATTCACCCCGGCGTTGTAATATTTTGTGATTTTACTTATTAATACTGTTTCGTTGAATAAATAAAGGTTCATGTTAGGCAACTATCAGTTGAGAGGATAGCTGTCAGTCCACTGATTACAAAACTATATGCTGTCGATTTCGATTAAATAAAGACTTTAATTTGTTACTTCCGGTTTACACATTATCCAATCCAGTATTATACGATAGGTAAGTGTATATAAAAAAGAAGATGCGGTATAATTGCCAATGAGACAACTCTCCACAAGAGACCAACATGACACAGAAATTAACAACTATAGGTCACCGTACGGTCTTCAAAAATGAGCATAGCCAATACCGCACCGTCAGCTATAAAAACTTATCTTACCCAGCCTTTTTCAAAATTTGAAACCAGAGCAAATTGACCTGAAATCGAAATCGGGAATAACTCCTTTAAGAAGACATTGAATTATTTCGGATAAAACATTCTGTTTCAAGATGGCATTAACCTTAACAATTGGGACAATCTTGTGTTTAAATATTGTTATAGGTTCAGAGGAGACACACTCAGACGCACGGGCTTTATTTAGAGCACGACCAACACATCGCTTAAAAAAATAGAAAGGCAATATAGATTACATCATTTGATACTAGATCGCGTTAAGCCAAATGCAACGTATCTTCTAGAATGTTGTTAACATTATTTGACAAATAAATTTGTCGACACCGGAAACTAGTGTCGTAAGGAAACCTGAAATAGGTAAAAGCACATTCGTTTTCTTTCACTTTATGCAATTTTTAGTTAGATGAATAATGCATGGAAATGAATTCATCATATATCTCAGAATTAAAATTGTGTATTTGTGCCAGACGAGCGTTTAGTCTTCAAAAGCCTCACCAGTGACGCTCGAATGAAAAGCCACAACAATTGTCCCACTTGCCGACTTGTTCGTGTAATTTTATGAATCTGACATCATACAGGAACTTCTTAGATAGAATAAAAAGAAGTTAACAGTATCACTAACCTTACTTTCCGCTACATAGATGATGTTTTCTAACAAAACAATTCTAAATTTGGTGATTCTGTTGATTGCATCTTTTCCATCGAACGAGAGATAAAGGATACAACAGATACAATTAAGTATGCCTCATATCTTGACTTACATCTAGAAATTGGACAATGAGGGTCGGTTCGAAACAAAACTTGACGACAAAAGAGATGATTGCAGCTTCCAAATTGTGAACTTTCTATTTCTATATAGCAACATCCCAACAAATAGATAAAGGAAGATGTGGTGTGAGTGCCAATGAGACAATTCTCCATCCAAATAACAATTTAAAAAGTAAACCATTATAGGTTAAAGTACGGCCTTCAACAGCCTGCATACGGAGTATATATCTCCTGATTGACATACACAGTCATCTCATTATCAGAATCTATGACAAACGAGACGATTTTAAATTTGAAATTATCAATTTCCCCCACCTTAGAAGCAATATACCAACTTCATCTGGATATGAAATATACGTTTCCTAACTTACTTATTCGGTATTAAAGAGCTAACAGCTCCTACTCAGAATTCATAAAACGTCACCAGTGTCTTGGCAGAAAGTTAATGAACCAGATGTATACAATAGAACATATCGTCCTTTTTCTAAAATTCTTCGGAAGGTACCAAGATCTTGTTTACAAATTATGACTAAGCATAATGTCTGCATACTGAAATTGTTTGTTATCTTCCTAACGTGTTATAGTGTTCTTTTATCTGTCTTTATTAATATATATAAAAAAAAGAAGATGTGGTATGATTGCCAATAAGACAACTGTCCACAAGAGACCAAAATTACACAGAAATAATTAACAATTTTTTACTGTTTTGTCTTTTTTTTCGTGATATATATTTGACGCGACCCTGTACTTATATATCCCGTCATTGCGTTATTGTTCTATAATTTTTGTATTATCTTTCATTTTTACTAAATATACCTTGTCCGTGTGACTTTTTTGTTTCTTTGATACGTATGACGTGGTGACGCGGCTCTGTACTTATACATTCCGCAATTGTGTTATTATTCAATGATAATTTTGTATTCTTTCATATTTGCTAGTGCTTTGTGTATATGACATTGAATTATTACTAGA